>VXBI01007825.1:165847-229098 GCA_013397375.1 Toxostoma redivivum | reverse complement strand
TTTTTTTTTTTTTTTTTTTTTTTTTTTCTTTTTTAAATGGTGCCTGAAGTGAAGTGATAGGACTGAAGTTTCAGTTCTCATTTGGTAATTGAACATTTTTATTTACTGGTAGGCTGTTGCTTTGAATGAGAACACAAACCGGCTAGGGAGTTACCTAGCCAACATAATGTGCATAGCAAGAAAGTATAAAAATGCTTCAAAATAGGCCCAATGAGGAAAGGCTTCATTATAATGCCAGAAGAGCTTAATCAGAAGGGACAGTTTTTATGAGGCAAGGAGAAAACTCAGGCTTAAATTTTTTTTAGAGCTTTAGATGTGAATAAGAGCTTAAAAAACTTTAATTTACAGCATGTTTAGTAAAGTTTTCTGAAAGCATGTGTGTAAATAGTGTTCCAAAGTTTGCCAAATTAGGAGTGGGATTTCAATGAATATTTTAAATGTTACCTGTTTTCTCCAAATACACATTTGTGTACACTATGTGTGTTACTATGTTATGTATTTGATTTAGATTTGTCATGCCTTGCCCTTTGCAGCTACAAACCACTACCATAGCTGATTTTAAGCCAGAGCCTCAGCTGTGCCTTGGAAGACCAAGTTTCTGAGGAAGACCATGAAGCCATACCTTTTTACACCTGTTTGCTTATTCCTTGCAATATATCAAGAGAGAAAACTCATTAAACAAATTACAGGAGAAGCTGGAGAGAAAAAGAAGAGTTGATCTTTGACATAGAAGAAACTAGAGTCACTTAAGGATTGCAACAAAAAACAAGAAGAGAAACACTTCGAAATATGATTCTGGTTCAACTAGTGTGACAGAGAGAAGTCATTGAACTTTCCATTGCATGTTATATTTTTTTCCAGTACTGAACTTGGAAATAGCACTTAAGTGACAGATTTTGGACCGACATTTGTCTGAAATAACTTTCTTGGCATGTGGTTGTAGCCAGAAAAAAAAAAAATTAAAAATTGAAGAAAAATGTAGAGCTTAGCATCATTGTGAAGGCAGCTGGAAGCAGGACAGAGACAATTTCGCCACACAAGATTTTGATGAGGCCGCATCTTCAGCATGGTAGTCCATTCTTGTCTCTGCATCTCAAGAAGGACAAAGTGGAGAAGGCAAAGGATAATTAAAATTATGGAGGAGATGGAACAGTTGGCTTATGAGAAGAGAATAAAAAATATCAGTTATGCTCCACCTAGGAGTGGGGTATGAAGAAAGTTTACAAAATCATAAAGATGGCAGACTTACACTTTGGCACATGAGCCTGCAGCAATAAGACTAGATGGCAGTTCAAGAAAACTGTAGGAGTTTAATTTAAAACAGATAAAGGAGCATATTTCTTCTTGCTGATAGAAAGTTTCTGGAATCCTTTGCCATAAGCAATTGTGATTGTAGATTATATAGACACTTACAAAAAGGAAGTAGATAAATTTTTGGACAGTGGGTCCATGAAAATACAATTAAAATACAATGCAGGGCTATACCCTCTAGCATGCTTATTGCAAGAATTATGGAGGATGAGGGAGTAGGTACAGAATGTATGGCAGTTTTTATTGGATTCAACTCAGACATCAGTCCAACAAAACCTTCAAGCAATTTCCAAGAAGAGAGGGGGGAAAGGTTATGGAGAAAAGAGCAGGAAGGAATCACATGACCACATGTGCCAAGGAATGGAAAAGGGAAGGGAGAGTGAGATTCAAAGTATCAAAACATGTAAAAAAACGTGGGAAGTGTGAGTACAGGCACTGAACAAGCAATTTCACTGTTTCCTGATGGCATCCAAGGAGCCAACAGACATTGCCTAATAGAATAGTGAGGTTTGGGTGTGTGCAATAGTGCCTTCTCCAGCTTCTTTTCAGGAAGCTGTTCTGTGAAAGTGCTGTACCATATTCAGGGCAGTGGCATCCAGCTTTCTAAAGGAAAAGCTGATGATACTGCACAGTAAAAAGCCACAGCCTTTGGATGCATGAGTCCAGTCTGGATGCACTAGAGGTGGGTTCACAGGGTGGCAATGGTGCATGGATGCTTTGCAGAGGGATAAGCAGGAATATAACCAGGCACCACAGATGAGTGCTGTCCATTGTGGGGATTCCCACCATAGTCACCCTCAAACAATGCTGACTGGGGCAGTTCGATAGAAAATGTGAATTATACCTCTCTACCTCAGCCTCAGTTTAAAGTGATCTAGAAACTACAAATAAGCATTTTTATTAGCTGAAAGGTTCTTTTGTGTAATAAAGGGAACAAGTAAAATCTTTTTAAAGACTTTAATTGATTTTTTTTTTTAAGCAAGGAGTTGCAGGTGATGACATAGTAATTATCATACTTGACAGAAATTCCAATCTGAACACGAGAGAAGGATTTTCTTTTTAGGATTCAGTACTAATTGAAGTTCTGAAGCTACTACACTGCACCCAGACTAAGCAGAATACTCCCAAAGCAAACAGTATTTATTGAAGAGCACACAATTTTCTTTAGCATATATGTTTACAAATTTCAGTGATATCTACTCAGTGTCACAGTTGGTTCTTTACTCTTGTCTTAGATTTTTATGAGATCATGACAAAATTATGACAAACAGCTTTCTACTATTATTTCATTTTTTTGACAGCAGTGAGAAGTTATTTGTTCAAGTCTTGGCTTCTCACCTTTCCTTTCTGCTTCCTTCTCCAGAAACTGGAGTATCGGCTTTAGAAAAACAGTACATCTTATACAGATGTGAGGTAGGTTAGGCTTTGAGATACTTCTGGGTGCAGAGAAAGATGAGGTTATTTTGTATTTTAAGAAATGGTTTGTGAGATAAATATGTGGTTTAAAATTATACTATGTACATATAATATTGTCCCAGCTTGATATTATAGCTTATAAAATATATAAATGTATCTGAATTACAAAGATTTCCTGTTTTTCAGGATCAGTTTTGATGACCTAGATAATTACATGGCAGCCTGAAATGAATCTTGATTTCAATATAATTATCCATCTAGTCCTTCAATGCTTTTTCTTCATACACAATAGCTATGGGCCTCAGCTGCTTCAGACTATCTGCCACTGATTTTGATTAAAATCCTCACTAACACAATGTGCATCAAGAAATTCAAAACTGTGGATCATCCTGGCTGGTGCAAATTCCCCTGAGGACCTAAGTCTTCATCCCTAAAGCTCCTTTAAAATACATGGTCATTCACGGGAGGGGATAATGAAAAACATATTAGTGGTCAGGAAGTGAAGAATTCAATGGTTACAGACAGAGAAGAATCTGGTATGTCTTCACTGTATTGCATAACTGTTCCTCCCTTGAGAATTTGTGTTGCCTTCTTTTAAGCAGGTAGCTATGTCAGTACCTTGACTACAATCTGACACTCTTGAGAAGTAATATCTCTGTTTTCCCAAAACTTTCTGAGAAAGCTGATAGGTAAAATGATGGATATGATATCTAGCAGTCCTTAGACTCCTTTCACTGTAGAGTGTTTTAGACACAAAAGCTGGTGCAGTCTGTGGGTTTCACTTCATCAAGTCTTGTTGAAGGCAATTCTTTCCTTGGTATAGTTAAGAGCCATTGACACGGGCAATCGCAGGCACAGACAGCAATGCATTCCTGAATGTCTCAACTCTCCCATCAAGAAACCTCAAGTTATTGGAGGGGACACTTTCCTCCTGCTGGGCATTGCAAAATTCTGCACATGTACAGCTGCCAATACTATAGACAGGGATGCTAGTGATAAAGACAGGTGTGAATAGGGCCTACAATTTAGTCAGTGGCAAACCAACAAAAAATAACTGGATTTTCTGATGAGAGAGAGAGCAAGAGAGAAAACACCTTTGGAAATCACTAAATGAAATTAGATTTAAAGAGAAATCATTGAAATAAAATCACTTAGGTAGAGTAGTTTAACAGATTAATGGAAATGAATAGCATGGAACACAATTTCTTAAACTACCCTGTAGGTAACAAACCCTTTGCTTAAAATGGAAGGTGATCTAACTTAATCTGACATTACACTTCCAGAGAGGAATAAATATAGAATTGGGTTAAAGTGTATGAGAACACAGCTAGCCTATGTAGTTTTACAATAATTTAATTAATTTAGATCAAGATATATTGAGCATACACTATGGGCAGTGGTCTAAATGCAGATGTGGTTCACAATATAACTCTACATGGTAAGGGGATAAGCTTGCCTAATATCTATGAAAAACAGTTTCATTCAAGTCTCAGCAGCAGCAGTAAATGCAATAGAAGTTTGCTTTTCTTTATAAATGATTACAGGCAGAAAGAAAGATAAGTATGGTAATGAATGAATTGAAGCTGTAATGGATACTGACAGTTCGGAATAAAAGCTAGAAAGGTGGCTCTGTGCAGTAACTAAGCCATGATTTTACATTCTACAGATTTTATGCCAGAGCTTGTGTGACTTCTGAGATCTGCAAAATTTATCTTTACCACTCCATTTCCCCCCCCTTCACTGAATTTAATCTTGCTATTCTCCTTATGCTGATTGACTGACATTAGCCATTCAGGCAAAAATGAAGCTACTGAAAAAGAAGACCAAACTAGAAAGGATTTGGAACAGTTTCCAGCACTAATTGTACTAGTTATGCCCAGAGGGCCACAGGACTTGGGTGGAGACTGTCACACTGAGTATAGTGTTAAGAGAATAGAAAAACTCTGTTTGGGGTTCCTTTGTTTTTTCTACTCTTAAAAAAAGCTGAAAACAAGCAGTGAAATATTTATGTTTTTATAATTTATACACATACATACATAAATGTATATATAAATTATATGTAATACTCTGGTATATATAATAATATGGCACTTACTGATTAATAAAAAACAATAAATTGGATTTTAGGTTGCATAAAAATTCATTTGATACAAGACCTAATTAAAATTTAAGTGGCTTTTGAAATACCATATAATAAAGTGTCTGACAAAAAAATTGGAAATGTTCAGTTATGTCAATTGTTCTTGAAGTGGTTTAATAAAGCTGACAGTAATTCAATAACATTTTTGAAAACTTTGTCCTCTGAAGTTTTCTGGTGATTTGTTAAGATTGTCTATGGAGGACAGAGTAGAGGAAGATTGAGAAAAAGGGAAGAGATTCCACATGAAAAATCTTCCTTATTTGTGGTATTGACTGCTAATAAGAATGTTCGTTCATAAACAAAGAAGAAAATAAATTTGTGTTTTGTTTCGTTCTGTGGTAGTGAACATGCATTATAATGTCTGTCAAATATATCCATTGATTTTTGCCATTGTAAATTGCTTATCAAAAGTTCATTACTTCTTTAAGCACAACAGTATTTTCTAAACAGAGAGTTTGTAAAGAGAATAAAACCAAAAAAGTTTAACATCTTTATCTTTGTTTTTTTTTTTTTTTTTTTGTTTTTTTTTTTTGTGGCAGTAGAATTGTGTTGCTTAATTTTCATGCATTCCAATAAAGTAAAGTGATATGACTTTTTGCTATGATTTGATGGACATTTCCAAATAAGTTTCTGGAACTCAGAAAAACTACCTGATAATTCAATACCAGAATATTTCAAGTCATAAGGTAAAAATGTTTTTCTTGGTACAACTGCTAATTAAATCCAAGCAACTGAAGAGTCATAAAAATTATAAATGAAAATAATTCATCCCATAGTTTTGAGAACAACTTTCAGGCAACATTTATACATACATTATTTCTCTAGTCCAGCGTTAACATTTTAATTAATTAAAGTTTATTACAAGCTAAATATTGTTTTCCACACAGCTTTTACATAACATAAAACATTGTCTCCTACAAAGAAAAGTGGCTTTTGTTATGAGTTATGTCTTTGGCTTTCTGTAGGCATCAAATCATTATCTACAAAATAGTCCTCTCCATTTGTACGTGTCAGAAACCTGTGCATGCAAAATCAATCAAGATTCCTATCACACTGCCCTGAATCATGTCTTTATTAGATTACTTCGGAGCTGGATGAGTCACACTGCAAGACAATCACTGCAGGGTGGGAGAGCTGCACAGCACGACATTGGCTGGATGCCCCGTTCAGGGCTGCTCCCACTTCTCGTTTCTCCAGCAGTTGGCATTGGCTGCTTCAGGTGCTGCTGTCTTCTAGACAGAGCAGCAGACATACTGAATGGATTGCAATATGGCAAACTGATTTCTTCTTGTTTTTTCACATACTGTATGAGCTCATAATGAGATAACTGCCCACAGGCATAGGTTTCTTGAGTTCTCTTTTGAGTGACTTCTAAGTGTCTTAGAACTTTGTATTTCACAATTTGATAAGCTTTGATTTTAATACTTGAAGACCGTGAGCTGTACAAAAGGTTTTATATGTCTAGTTGTGAGACGATTCATAAACTGAGGCAGACTACAATAAAAATCAGGCTGTAAGCAATTGCAGCCATTGAATTAAGTGGAGATCAAATTTCAGCTATACTATATGAAATTAATGCAATTTTTTAGACATGCCAGGATAAGTGGAATTAATCTTTCCCCTAGAAAATATTTACTCTATTTGATAATTTTTATGTGGTACCTTTTTAAGAAGAGAAGAAAGTCAAAACAGGTATATTCACAAGAACAGAAGTTAAATGTTCTGAGTTTCAACCATCAGAGTGTTTACAATTGAAAAGTCCAATATTCAGAGCATGCTATCCTTTTAAGTTATAAACCAACTAACTAATGTATTTAAATTGTGTTTTTTAAAGATTACTGGCCAGATTCCCAGATTTCACTACGGTGAGTGAGCTACTGATCCTTCACTGTCATCCAATAAGTGTCATAAAATATTTCTGTCAGTTCTGTAGACTTTACATGTTCTGATTGTATGAATGTGAGGATGTCCGGTGTACTTAACTTAAAGCCTTGTTTTCATAACATGAATTTACATGCCTCTTATTTATGTCTATTTTGTCTCACTCTTCATAACTGCTTTATTTTGCTATTTTTCTTCAGGAAGGCATTTTTAGGGCTTGAGTTGCTCCCTTTAGTTAAACCAGAGCTTGCGTTAGATAAATAGGATTTACTTTTCCTTTCAAACTTAATTACTTTCCAGAATCATGATCAATTTCCCGCCTTGCTTGCTTGAGGGGAGTGACACTGTAGGAGACCCTCCTGCATTTGCTTTGTAATAAGCCTTTATTCATACACTTCAGGCTATGCAATCAGCTCCCCCACTCCAGAGTGCGTGCCTGTGTGTGTGGCTGCAGCCGCAGGCCTGCACTTTGGAATGCTGATGATGGGGGACCAAAAGTGCTGAGGAATGGCTCTGTGTGGAGGAAAGCAATAATCTGGCTGTGACTGTTCATGGGTTTTATGATATAAAATTAAGCTTCATTTGATGGCCTCTTTCTATTTTTATTTTTATTTTTATTTTTAGTAGAGATTTCCCACACCATACCCTACCAAAAGAATTTTGGTTTAGGGTTCTCTTTTTTGCTTGTTTTAGAAATGTTTTGTAACAGGAATAATTTTTCTCTAATTAAAAGGCATACTAATTAGAGATCCTGATAGTTCAAATAAGGAGTTTTCTTGTTGAAACAATCAGTTTTATGCTTCAACTTCTTGCTCGTCATTTTTGTCTGTTTTGAAATAAAGTCAATTTTAAAACATTAATTTAGTTCCCAGGGGACAGAAATTAATGGAAAGCTACAAACATTGTCTATAGTTTTTGTGTGACAGTAATATTTCACATGAGGAAGAAACCAGTTATATTCACATTTATAGAAACCCCCTTCTTTTCCCAGGACATGTGTGACCACTTATTTGGGGCAGGGTGAAGGAGCTCTAAAAATATTGCAATTCTACTGGAAAACAATTTAGTTTGCACACTACTTCTTAAAAGTCATCTTCTTGACAATTTTACTTGGTATCTAGAGAGATTTTCATGGTTTGAATTCTTTAAATGGACCATAACCATTAGCAGAAGGAATAGTATTTTCCTCTTCACTCAAGTGTCATTTAACAGGAGTGGATAAAACAGAGAGGCCCATACTCAAAGGTCTGTCCCTGATCAGAGAAACACTTCTGGTCCTTAACCAAACATGTTATCTTGTAGACTTATTTATTTAAATGTTAGAATCATGGAATAGTTTGGGTTGAAAGGAACCTTAAATATCATCTATTTCCAGCTTTTTGTCCAACAGTGACAAATCCTGCTAGACCAGGTTGCTGAGAGCCCAGTCCAGCCTGGACTTGAACATTCCAGGGGTGTGGCATTTGCAGCTTCTTTCGGCAACCTGTTCCAGTGCCTCACTACCCTAGTAGTGAAAGAGTTGAAGTAAAAGTAAAAATTTGTAAGACAGAGTAAATGATCCTTCAGTGCTTCTTTCCACTCTATGTCAAAACTATCTTCTATAACTTTGGCTGCTTGTCCTCATAGCAGGAGAGTAGGATAATAATTTGTCTTTGCTTTATTAAAATCTAAAAAAAAAATAAAAAACAAACAAAAAAACCTACAATTCTACTATTGTGCAAACCAAATATTTAAAACAAACATTAGGTTAAATTAAATTTCCTTTGGGATTTAGATCTAAAGGACTGTAGCATCTTAACTACAAGTTGCCAAAAGGCCTGGTTTGAGCATCTCCTGAAAATAGAGAGATGGAAAAGAGGGCATTTATTAACTGCAAGTGAGTTTTTTCCCCCTATTGCATCATTTACACTTATCAAAAGTTTTAAAGCTGAAGTTTCTATCCAACAATGGGTCTTCTGTCATTTCCCTTTTACTAAGTGCACTGTGACAGGAAGCTTTTCCTGTTGATTTGGACTAAATCTAAATTAGTGTGGACCTCAAACCACAGGGTGCGCTGTCTCTAAAGATGGGACAATTCAGTCCAGGAACAGGGTGGCACATCTGTGAAAATGGATGAGCTCTTTTGTTCTTCAAAGAAGAGTGAGGGCTGCATAATAACTTTACTAATTGTCCATTGAAAATCATGCAGACTTCAAAAGAGCAAGCATTTCTCCAGGAGGACTATACAAAAATAGAAACTAAAAATAAAATTGACTAAGTGGCAGAATTTGCCTATTTATTTCCAGTGCCTGCTAATCTTTGCATAGTTTCAAAGATTAGAGACGTCCATTCAGTGTATCTTTTTGTTAGTCAAATACAGTAACTCCTCCATTTCTTCCAGATTTACTAAAGTTTAGGATGGGCCTTACAGTTTTAAACCTATTAGTCACTATTTTCATTACAGTTGTGTATGTGAAATCTGGTCTCTTTTGGGAAGACTCTCATTCTAAAGCACAGAATCCTGGTTCTTGCATACAAAACAAGTGGATTTTAGTCCAACAGAAACCTATAAACAATTACTTATTCATAGATTAGGGGTTTTTTTCACTCACATATAAAGAATAGGAAAGATACCCTTCATTTGCTTAAAAGTAATTATTTCTTATTTTAATACAAATGTAAGTATTTTACTTAAAACTAATTAAAACAAAACAGACCAAGGGATTTTTTTTTTCATTCAGGTCCTTAAAATATGTTTCCTGGGTATAGCTACATTAATGTTTATATTTGATAAACTTATGCAACTTCACAGGGACAGCTATACCTTTCTGTGGCATGGTTCAAAAAGATTTTCATGAAAATAGCAGCTACAGAGAGTGGTTTTAAAATATGATAATGAAATAATGGTGCAGATGTCATATTCACAGTGACAACAGGAGAATGAACCAAAACATGCAAGATAGAATGCTATACAAACGAATTATTGTGATATGGATGTGGAAGAGGAATTTGTTGTGCAATTTTTTGCCTTTGTTTCTGCCTATGACTGGGAATTATTTTCTGTTTTAATGCAACTTTTAAAAATTTCTATTACTGTAAGTCAGGTAGACTATGAAACAATACTGAAAATCAGTTCCAAGGAGAATTAGCTCCCATCATTACTGGGAATCCATCCATCATTCCATCCAGGAACAGAAAAAAAAAAGAAAAAAAAAAAAACAAGAAAAAAAAAAGAATTTCCAGCATTTCCAAGAGAGAAAGAGGTNCAGAAAAAAAAAAAAAAAAAAAAAAAACAAGAAAAAAAAAAGTATTTCCAGCATTTCCAAGAGAGAAAGAGGTCTAAGTGCTCTTGCTTTCCATTTTCAGTCAATTTTCAGTCACTTAAACTACTGTCTTGGAACAATAGATGTTGCTGTATTTTGAAAAGGAGTTAATTGAACTTGTATAAATGAAATTCCCTAACTGCAGTAGTGCCTCGAGCTAGCTATGACAGGAAGACTTAGATCATGAGAATTGCAAGAAAATTTCTAAATCAGTATTTCTAAATGTGATACCTTCTATTATTGGAAATATGTGGAGATAGTAGAATAAACTTAAAACCAAACTGAACTCCTTAGTATTTCCATCAAGCAATATTTTTTTTCTTTTGGCAGAGCAGTCATTTTTGTTTGCCACTAGTGCTTTCATTTTTCCTTCTGTGAATTAGTGGACAAAGTAGAAAGACAGGAGAAAAAGAGATCACTTTATTGCTTCAACCCCATCACTGCAGTGTGGGGATTCATCAAAGTCCCATTTCCTCATGTATGGATATTGTATTTTTAACCTTATTGCTCACATTATAATTACATATAGATCTTTTATCATTTTTTTCTTAAGTAGGGTATCACCTTATCCTGTGGTATGTAACAAGAGGCTAAAGTGAGATCCTGAAGGAGAGCTTCTTCTTTGGGCTGTATCAGTCAGTCCAGAATTCTGTCCAAAATATTGGTTTAGTGAGGAGGACAGGAAAAAATATGGAGGTCATTATTTTTGTAAAAGTGTTGAAAGGGTTGGCAAACTGAAGAATTATGTTCTAGGATGCTCCATGCATCTTTGCATTTGAGTTTTGATAATTTTGGCAAATGTGTTTCTATTAAATACTATAAGATAATGCAAGAAACTCCTGATCAGTTTTTCCAACACATTTGCTTTTATAATATACTAGGAATGTGAATAACCTATTTTTCTTCTGTGCTTATCTAAATACTCAAGCATTGTGCTATCAAAGTCCACAGATTTCCTTGTCAGCATTTCTGTCACTAAGCATATTTGACAAATGTCATTCTCCATTTTCAACTTTTTCAGTTGTGAGAAAAATCATACAATATTTTGTACAAATGCAATTGTAGTTAAACCATAAGTCTAATGTACTTTTCTCAGTAAGACCTCAACTTTTGCTTATGAATAATGAAGAGGACAAAAATGCACTTTTGAAGACTATCTAAAGGCAGATTGATGTTTATGTGAAAAATAGCACAAACTCACACCTCTTTTTAACAGCAAAGAGGAAAATATTTTTGAAATTCTAATTCACAAATCTCTATTTTCAGTGTTTGCTTTTTTTTCTATGAAATCATACATGACGCACCTAATTTTTCAGTATTTCTATTTCTCAGTATTCAAAGTGATAAATCTAAATTCTGATGTAATTTCTCATGCTGAAAATCTCATGCTTATTTTCAGGACTGGGCACAAGGGGAAAAAAAAACAAAACAAAATGAACACCATAGCTGGAATTCATCCAAGTGAACTCAAATGTTCAAAAGTTCTTAAATGTTTGAATCTTAGCTAATCATCAGAGTTAATGGAAAGGAACAGGAACCTTTTCAACTGAATCACTTCTTCAATTTTTTATACCTATTTTAGGATGAGATTAATCATTCTCCTGAAATTCACACATTTCTGCACACAGAATATAAAAGCTGTGTCAGATGGCTAATACTAAGACATCTAACTTTTGGACAACTGAAAATTAGGCATGATGAACTGCAACTATAATTGGTTGGAGTGGGAATTGCTTGGAATTTAGGAGCCAAAATGTGTTCAATTTTCATTCTCCCCATGGACCACTGTGGGAGAGAATGGCAAAATGTCTCCTTCCAGTAAANATATATATATAAAAAACCTGTACATATATATGTATAAACTGTATTGTCTCTGAATTTTGGACAAAATTCCAAGATTAATATGTTACTTTACAGTGGGTTAAATTTCTGATGGCATTAGTTGGCCATTATACTGAAGATAAAATTTGCCATTTAAGTACAGAATGTTATTCTTGCTGAAAGAATAGAACACCACTGAAAATAAGCAAATGTATCTGTACAATGTGGAGAGGTAGGCCAGTACACAGAGGTATCTCTTACAGTGTAAAGTGGGCTTTGATGTTCCCTGTAGTGAGGTTGAGATGTTTCAAAATAAAAATTGTCATCAACTTGTTGAATGTCATTTCAGTCTAAGTCCAAATTAAAATTGTGAGTGTGTCTATTTTGGTAAATTAGAAGTTGCCTTAATTTCTTGCCCATTTTGTCATTTGAATGATTTCTGTAGCCAGTCTTCCATCAGAAAAAAAAAAAAAATCTGTGTTTTTAATCTTGAGAAATTCTGAGCTGTGCACATACTCAGGCTGCCAAAAGAGAACAGCCTTGATACACCTTTGGAAGAAGCAATATGTAATTGGTTGCAAATTTAAACTCGAGTGTGAGAAAGCGATGGTCTATGAAAATACCTGAGAAGTATTAACTGGTTTATGACNTATCTAAAGGCAGATTGATGTTTATGTGAAAAATAGCACAAACTCACACCTCTTTTTAACAGCAAAGAGGAAAATATTTTTGAAATTCTAATTCACAAATCTCTATTTTCAGTGTTTGCTTTTTTTTCTATGAAATCATACATGACGCACCTAATTTTTCAGTATTTCTATTTCTCAGTATTCAAAGTGATAAATCTAAATTCTGATGTAATTTCTCATGCTGAAAATCTCATGCTTATTTTCAGGACTGGGCACAAGGGGAAAAAAAAACAAAACAAAATGAACACCATAGCTGGAATTCATCCAAGTGAACTCAAATGTTCAAAAGTTCTTAAATGTTTGAATCTTAGCTAATCATCAGAGTTAATGGAAAGGAACAGGAACCTTTTCAACTGAATCACTTCTTCAATTTTTTATACCTATTTTAGGATGAGATTAATCATTCTCCTGAAATTCACACATTTCTGCACACAGAATATAAAAGCTGTGTCAGATGGCTAATACTAAGACATCTAACTTTTGGACAACTGAAAATTAGGCATGATGAACTGCAACTATAATTGGTTGGAGTGGGAATTGTTTGGAATTTAGGAGCCAAAATGTGTTCAATTTTCATTCTCCCCATGGACCACTGTGGGAGAGAATGGCAAAATGTCTCCTTCCAGTAAATTGATCAGACCACTAAAGAATGTTAAATTTAGTCTTTATAGAAATGACAAAAAGGAAACATGAAGGATTGCACCACTGACTTCTCTGAACTGTTAAAAAGGATTTGAATTAAATGCATCTTCCAATCACTGCTGTCTGCAGCAACAGAAATCTTCATGAGAGAAATTGTCCATCCTCAGTCATATGCTACATAAACCAGAGAAGTATTTCCAATACAGTGAAGCTGCAGTGCTGTACTTTTCTACTCAGATTTGAACCCACTGATTGGTNAATGTCATTTCAGTCTAAGTCCAAATTAAAATTGTGAGTGTGTCTATTTTGGTAAATTAGAAGTTGCCTTAATTTCTTGCCCATTTTGTCATTTGAATGATTTCTGTAGCCAGTCTTCCATCAGAAAAAAAAAAAAAATCTGTGTTTTTAATCTTGAGAAATTCTGAGCTGTGCACATACTCAGGCTGCCAAAAGAGAACAGCCTTGATACACCTTTGGAAGAAGCAATATGTAATTGGTTGCAAATTTAAACTCGAGTGTGAGAAAGCGATGGTCTATGAAAATACCTGAGAAGTATTAACTGGTTTATGACAATGGACAGGAAAAAAAAGGCACAGTCTCTTCTGGAGGTCCTAGCTGCAGTGTGGGCAGGGTACAAGAATACATTATGTTGGAAATGCCCCACCTTAACAAAATTAAATTATATCTGCCTTCTGTTTCTGTGTCTATCTGTGTAAACAACTAGTTATAGGACAGGCTGAAACAACATAATCCATACCAGTCTTGACAGAGAGGTTTTTCTTTTTTTTTTGGGGGGGTCGTCTTTATTATATGCCCCAATTCTCTGCATGCTGTGTGGCATGCAGTTGTCTGTTTAAGAAGGAAGGCAACACACATATTGGTTGTCAATAATAAAATATTTTGTGGAGAGGATACAGCTGTTTCTAGTTTAATATCTGCCATCTGAATGCATCTGTATCATACAGAAAAGGCAAAAGAGAGAAACATTATCTCTGGGAAGCATACCAACAGTGTTTCTAGCAAATCATTTCTGAATCTAGACATGTGCTATAAACTGATAAACATCCTTTACTTATTGTCCTGAACAGACTACTATTTCAATCTTTTCCAGCAGTCTGACTACTTGATTTCATCCTTTATAACTAAACATAGCACTGATTGGCCCAAGAAATCAAAGAGACGCCTAAGGTGCTCATGTGAAATATAAATTTTGTATAATCTAATTCTACCTCTGTGATATTTTCCAACCTTATGTCCTTCTCTTGAAGGGACTTATGGTGCTTCAGATCTGGGATCTTCCCATCAGCAACTGATAATATTATAAAGGACATCTGTCGTTCTCTTGATCCTAACCACTGCTAGTGGCTGCTAGCCAAACAGACATCAAAACCAGCAATTTTTCATTACCTCGTTATTATCTCAGAAAGCTGGAAGTCCTGCTCAAAGGCATGAATGTAAAAATGTGAATAAAATCATAAATGGAACATTTGTTATTGCAGAATATTTTATGGCTGCCATATTTGCAGATAATTCTGTTGTCTAGAATTAGGTAGGGCTGGGTCAGTAATGGTCTTATACTCCTAAAATCTGCAGAGACCTGCCGTCATCTGAGGACTACAGAAGAGTTTGTAAGATTTTTCAGCTACATAGGAAGAGTCAGGTGCCTGAGGGTGAAATGAAAGGAGCTGCAAATCTGATTTCATACTTAGCCTAGAGATCAACCGGACAGACACTGGCTAAAAACCCACCCAGAGTGGCACCCTTGGCACTTCCTTTAGGGATTAGGAGCAATGTTGCTATTAGGCAATTGTTCAGACAATAAAAAAAATTCCTATGATGCAGAAGACCTATTCTATATGAGCTGCTCAGCCATGGAGAGCAAAAACCAATTTCCCCCATGTTACAGGAATGCGTTATGTTGTTGAGGTGAAGTTACAATTTGAATGGGAAAAGAAAGTTCTCTCCCTATGGAAATTGGATGGCTCTCTCCCTGAATGAAGGTGCTGATGGTAGGCCATTACTTGGGGGTAAGGTGATGCCAGTAGTACAGATACAAAAGTTTGAGTGCCTTCCCCACGTCCCATCACTAGAGCTGTGACTTGGGTCAGCCTCATCCTGGTGTGGCCTACCTGTAGCTTGGAGTTCCTTGCACTTGTTCGATGGCTGTAGAAGATAAATCATAGATCCATAGAATGGTTTGGGTGTGAAGAGACCTTAAAGATAATTTAGTTCAAACCCCCCTGCCATGGGCAGGTATGCCACCTGCTAGATCAGGTTGCTCAAAGCCCCGTCCCACCTGGCTTTGAGCACTTCAGGGATGAGGCATTTACAGCTTCTTTGGGTAGCCTGTTCCACTGCCTCTCCAACCTCTAAATCTACTGTCTTTCACTTTAAAACCATTGTCCCTTGTCCTATCACCTTGCAAAAAGTCCCTATCCTTTACTCTTCTTCACCAGTGAAACCCACTATTTCTATGAGATGAAAATTACAGGTTCAGGTGAGCTGGCTGGCCCTCCTCTCCACTGAGGATGCCTCCTGACTGCTCAGGTTGCAGGACTGACATGTCCTGGCCCCTAAATGGATGGTGGCTGTCTCTCTGATGGGCACTGCTCTGCCAGGAGCCAAGGCTGCTGTGGAATGGACGTGCTCCACCTGTGGCAAATGCCTAAAACAGAACAAAGGCACCTCTCAGCAGTGATTTTTCTGAGATGAGAGGTCTTATCATGTTATTAGCTCTTCAGACCTGAGCTCTAAGTCTTCATCAGCTACTTACATTTCTCCATTAGCAAGCATCTTTAAGAATGTTATTGTTTAAAAATTATTCTGCCACATTTTGCTTGGCTTTTTACAATACCATATTATTTTTCTTTTTTTCATTTTTTTCCATCTTTGAATAGTTTCCTTAACAAAATTTGGATTTTATGTTGCAGGATATCAGCAGTTTATTGTATTTAAAACTTATCATGATGTATGTACAGTGGGCTGGTAAAATTAAAACACTCCCTGATCTTCCTTAAAGTAATCACAGAGATATTACTCTAAAAATGCTTAGACTGACACACTTGGTTTAAGTACATTGGAATTACATCAGCTATACTGCTGTCAAACTGCACCTACACAGATGCATAATCCTTCCAGTGGAAACTCACAGGGAGGCACTGATTCAGTATGTGCTGAATGCTATAAATAGATAAATCCAGTTTGTATACAGCCCTCAGTGAAAAGAGGAGGGCCTATGCAGTATTTGAAAGCAGTAAGATGCAATAACTCTGTGTTTATTTGACTTACCTCCCTTGAGTAACTGACAGTTTTAAAAATTAACAAAGAAAATGCTTTGGTTTTACATGTTTAGCTCTGAAAACCTGTATATTTCCTATCTGCTTGGGGAGTATAATATTCATAAGCTAAAGAACTCAAGATTTCTCTTTTGAGGCTAAATGATACTAGTGATGGATATTTTACTGGAAAGAGACATATATAACACCAGTGACCTGAATATACATTACAAGGTCAATACATTTTTTGTCAAAGATAAAATATTAGTTTTAATTCTAATGGGACATGCTGAAATGCAGTTAATACTATTTAATTATTTGAGATTTGCCAAGTGGGTGACAAACTCCTTCTCTGCTTGCACTGCCAGTCAAACTCTCTGTTCCCATAAGGCTCTCATGGACTGATAGGCTTTAAAATCTGTGTACTGCATCTTTTGTTCTCATCTCACAGCTGATGTAGTTGCCAATAATCTGTGTTTGTCTCCAGTATACATGGTAAGAAAAGGTAGACTCCCAACAGGCATTTCTTGTTGACCTTGACCATTCTCATGCTGGAAATCATTTCTTCCTCTGTAGGGCCCAGACAACTGCTGGTAAGGACCAGGCAGGAGATAGGGACATCGGTATTATTTGTCCTCATTTTTCAAACCTGAGCAATTTTACTGATTCTTTAGTGAAGAGTGCGATCCAGCAGCTGTTTATATAGAAGGTGACAGCAAACAGCAGCACAGGAATGGTGAAAAGCTGTTCACAAATGAAAGATAGGAGGAATACCAAATGTGAGATGCAGAAAGGTTTTTTCTACAGAAAATACAGCATAGAAGAAAATGGGAAAATTGAGCTATTTTCATCCTTAATTGCTCCTCAGACTAATTACTGCCACTGTTAAAGAAGTGTGCCTTTCACATAGGGTAGCATTTCTGTTGTCTTTAGAGTACAGGGATACTATAGGCTAACAGAAATTAATAAGTCTTTGATCACCTCTAACCAAGTGGGAGGAAATACCATATTAAAGTTTAAACAGGGAGGCAAAGTTATTGATCTATTGCTCTTTTTCTAATCAGATCTATTCAAGGTTGTGTCTCTGAGTTTGTTTATTCCATTTCCAAGCACTTTCAAGCTGTTATGTCAGAAACAGTGACCTATATTTTTATTTTATCCTAGATTTTATACTTTCCATTTTATTACATTTACACTGGTGTTTATAATGTGTATTTCATTGATAAAAGTTTAATACTGGTGTTTTAAAAGCCTTCAGCTTTACCTAACCTATCACTATGTTGTGATAAAAGTAAAATACAAACACAAGAGAGGCAGTGGAAGATATTGCCACACTTCTAATGTGGCCCAAGTAATGAACAGGCACTTGAAATAACTGAAAACCAAAAGCACATAGATAAGCATAAGCATGCAATGGTACTTCACTTTGAGATACCAGTGAAAAGTGATTGAGAAAGTGAATTATGGATGTGATGGATAATTGGATGGTGGCCGCAGAAGCAGTAAAGGTATTGGAGAGAGTTTATTTCCCATTAAACAGAGGCCTATCTGGACTCCTTTCCTCATATTCTTGGTTTTGATCCTATTGAAACATTTCATTTTGACTTTGATTTTTCTTCAAATTATAATGATTTTGCCTAGTCTAATATAAATCATGATTTGTGTTCATTACTGAGTAAAGACTTATCTGTATTGACATGTGCTAGACTGACCACTATTAAATACATTCTGTAGGTACGTAGATAATTGCTTTTGTTTAAAAATGCTAACTCATAGTTTTATTCTAATGTTAAAATCTTTGGACTTAATTGTAGTGCAAAATAAATAGACACTTTGAAATGTCCTAAATTTCATTTGGAAGAAGACATTCGTTTTTCTATTGAGCATTAAATTATCAAATGAAAAGGACAGGAAAATAACAACACTTTTCATATCGCTTTGAGATTTCATTACTATGTTGCAAGTCTTTCACAGGAACAAATTAACACATTGTCATACTATTAAAAATAATTTTGTAATTTAAAAACACTCAGTTAAACTTATGCAGGTTAGTAAATCTGGACACTTCTTTAAATCTTTAACACCTTGTTATTGCAGTTATAGTCTTCTTGTTACATTGGAATATTTCATTTTACATGAATTCTGGAGTGTAATAAATAGCCTGAAAAAGAATATCATAAATTAAATAATTAGGTGGAAATTTAAGTCAGCATTTATAGAAAGAGAGGAACTTCTCTGATTCTCATCTGACATACTCTCCAAATTTCATGTTCATTCTTCAAAATACAGGCACAAGTTTTCACTTAAAAATATAATTTCTTTTATATTGACAACATGATCCTTACCCTAATGTTATTTTCAGAAACATCTGAGTCATCTTAACAGGAACTATTTAAAACGTGTACCGGAAACAGGGATACAAGAGTTACCAGCAAAGCTGAATAATTCTACAAAATGAATTATATTATTTGTTGTTTTTCCTTTCCGCTGTTTCCCACAAGAGCCACACGTTTGTGCATCAGTCAAGTATATTTAGGGGGAAAAAAATGTGTCATTCCCACTGCTGTGTTCCTCCTCTACACACTGCAGTTTATAATCCTTCTAGGCACTATTCTCCAAACTACCATATCAAATGACTAGAACAGGATGAGTCTGTTTATCATTCATCACTGCACCTAGAGATTGCTGGGATTAACTCCTGGTCATGCCTGTGCTTGTAGGAGCTGTGTGATGTTTCTAAGATCTGTCCATGTTTCCTCATTCCCACTCAATGCCATCTCTGGTCTCAGTCTCACTTTTATCCTCACTTATGTCTTTCACAGCAAAGGAATTTGAGGACGTAGGCAAAGATAACCAATTTTAATTCCCTGTTGTGGGTGGCCTATGGAGGGTTTTCCAGAAGAGTGGATGTATTTCCTCTTCCCCCCGTTAAAATATTCAGCAAGATTTGTGCTTGAGCCTTTTGTCTCTTGGTAAAAAAAAAATTATATTCTATCTCTAGCTTTCAAAGCATCCAATTTGCACAAAAGAGAAGTACCGAATAGAAGTGGAAAAGGATTGCTCTCAGAGTAACTCATTCTAATGCTAGGAAGGTTGCATACTAAACATATTGTAAATTGATTAACTATCAGAATAATCCACATAAATATCCTCCACTATTTTGAAAATTAAATATGCTTGACCATTGGTCTGCCAACAGTAGTTTACCTCTAAAATATTCTATGAGGAACTGCATGACTTAATTTCTATGATTTGTATTTATTTACATACTTTAGCAATTTATCATAGAAAAACCATATGGCCGCCATAAACTTGAGCAGCTTATGTTCAAGAATTTTCAACTCCAAACTGAAACAAAGTAAATTTTTATTTCATGCAGATGTATTCTCCAAGTTGTTAAGTTACTTTCTAGGATAGGCATTCTGGATCTTCCACAAAATGTATGTTTTTCCTCTCCTTAGATGTATTGGTGAACTAAATACACACCTTTTTATGCTGCTGTTGAAGAATATTTTGTTACTTCTCTCTATAAAGTTCTGATAACTGAGATAAAGCATAACATCTCAGCCCTCCTCAAACAATGTATTTTGGTTTTATGTATTTACTTTGAGTATGCAGTTTCTGTTGAGATATAACACACTAAGAGCTGCTGAAGAAATTATATATATGGAAAAGTAAAAATATACTTTTCCTAATTTCCTTGTATTTTTATTAATTTATCTATTTTGATTCTATACTGGTATGTCTATTGTTGTCACCTTTGCAAAACAACTGTAGAAATTCGATGGACTCTTCCCACACTTTTTAAAAATTAAATTTATCTTCTAGCCACCAAGTAACCTATATAATGAGCCCATTCTTACAAGGTCTGCCAAAACTCTTATCACAGATAAATCTTTTATATTTTTCCAGGTCCTGAATATCATCCTTTTAGCAATCATTAAGCTTGTATATATCCATTTTGATGATGCTTTAGGGATGCCTTTAATTCCCAAAATGTCAGAACAAATGCAAACAGAAGATTCTGAGCATATTTTGCTTCCAATCATTTGACATTATGGACTTAAATAATTTAAATTTTCATTCTGAGAAGATGGTTATGGCCTCTGCTAGAAGTTAAACATGTTAGCTCCTTAATGTTTTCTCCATCATATGTACTTTCTTTTCCAGTTTGAGAAGAAAATTCCACAGCAACTTCCAGATGTCAATAACTCCCTAGAAGAGAAACAATATTTTTAGAACAATGGCATGAAATTTATGCTGGATTATCTCCATGAATTACATTACATTTGGATGGGCAGTTTAAGTGAAAGTTTAGAAATGTAATGGAAAGTGCATTTATTTTTTACTTTCTTTTACTACAGTTTTGTTCTAATGGAAGAATCTTCTTTCACAGAACTTTAAATGGCCCAGGAGAAGAAATGTGAATTATACTTACTTTATATAGAAAGGAAATTAGGAATAAAGTACCTTCTCCTGTGAAAAAAGTCCACGGTATTTTAAACAAGCACAAAGAATGTATTTTATAAAGGATTGTAAACTCAGTACAATATGCCACATACAAAACAGTATTTGATATATTTTAAGGTACTGCTGTCCATATACTGATACTGCACTAAACTATGAGAAATATGCTGATGTGGCACAATGCATACACTTTGCCTGGGGTTCATCTGACTTCAGTGTCTTCAGTGGAGATAAAGTAAATCTATTTAAGGGACCACTGCAATAATGCATCTCACCAGCACATATCTAAACCAGATCATTCAATCAATCACACACACACCCCAGCTGAATCTTTCCTGTTTTACTAGTGCTATAACTTACAGTAACTTCATCTGTCCTCCAACTTCAAAGAACAAAAATAACTATTTGGGAAAGCTTAGGAAAACAGCAAAGAAAATAGAAGCAATGAATTATCAGGGAAAGCTTCTTAATTAAGAAGCTGTGAAGCACAAAAAGTAATGGAATTGGCCATCAGGAAGAACATAAATCTGATTTAAATCTTTTGATTAGACAAAATACTAAGCTTGTGCAGAAAAGTTCCAGACTTACTAGGAAGTGGGTCTCTAATTTATTAATTTAACTGCTGAGTACCTGAGTAAGAATAAGTAACAGTGAGCTGTCAAGCAGTTAACACAGACGAGGTCTTAAAGTTCAAGAGACTCATCAGACCTCAAAATTTATTTCTTGTACTGCAATGTAATTTCTGGTTATGTAAGACTGAACAAGTATCTCTGTCTTCCTGGTAAACACTTCAAAAGTTACTGACTGGAAGTTAAAATGTATAAACATCCTCTTAGAGTCCAGCTCCCCTAAACTTTATACTGCTGAAATGCAACCCTGAATTCTATGCTGAAAAAAAAAACCCAAATTCCTTATACATCCAATTTAAAAACCATTTCAATATCCAAGTGAAGCACTATCAAAGTGTCTACAGTACTTGAAGAAGAATTTTTTCATAAAAGCATGCAAACAAACGTTGCAAGTACAAGTGTCATGAAAGTCTGTCCATGCAATAAGCCTTTTTTCTAAAAGGTATGGGACTATCTGAATGTTTAATGATAAGTCATAAATTAATGAATATGTATTTCATATGCTGATATCTCCACATGTACTAGTAGTCATGTGACAAAAACAACTTACAAGTTTGTCAGCACAAAAGGATCAGGGAGCTGAAGATATTCTCATGACAACCAGTGGGAATACTCTGTATGTTTTGAAGAACAGAGTGTGTTGATACACAATCTAAAAATAAAAGGCCCTATTTTTTTCTGGTCTAATTACAAGATGTACCCATCAGATGCACTGAAAATCAGAAAGTTAGACAGAGGAACAATAAAAAAGTTACAGATGTGAGATTTGAGTTCAAGGATAGAATAGCACCTTCACAGAAACCACTCTGTTGACACTTAAGCAACTTGTTAGCCAGGATTGTGGGGGTTTCTGACCTCATAAGTTTCAACATTAAGGGAAGAAAAAAAAAGAAGCTAACAGATAGGATATTTTACATCTGTAAGGTGATGTATCATTATATCTCAGTTAATTAAAGTTCCTCTGTTGGAAGGAATATATGCTTAGAAAGATTTTAGCATTCAATAGGATGATGTTTTTCAAGTGACAAAAGGAACTTAGATTTGTATGAAATACTGTGCTCAGAAATTTATTTGTGGGCAAAATAAAATGTGAAATATTTTTTTTTCAATAATTCACTCAAGAAAATAAAGATGTTAAGCTAGTAAATGGCATGTATGTCTTTTTTCTTGGCATTAAATGAATGAGTTCTGTAAATTGAAAAAAGTGCTTACCTTTGAAAATGCAGTGTCCAATCCACAAAAGCCTCTCAAATAATTTGTGTAAGTGTATTTAATCTGCTGAGAAAGTGTACTGAAAGTGATTGTAGTCCCAGTCCTGCTGCTTATGTACTGATTTGTAGGACTCCATTCAAAAGAGGAGACACAGCCTTGACGTTTATTCCATTTGGTGCCAGATGAAATTTCATGCAGTATGCTCCTTACTTCAGAAAACTGCAGGTCTCTGTTCACATCACTATCCTATCTGCTTCCCTTGTGAAACATCTCAGCCACATTAAGGCCTTTGGTAAGCAATCTTTAGGTGACTAAACCAAGTTCTGTGTCTCTACAGCTCTTCCAGGGACTGAGAGTTAGTCCTGTATAATGACAACTATAATAATCCTAGAGTTTAAGCTGCAGACTGTCAGATTCAAATGTGGGTGTACTCAAGTTGCATAACAGCTATTCTCTCTCCCTAAAGGAAAAGAATTATGGTTTATCTTAACTGGAATTTCTGTTTCAGAACTGTGCCCCATTAAAAAACTTACAAACTTCATGGATTTCAACTAAACATGGATTTTCAAAAGCATTGTACTTCAAAGGATCCAGCCTGGACTCAGAATTAGGCCTAGGTATTTCTGAATCAGCAGAGCTAGAAGGAGCTCCAGTTTAGGGGTCATTTGTAAAGGGTAAGCTTGTTTCTAAATATATGTAAGGAATGAACAATTGTTTGATGAGAGGTGGCTGGAAGACTTATAATTGTTTTCTGACTGGCATAGAAGTAAATGAAATATTTACTGTAAATGTAAATCTTGCCTTGTCTTGAATGAAGGTATTTTATATTAATTTACAACAGTACTAGGAAAATACAAGCTTGGTATTTTGTTTTGACAACCTGATTTTTGCTTGAAGTATGAAAAGTTAAAAAGGGAAGTAGCAAATCAAGCAATTAATTTTGGTTGATTTTACTTAACTATTTATTTATTTATTTTGATACTTTTTTCTAATCATGAACCTGGATCTCAGCCAAAAGAGCTATTCCTATATTAGTCAGCTAAGAAGCATTAAGGAACATTTCTAAGAACTGAAACCTAGCTGTCTACATGATCAAATTTTTAGAAAAGTCCTTGAAAGTATGAGAACTCTGAAATAATTTTTTTTTTTTCTTTTAGATTTAACAGAGAATATTCAATTGAAAAGAGGGGGGTTTTAAGTCTGAAATTTTATTAGGTGCTTGGCAGATACTGGCCTCGATGAGAGTGAATAGTCTCAAGCAATTTGCTAGCACAGAAATTGGCAAAATTAGCCAAAAAATACAGTGTAATTACTCTCTTACTTCCAATAATTATTTATTTTCTTTTCAGTTTTAAAGTAAGTGCCTTTTAAAATCTATGTTACAGCATGATAAAAATAGTGACAATCATGAGGCCTGTTATTCTGTTTGCATTTTTAAAAGTGCTTGACGAAAACTAACTGTAGATGTTAAGACTGGGACTCATCACCTCCCTATATAGTACCATAATACTGTTTCCATTATTGATTTCTATTACTCTTGTTCTTTTTAAAAATATTTTATTTTAATAAACACAGTGTTTTTCAAAAATTTCGTTTCATATCAGCACGCTTATTAAACATTACGCTAACATTACACTGCTCCCTAAGACTACTTGCTGCTCCTACTAAAATTTTTGGGCCAGAGGTTTCCTAGAGGGCCTTTAAGAAATTCAACTAAATTACTTTTAAGAATTCTTTCTCCACTATTGTTTCAATTATTTTGAATTAAATAAGTCTTAAGAAGTGTGATTCACATGTACAGAAGCTTTGCTGATTTCTATTGTATTATGTTCATTTGTGTGTTTTACAGGTCTCTTTAAATGTGTTTTCAGCTATTTTACCTAATACTAAAGTCATGTTAATTTTTAGATTCACCCCAACACATCATTTAAGAATTCTACAATACTGGCTACCCTCCAGTCTACTTGCACAATAGTGAAGATTAATGAGAAACTCTATTTTTTGTTTGCAATTCAGTCACTTTGATAGGGATTTTCAGAGGTCGCTAATGTAGTTAGATTCAAAAATCCCATTAACATTTAGTAAAAAATGTGGATTGTACTCCCAGAGCTCTGAAAAAGTCTTAATTTTCAGTCATAAGTGCTCCTCAGTGAATGCTGTTTCATCCTAGTCACACAGTGATATGAATTCATAGATTAGCATAACACCTTCCTTTTTAATACAGCATCACTTTGGCTACAATAGAAGTGAAGCTTAATGCAGAAATCATTAATTCCTTTTTACATAAAGTATAAAGTGGTAATAACAGTTGTGTCAGTTTGGCCATATCCTGAACCAGCCATTGACTTAAATACTTCCATATCATGCCTGTTGCTCAGTTTTGTTCAGCATACCTGCAAATGTCATTAACATTGTTAATCTTTTGCATATTCCTCTTCCTTGTCTTTCAAGGACTTTCTTCTGTCCTGTGCAGTCTGTTTGTCCCTGCTTGGCTGTTACCATATGATGTCAATATTACCTCGCAGGTACCATAGCAGCTCTGGCTGGTGAATTTGCCTTGCTTGCTTTAATTCAATGGTGCTTTAACCTCATTTCTGAAGCTTTGGGATAGACCTAGAAACCTGCAGTTCCCATTGCCCTGTAGCTTTTCTAAAGCTGTTGGAGTTCACTTATGTACACCATCTTTTCTAAAGTAGCCAAGAGATACTTGAACTGTGTTACTTTACATTGTAAGTCTGTATTGAAGAAGGATGTACAGAAGTCAAAGGTAGTTTTTAAACTGCCTTCTACAGTCTAGGATAAAAAACAAACAAACAAACAAAACCCCCTAAAACAAACAAACAAACAAACAATAAAGCAAAACAAACAAAACCCACAAAACAAAAACCCAAGCAAATAAACTTTCACCTGAAGAGTACCTTGCTCCTTCTGATAACTAAAGAATCCCATGGAGAAATTCTGTTACACAGACTATTGTATGTGTCCACTACAGGTATAAGATACAGAAAATGTTAGTCAGGGCACGTGGGTAGAGCAGATATTAAAGTTCTTGCTGACAATCCTAAGACCACATGAGAAAAATCTTCTTAGGCTTGCATCTTGCAATCAACACAACACCAGAGGATAAAATTTGACATTAAATAACCATTATCATTTGTGATCATTTATAAATCACACAGAAACATGTAACTTTGAGATCTCAGGCAGAATAGAGGTTTTGTGGAGTTGGGTTATTTCTAAAATTTGCCCATTTGTTTGACTCAATAACATTTGCATATGGTAAAATTGGATTTGAAACACCAAGGGACAGTAGTGGTAAACTTGAAGTGATTTCAGAATTAATCTAAAACACTTGTCCATCTTAGTTTCGTATCAAGATTTGTAAAACAATTTGTGATCTCACATACAGTCATTATGTACAGTAACATAACTGCTTTTTTCAAGATTCTTGTGGTTTCTAACAATGAAATATCTAAATTCTACAGAACACTTTGTATTAAAGTAAATGAGGCTTCTAACAGACTGTTATGGATTTAGAGATGTGAGATGCAAAAGGAGTCTTTGTTTCCTAATTTTTTAATTTATATTTGTTCTGCTCCAACAGGAGCACATTTTAATTTTATGCTAAAGGAAAGAGATACTAAAAACCAACAACCGCATGCATTCATTACTGCTGAAATGAAGGCTTAAGTAGGGACAAAGCAGTAAAAGGAAATTGAATGTTAAAATGGTATTTCTCTGCATCAGCTTCCCAGTTTCTATTTTAAATATTGGTTGCAGAAGCCAAAGCAAATATACATCTGTTTTGCATTGCAAACTGACTTGACACATTGAACGGAGTATTTAATCAGTTTTGGACCCACAGGATACAAATCACCATAATACCTAGGTTCTGTCGTAATGCCTAAGAGTACTGAAGATTTGCATTAGGATGTTTAACCTACCACACATTGAATTTGTGTTGTAATGTAATTCCAATGAGTACCAGATTTTGTCATATACAAAAGCTTCAGCCCCATGATTGCTATATCCTGCACCTTCACAGCCCTTTAAGTCTGTAATTGCATATGCAAGTGCATTATTAATGGCAAAAATTATCTCCCTGCTTTGGACCTGCAAATAGCATATCATCATGGTAGTTGTTCAGTTCCATCCAGCATAGCAGCAAATGTCATTAACTTTTAATCTTTTACATATTTGTATTCCAGAGGGAGTGATCAGACAAAATGTAAAGATTTATATGATTTTTCTCCTCTTTTTCTTTGTCTGCAGGCCCACAAAACCAAAGAAATCCAGGGATTATCTGGCAGACACAAGGAAGTATCCAAATTTTCTCTCTAGCTGAAAATATTTGTAATTTTTTTTTTACTATTTTTCTCTGGGGACTTTTCCTTCCTTCCTTCCTCCCTCCCTCCTTCCCTTCTTCCCTCCTACTGAGGAAATGCAATGTCAGTTCATAGCTGCTGTCCTATGAGAATCTTCTCAAGAAATAGTTTTCCTAGTACAGCTGAGGACAAAGTGATGCTGAAATCTTTTTATCGCACATTTTGGATTTATTTCTTACCACTTTCTGCTTGTGCAATTTAGTAACATAAAAGCAAAAGGGACTCTCTTGGTTGGCAAGTCCAGACATCCTGCTGGTAAACAAGCAGTCTCAGCAATACTATCCATCTTATGATATTTGGTTGTTGTTTTTTCCTTTTTTCTTTCTAATACATCTTCTACATTTTCCCTATCAGCCTGTTAGTAAAATAAGCACCTCCTTCCATTGTTTTATATTGCTTTCTTTTTCTTCAATTGTATTAAAGGCTTTGGAATCTGTTTCTGCTGTTTTACTGCCTCTTTTTTCTTTCCTTCCAAATCCTATTCTATTATAACCAACCCTGTGAGGTAATTAAAAATTTCTGTATTGTAGAGTTCTGACAAACACGTGGTTTAGGTGGTTCATCTTAAGTTTTATGCACTTTTAGATATTTTTGCCTGGGTCTTATTTAATAGCAATGACAGGCAAAAGGCTAATTCTAAAGGCAGATTTTTGCCTTGGCAGTTGAACCCTGAAAAGGAAACACAAAATTGAAAGGTTGAGTTTCTGTGTTCAATCTATCTCTGTGAGGTTAGAGGAGGTGTAATCAGCTGACAGAGATCAGACTAGACTCAGAATTGAATGGAGGTCTCTTCTTTTCCATCCATCATCATGAGTACAAATGGAAGAGGGAAACTGAGCTGATATTACAGCTGCCAGTGAATGACTGGATCCCTGACAAAGCCCTGGCTCACAGTAAAGCTAACTGAGCAGGATGTGGATGTGACATGTGAAACCAGTAGACAGGACACATAAAAAATGACAAGTAGAGAAACTTCAAAGGTACCTGAAGAGTTGGCTTTTGGGAAGAGTCTTGTGAGGGTGACAGCACCATATAAGGCTGAAATTACTTAGGTAACAGTACCAGAAACAACAACAGATGCAGCAAAAATGGGATCAGTTGAAAGAAAAAAAATTTTGTTTATTTAGGAGAAGGCTAGGATGAAGAAAAGACAGCTAAGAGATGGGTCAAGAAACAGGAAGAACTTATGTGAGTAATGTGATCCGTGCTTTAAGGGAACATATGAGCAGCCTCCAGCTTGATTATTGCAAGCCAATCAGGACACTACACCCCTCTGTTCTGAAAATACCACAGGGTTCAAACCTCCTTTAGAACCTCCTTTAGTGGTGGTGGTTTCCCTGGATAGAAGGAAATAACTGAAGCAGTGGATCAAGCACCCTGGCATTACCATGCTGGCACCCATTCTGGGCCTGGGAGCATGGAAAGATACCTTCTCTCCCAAAGAGAAAAATTAGGTGATTTACTTCACAGCTCTGTTACAAACATCCTATATGACCTTTAATATACTGTAATCTGGACTGCTCTTTCTTGTGCTTCTATTTTGTTTCAAGCAACAGCACTTCAGTGCATGAATTGATCTCTAAGTATACAGTCATACTGGTTATTTATCACCAATGCCTTACCAAACTTAATTATTTAATGAGTTTATTTGACATGTATATTGATACATTAGATACTCACTTATGTCTGCAAATCTCTGCCACTCCAGATCTTGATCTCAGTTAACCTTTTCAACATCATTCCTTTATATACACTTGTTCAGTTACTATTTGCTAAAATCTAGCAAAAAAAATTGTCTTCTACAAAACAGGAAAATAAAAACCTATGATTAGGAATTTTTTAGTATCTCAATATTTGGGTCATCTTCATTTTTTTCTTGAAGGCAAATGTCCTTGATAAAAATGTTCTTCTTCTGACTTTGGAAATCATGGCTTCAGAAATCATGGCTATAAAAGATGGTTTAAATTAGTCACCCAAAGTGGAGGTATTTAATCATTAGTTACTTTGTTCTGTAATTCAGCTCAGTTTCCTAAACAGTACACAAGAAAGAAATAATATAGTTTAATCCACTCTATTGGTCTCAGCTATATTCTCTTTAAAGTGTAAACAACATTAAAAAATAATTGACTGTATACTTGTAAGTAGCATAAAAAGTTATGGCCATGATTCTGAACACTACACAGAGTTAATTTATTGTGGAAGCCTTGTGACCTTTTTTTATTCCCACTTTCTATTTTTGAGCTAATTGAGCTCGGTCTAGAATTGAAATCACAAATCAATTTATGCTTTAAAATTCAATTTTTTTAGTGGAATGAAAAGAATCATTCTAGGGTCTTAGTCACTAGAAGAGAGTAAATTTGGATACTGATGGTATCATTTGATCTATACAGATATCTGTCTTATTTAGATTAGCTGTTCAGAGGTAATGAAGAAGATCATTAAAATTGTCTGATCTTCTCCATAAGCTTTTTATGGCTCTGATTAAGTTACTTGGGAGCATTATGTTATGCTTGAGGGGGTAAATTGACTCATTTTTGCAATAGTCTTATTAATTAAGTCTGCTAGAAATCTTGGAGTCCTTTACTGTATCCAGATTGTTTGTAAATAATTTATTTGAATGTGTGTATGTGTTCAATGTAAACTTTGTTTCCTTTTCCCTCTTTAATCCTAAAATAGACTTTGCTTCTAGGAAATAAAAAGCAAAATTTAAAAGCCCAGATTTCTGGTTCAATAAATTGTTTGGATAAGTTTATGCAAACTACCCTTCTTCAGCTGGTTATATTTGGAACACTAATTTGAAACATCTTGGAGGAAATCTGTGGATATTTCCTCCTTGCAGAAAGTCAGATTCAGAAATCTTTAAGCTTAGGTATTTTAACTACTTTTTGACACATTTGATACATGTACATTTGCAAATTGTCACATAGAAAATGAAAGCTTAAAGCTTAAGTGTCTCCAATATTTTTTAATTTTTTTGTCCAAAATTCTACTTGAACTGAAAACTTTTAGATCAACTAACTTCAGAATTAATTAAACTTCCCATTGAATTGAAGGAGAAACTCAGCACAGATTTGATAAAAGTCTATGGTTCTGTGTGCTTGTTTAGGTTAAGGAAAGGCTCTAATTCTGTCTAAAAATCTACACTGTACTCTTGAACACTTGGTCCTGGTTTGACTGTGGAGAAGCAAACCATTATAAATGTTTTTAATTTGAAGTTTTTGTATGTGTAAGTAATTATTATAGTGGGATCCTTACTGAATCTGTCATAGATCATTGTGCTTTTGAGCAATGAACAAGGTTTTTTGCTGATTAGGGAAAGCATTTGTGTTTTATTAAGTTTGGGGGAGATTTTTTCTTAACCTGAAACATCCATAGATGGGAAAGGCTATATCCTATTCAACTCTTATGATAATATGTTAGTCTTGATAATAAAACAGAATAATATCCTATTTGGGGGAAAGTGAGTGAAATCCATTCGTGGAAAATGCACTTTAAAATAGGGATCAATATTCCATATAAAATAAAGATAACCAAACACGGAAAAATGCATAGTTAGGTTTGAGACTAGGTGTGGATAAGAACAATATTCATAAATATATTTACATAGTTAATAATTGAATCATTGATAGATAACTCTTAAAGAAAATTCTGTGATTCAATTCCCATGGGATGTTATATTTATGTGCCTACTGTATATAGGCTCATGTGATATAAAATGCCTTATGGTAAATGTTAGGCAGGTCAGTCTTAGCCAAAATGTAAAACCCTAAGATTCAAATAGTAGTTTTAATATTTTCCCCTCCTTTTTATTTTTCTAAAGAAATTAGCTACCCTACTTTTAACTCACTGAAAGTGGAAAAAGGCATATTCCTCTCAGGGAATTATCAGTTAAAAAGTTAAACCTTACAAAAAAAGGAGGAACTAATCAGGCATCTCTCCAACATCTGGTACTGTCAAAGATCTCTGCACCAGTTCAGAGGTGATTTGTTCAGTGGTACAGTCAATGTTATTTTTATTGAGTTCTTGGTATAATTACAGCCTGAAACATTTGATTTAGGGAAGTTTGGGGAGTTTTTTTGTTTGTTTTTGCTTTTGTTGGGGTTTTTTTGTTGTTGTTGTTGCTTACTGCTATAAGTATAAGGTGTTTCAAGAGAATTTCCAGATAAGTTTGGGATGATGATTTAGAAATTCTTTGTATAAGCAGCGAGCTGGTTGGGATCATGTGGAAGTGAAAAGTCTAGGTGAGAGGACTGCTGAAAAGTCTTTCTGCTTTACATGGCCTTATCCTGGGAGCCACTTTTTCAGGAACTGAGTCTCATTCAGGTTTTAGTAGGACTGCAGAGGCTTGCTCAGCCCTAATAGACCAGAGTAGGGCCCAGTTCATGCTGATTAGGCAGTCTGATTTGGGATGTTTGTTGACAGAGGTCTTCTGTGTAAACTGTAGAAAGCCCTGTTCCAGTCAGCTTGCTGCTTCTCCAGATTTAACAGATGAGCCAGACATTCTGATGGTTAGGAATGATCTCTGACTTACAAGGCCCCTGTTAGTAAAAGTGAAAGCAATCTTGCTTGTCTTTGTCAGCCTTATTCCAACAACTTGGCTACTTCAATCTCTACCCATTTTTTTAGAACATGTATGATTGTCTCTGTTCCTAACAGGAATCTAAATAAATGAGTAGAAATGTTCCATCTGAGGACCCCTGGGAGTTGAGTTACTACAGGATTCCTATTTCTCAGAATAATGTCTTGCCGGTTCATCTTTCTCCTCTGTCTCTTGTCCATCTGCTCCCAGCCACTTTTTTCTCCCTTTTGGTCTCCCAGAATTTCCTATGGAAGGCTGGTTGTCTCAATGACAGTAGACTGAAAACGATGGTGAGTCCAACATGATGATCATAGCCAAAGACAGAACTCATGGAAAATGGAAGAGAAAGTTGTGTCTTTACCAACACATTACCTTTGAATAGAGGTAACCTTGGGCCCTGGAGATAAATGAAGAATCCTGAATTAAGATGAACTACTGGCTACAACTGGAGGGAAAGTCAGTTATTAAAAAAAAATTTCTGTAATTTTTTTAGCCATACAGTCATTCTATACAGAGACACCTTTTAACTCGATATAAATGAACATTATTTTGAATGTATTGAACGATGTAAGAACAAAGTGCTCTATATTTTTCCTTTCATTTTTGTCTTTCCTTTGTCCATAGTGTTTAACAATTGCTGTTGCTAATTTATATTCTGTTTTAAATATGCTATTATCTATTTGATAGAAGGCAACTATAAAATCCCTTTAGATATCAGCTAAGTACACAAGAGGAGAAACCATGTTCAAATCCTTGTGTAAGGCATTCCTTAAGGTAGTTCAGTTCAAGTGCTCTCCAAATAAAGTTGGTTCTTTATCAATGGTATGTAAGATTTAGGTGTTTCTCAGCTGCCCCCCAGCCTGTCCTGCACCCTTGATGGGGGTTGGTGTCCAGAGGTGATGGGGCAGGTTTTGGCCAGCAGGGCCCTGCCTTGTGCTCCCTAAGGAGCCCTCTCCATTCCTTCCTCAAGTACTCATAAAATCAAAGTAGGTTTGGGAATGCTTATTCCATCATAGGAAATGCATTTGCCTGTTATGCACAGATTTAAATTGAAAAGGAAAAAAATCTACAGCTTGCACAATATGTTTGCCTTAATTTAAATCAGAATCCTGTGACCAGAGGCATGAAGAGCATTTTTCTCTTAAGAGCTCTCTTTTAATGAGATCACAGGTGATGGCTTCATCCATTGTTTCCTTTTACATTGCTTGCATCTTACCTTGCAATAGCACACACTTCAGCAGAAGTTTCAGTCATTTGGAGAGCCAGTCATATGAAGAAAATTTTCCTTTTCTAGGGAGTGAACACTTTCAAATCTCCCTGAGTGCTGTTTAAGTGATTGCTGTACTCATTTAATCATGTTGAAATAAATTATAGGAGAAGATACTTTTTCTATCCCAAATATAATGCTAGTTATACTTTAAAAAAAGGATTTGTCTACCTTCTATTTCATTTTCATTTTCCTATCTTAAGATTTCCATGATAAGAATGCATTTGGGGGGAAAAAAATTGTGACATTTAGAGTCCAAAACTAATACAGTGAGCAAAATCCATGATCCATGCACTCATGTATTTACAATATTACTCAAACTACATAAAAAACCCCAAACTTAAAAGGTAATTTCAACAGCACAGGCAAAAGAAACATTAGATATATGTCTTCTATTAACATACATAACTTTTCTGTGGTAGTAGTAGGGTTAAAAGGAAATTAACATTTGCTCTCTGTCAGATTTTGTTTCTTCTCTGAATGGTGGTGGGGGTGTCTGTCATTTTGGCTTTCATGACCATCCTTCACCTTGTAAGTGAGATTTATAAATCTTAGAATGAATTTTAAATCACCATTGACATCTATTAAGTCTTCTTATTTAAAAAATGACCTGGCAGTTAGAGGTATAATAACAAGAAAAATAAATTAGTTTTACTCTTAAGGCTACCAAAAGACCTTCAGAAAGACTTCAGTTTTCAATACAAGATATACTTGTACAACACCTCATATCCTTCCTGACTGTGAGGTCACTTGTGTTTCATACATGACTGCCCCATATTCTACTCTGGTAAGAAAGTCTCTCACTGATTTCAGTTTATTCCAGAAATGTTTGTAAGCAAGCTTTTACCAGACAAAGTCCAAACAGTCAAAGGAAAGTTGAAAAAAGTATCTTCTAAAATGTAAGTTTCTGTTCAGTCATTGCTGTAAACACTTTAGGAGGGTAAATAAAAAGGACAGGTTTTCCATTAAAGACCTGACCACTCTAAAGTGTCATAGTAAAATCAGTTTTGATGAAGTACAAAGGGAATGAGAAAAGGGGAAAATAATTGTGAAATTTTTGTGAATATATGATGATTTTCTTGAATACCACCTGAGACCACCTGAGAGAACTCTAGCATCAATGCAAGTTATTTAAGTAAATCATGTTGCTGGCAACATTTTCAGTGTGTTGACTTCAGAACTAATGAACAATCTGTAAAAGAGTAAATCGGTTCAATTGTTATCTAATACAAAGCAATACAGTGAACACATTAAAAGACAAAATCTTCTCCTTTTACTATACAACAATGCCAGAACTTTGCAGCAACACTTTTATGCCTTACCATAGCAGCAAAGAATCATTATTTCTTGGGTTTTTTTCCCACTGCAACCTTTTAACCCTTAAGCCTTCAGTATTATGTCAATAAAGAATCTCCAGCAAACAACTTGATCGTGAATGAAGCTGGGGGAAAAGTTAAGTTCAAAATAAGTATATTTAGTTCATTACCTTTATCTATAGAAAAATCATGAACTTTTGTGCCTTTGCAAGAGTAGGAAGGTCCCCTGGATACAGCTCCTACTGGTACTAGCATTTGGTCTGATGACTTGTAAACACACAATGAATGGTTTATGACTAGCCAGCTGGTTTCTTTTATATAATCAAAGTTGGCTGAGAGTATTTATTAAGTATCTTTTATACATATGGTAAATATATATCATATATTTACTCTCAGGAAGAGACCTTTTTTATCCTGTAAAATTTACACAATTAAAAATAAATCTCATGCATTAAATAAGAATATAAAACAAATTATTCAAAATGTGCTGTCAAGATAAAACAGTAAATTTTATTTAAATTTTCCCTCTTTATTTCCAATTTTTTCTTGCAAATAAATTTTCTGTATGTGAAATCTCTTTCAGATTAGCTATGAACATTTTTTTACTCCCCAAATACTACACCTGAAAGCTTCAGAGCATCCATTTTCTCACACTATCCAAAATACTGCTGAAAACAGTAATTTTCTGAAAAATATATATATATGCATTTTCATTCATATATATATATATTTTAAATATTTTCATTCCCAGGATAAATATTGACAAGAAAGGTGATCCTTTTCCTCTGCTCAGCCCATGTAAGACATACCTGGAGTTCTGAGCCTAGGTTTCCCAGTATCAGAGTAAGCTGGACATATCGAAACAAGTCCACTGAAGACCCAAAAATATTATCAAGGTTTTGGAGCATCTCTCATGCAAGGAGAGGCTGAGAGAGTTTTGATTGTTCAGCATAGAGAACAAAGTTCAGAGGGATTTTATCAGTGTGCAAAAATAGCTGATGGGCGATTTCAAACTCAACAACTCTAAGATTCTGTGATCTGATTACTACAAACTGGTAAGCAAATATTCTGCTAACATAAGTGTTTAAAAAAATGTCTGTCTTAGTGAAAAAATACAATATTCTTCTTTGATCAAGAATTTGACTTGAATTCTTTTCATCTTTTGGCAAACATACAAGTTTCCATAATCAAAAGAAATACCAAAATTCTGTGTTTTTTCTTGTTTTTTGTCAGCAAGGATAAGCCTTAATCTGGGTTGTCAGCTTCTTATCTTGAATCAAAAATCATAGCAATTTTCCTGAATATTCATAAAATTCATTAAATTTATTAATTACTTGATTACTCACTAGTGACCTAGTAGTATTTCAAATTTATCTGCTAGTCATCTTCAGCCCTCTCCAAAAAATGAAAGCAAAACAGGGTTTATAAATCTACAGTGATATGCAGTAATGGCATCACTGCAATGCAATGATCTGCTGTTTTCACCTTAGAAGTCTTATGCACATAATTAAACATAGGAGATGTGGAAGAGATCACCAAGAATCATACCTTAGCTGGGCCTGAGTGATAGACAGAAGTGGGTATCTCCAGACAGCAATTTATTTCACCTAAGAATTATCATTTTAGGGGAGGATATATCACTCCTTGGAGATTTCCATCTCTTCCCACTTGCAATTAAGACTGTTCTCTCGTTACTGAGTATATCAGCTTAGAAAAGTTATCTAATCTTATTAGAAAAATTCTATGAACTAACATGAATTTCATATTACTCAGAAATGTCAACAATCTGACAAGGAGATTGAGAATTTCATGCAGAAAAGTCACTGTATACCACTCATTACTTTTTAAATCTGCCCTGTGGCCATACTAAGATCCAGTTATTAAAATTATTGAGGAATTTCTCATCCCAAATTAAGGTGCAAACAAGACTATATGCCAGTGACAATAGTAGGGATTTTATTTAATAGCAAATATGAGGGAAAGGAGAGGGGAGAGTAAGAAATAAGGAAAGAGGAGCTTGGGGAATGTGGTAGGGGAGAGAGTGAGGTGGAGACAGACTAGGTAGAAAGTATCACCCCACTGTGGATCCAAATAGCATTCTGTTGATCCTCTTCTTCCGGGCTTCTTGATGGTGAAGGTCCCCCACAAAGCATGGAATCTGATGAGTTAATATATGCACAGGCCAGGTAGGAAAACCCAGGCACCTCCTTGGGGGAAGGACTTTGCCATTGTCTCTTACAACAGGCCCTGGGTTTGTTGTGGTGCAATGCTGCAGGAATGACTTCGGGGCACTTTGGGGGGCACTTTGATGGATTAAGGCACGCCCTCAGCTGCCTCTCACATAAATGTCCTGTGGATGTGGTACTCCCAGGGTCAGGGGTTCCATAGCCAGTCTGTGTAAAGGAGGATGGGTTCACTGCCCCTGAGCTGAGGTCACAACACACCCAAACTTCCTCTGCCCTCCTCAGTTGGTGGGGAAATCTGTGCAAAGCTGCTCCCAGCAAACAGGGAGGGACCGTTGCTTAAAAAATTATTTTCCTTGTTTACTTGTTTGTTTCAGATGATTGAAGAATGGGTTTTCCCTTTATCTAATCTCAGCAGTTTGACTTTCAGTCCAAAGACCCAGTCAGGCATCTTTAGGGAGGCTTCTCTGGTTGTAGCTTCTTTAAACAGTTTTTGTTATAATAAGCAAAACTTTATATCAATGCTTGAGGCATGAACTATTCAGTCTCTGACAGGCCACATGTGTGAAGGCTTCTAGAAAAGTCATTAGCAGCCAGTTGACACTGGCAACAGACCAGTGCAGGTATAGTCTGTTTCAAGAACACCTAGCACCATTTACATCCCATTTCTACCTCTTGAATCAAACCATGACACTGCAGAAACTTCTTTTTCCCTTGTCTATCCTTTTCTTCTAGTTCAGAAGCATTCATACAACATTCCTCATAAAGCTTTTGTGCTCTGCAGTTTCCAGGAGCTACGGTGTATGTCTGAATGTGTTCAGAAGTAGAAATATGTGCATCAAAAGCAACTACAGATTATGGAGGCAAAATCTTCTGGTATTTATATCAATATACTACTCTCAATATTATTTATTTGATGTTTAGCACATCTTACTGAGATATATCTTTGGAAACTACATTCATTAGAGTTCATTGAACTATTCAGGCATTCATTACATCTATGAATAAGTGAATCATTCTGGATTGGACCCTTATTTATTTCTGAATAACATTAAAAACTACTGAACAGGAACCCAGATTGTAAGCTTGCTTATTCATATACTTCTAGTCAGCAAAGAGACATTATAGTGTTTCCATATATCTTATGAATGTAATATTTCAAAGAGAGGATTAAAGAACAAATCCATTATGTCTTTCTGGTAAATGCATTGGCCTCAGAATGAGTTCATATGGCACTCAGAAGGCTTCTTGCATTTTGAATATTTTCAAGAGTTCTCAGAGAACATTCATTTGATCTTACAAATCTCACAACATATTGGACTGTGCGCTTTTATTTGGGGGAAAAAATATCACAAATACTCTTTCTTCATTCTCTGATAAAGCCAGTACTGAAGCTGTTGACATTTACTCTCAGGATAAGAAATTAGCTACATTTGCTACTCCCCGATGTGGTTTGAGCTCCTTGGCTTGAAATATTCAGTCTCTTTGTGTGGTTGCTGAAAATAGATTTGGCATAGTGGCTAGGTAATTTAGATACTCCTCTACATGTTCTGAAGTGTAAATTGGTTTTGGTTCAGGGACTCAAGACAAAAGATGTAAATAACTTCCCCAATAGCACCCCAGTGAAGAAGTTTACACATGGATGTAAAAAATTGTAAAGGAGCTGGACTTGCATGCGGTCAATTGTCTATAGAAATTAGTATTCCTTCATCAGGATATCCCAATGGACTACGCTAACTGAGCATGACACGTCACAGACATGTAAATATCTTGTGTGAAAATGTCCCTTTTCTGACATGGCTGTACTTAAATCTTTCTTAAACATTTACCCAGGAGAACAACAAAAATTGATTTCATAGTAGCAATGATCTTTAACTAAAGGTTGAACAAGAACACATTTAAAACCTCAGGGATGATGAAATGTATGGGAAGAGCATTGCATATTAGATTCCATCATTTTGCTGCAGATGCCATTGTATTAATAGAAGCTAAAATTCAGTGGGGAAAAAATAAGACTTTTATCTTGCAGCAACTTCCTGGCAGGTTTGAAAATATATCCTTGATTTGTCTTTGTGTTTTTTACAAAAAGTACAACAGACCAAGACAGTGGTGTTCTTATTGATTTTTCTTGCTGTTTGACAAAAGTGCTGAGTTTCAGTACCTTTTTGCATACATCTTCAATTAATCATTCAGATAGATGGTGTCCAGCTGGATGTAACCTTACATCATTACATTTGTTCACTGTTTCCTGCCATGTGACAGTATTTATCTGATTTGCAGTAAAAGCAGTAAAAACAGGCATAGACCTCAGTGACAATGAAGAGAATCCTGAAAAAGATTAACTGCTGTATATGCAGTAGTGTTAAACGACATAACAAGCATCCAGCTCTATTTCATTAGCATTTCTATTCAAACCATATTTATTAGCTGCTTCTCTTAGCAACTGCATGAGTTATTGTCTCCAAGCAATTTGCTCTGTGTTGTACCATCTTGTTACTTATTACAGATGCTTCCTTCCTTACAGCATTACCATTAAAAAGACAAAGTTTGCAGTGCAGCTCTAACACAGTTAGATACAAATTTGTTCATCTGCCTCATCAATGTAGATGATATTAAGGAGTAAGGAGTCGATTTGATCTGACAGGAAACAGTTTTGACATGTATAGACATGGTGGAAGACTATGACATGGCCTATGGTGGGAGCAGAAATCCTTTAAATCCTCTATTCTGTCACAATCCACAAAATACTTCTAGCTCAGTCAAGGTGACATTGGACACATATGCCTTATCAGCTCCTTCGAGGCAGTAAGAATTTAGGCCAAAATGGTCAGGAGGGTAGCATTTTAAAAAGTTAATATGCCTAGAAAGATCAAACTGAGTTTGCCAATCGTTTTCCTGAACCTCTGAATCCTAAAATATTATTCTGAATTCCTGTTCATATCAGGTAACCCTTCCTCTGCTGAATCACATTTCAACAACTTTTTGGTAAAATGTGAGTTTTTTACCAACTCATGCAGACATTACAAGTGTACTATGATTATTTGTATTTTAATGTTCTTATTAGATAGGTATGTCAGCTTATACCTGAGACTAATGTGTTGCTAGACCAGTCATTAACATGCAGATACTTGATGAGTCTCTGCTGCCCCGACACCTTTTGTGCAGGGGAAGGAATATCAGCTTTTAAACAAGGTTCTTGCTGAGCTATACCTTTCAGTTATCTGCTTTCTTTTCTTAGTATTATATTGTTTCACACTGATATTTTTCTCTTTATTCCCTGAGCTAGTAACTAGAATCCCCTCAAAAATTTCATCTCTATCTAATTTTTTTCTTTTCTCATCATGCACATCTTCGGTGTAAGAACTCTACCACAGCTCAGCAGTAACTTTTAGGGTAAAACCAAGCCAAGGTAGTACAGTTGTGTTTCACAGAATGGGGCCTTGGTCAGCAAATAGCTGGACCCAAGGAGTGGGGGTTACAGCAGGTAGATATTTATAACTGAGGGCATTTGAGAGCTGATCATGGGGACAGACCATTGCTTAAAAACATTTCACTCACATTTTAGTCACTATGCCTGTATCTCCCTGAATCATTTGAGAGCTTCAGTTTCCCAGAGGAGCACTGAATATTTCAAGAGCAAGGTAATGTAATCCTTATTCGTATCTAAAGAGATACATTTCAGCACTGGGATTTTCAAAGGAGACCAGGCAGAAATTAGAGACCTAATTAACTTGTTTTCAACATCTAGTTCCTTTAGCTTGCTTTTGAACTTCCATTCAGGTTTTTCAGCTATGGCAAATCAAAATAAATAAATAAAACCATTTTAAAACTCCCAAGAACCTAAGGCTGGAGAAAGTCTTTGAAACTCTTTGATATATTTTCTCACCTTTCAGAAAACTCATTTACTAACAACTTCTATATTCAAAACTGTTTTGGGGGATTTTGTGTCCTATGTTTTCTTATTGGAAGGCTATGTTCCAGAACCTGACTGCTCTAAGAGTTGGGACATTTCTTTTAATTTCCCGCTAAGTTTATTTCCAGCTGTTCACATCCATTTGTTCCTGTGACAACACTGGCGTTTCACTTAAATGGTTCTTTTCTCTCCTGATGTTTATCCTGCTGATGTATTTATAGACTTCCTTCTCAGCCTTTGTTTCACAAAGCTAAACAAACAGAGCTTTTCTTACCTCCTGCTAAATATGCAACCTAGCCTTCATACCATCCAAATATTGCTTCTCTACATAAAACCTTTTGCTTCATAGCAAAACAAAAACCAAACATGGTGACAACTTTCAGAGAAGAGAAATATAATTAATCTGTAATTTTTTCAGAAGTAGTGCAATAAAAGGTAAAAAAGAAGTTACAGTAAAAAAATAATATTTCAGATGAATGGCAAGATAAAGGTGGAAACATATTGGTCCCACATAGAAATTAATGTGAAGACTAAACTGTACTTAACTAGCTTCTTGCTTATTTCAATAATTTTCCTTATTATTATTATTATATATTTTTTAAAGAAAGAATAATAACCCGAGGATNAAACATATTGGTCCCACATAGAAATTAATGTGAAGACTAAACTGTACTTAACTAGCTTCTTGCTTATTTCAATAATTTTCCTTATTATTATTATTATATATTTTTTTAATGCAGACAGAATAACCCAAGGATAAACAATTATTTCTGATGGTAGTGTTCAAGGTGACTTTGGAATGCTGACTCCTGTCTTGAAAAGGTGATCAGTTTAGCATTTATCTGTATAGAGTGTACCATTAAAAAGATTTAACATATCTAGGCAGTGATCAGGATTGTTTTGCAAACCTGAATGTGGGAAATAGTAGGAAGTGACTGGTATCTCCAGCCCTTAAGCTGACAAACACTGATTTCTTTCAAGAGAAGCAGTATAAAAGTTTAATCAAAAAAGTGGGCATGGCAAAAAGGTTTTCTGAAGGCATATTCAGTGTAGTCGAGACTCAGGTTCTGTTGGTGCAAATTCTGCGTCTTCTTTTAAGAGTATAGCTTCTGAAGGTCAGCAAAATGAAAAGGAATTTGTTTTCAATTTTCTATTTCTGTCTAAATGTTGTGTGCTCAGAGGACAGAACAATCTTTATGGCCTGGTGATGCCTTGCTATGAGTGTGGGAAATTGCTTTGAGTTTTCTCAATGGGAGTAGCAAGCTGACTCCCAGAATCTGTGACAGAACAAAGACCTTGATTGTACTTGAAGACAGAGGTGCATCTAACCACAGGATTTCATTGGGAATAATATCTTACTTTGTCTTATTGGATCCCCACCATCTTCTCTCAGCCCTGTCATATGATCGCCAGACGGATGAATGGGGATAAGCATGCCCTTTTGCTTTTGAGTTTGAACAATTATTTGCTCTCCAAAGAGGAGTTCAGATAGGCAGCTAATACATAAGTGAAGCTTCTGCCACACAATAAACAGAACATACCCTTAGTCAGGGAAACAGAGGCTCTTGTTAAATGGAGACGGCCAGTAGTGAATGGTCAGGCTCAGAAGAAAAAAATGTAAACCCTAGTCCATGTTTTCCTCTGCAGTGTTTTCTGCAGCCTCCATTGTATCCTTCTCTCTCTGTAGCCAAGTGACCTCTAAACCTTGCAAACAGCACACAGGGGTTTTTTCTTCCTTTTCTGTGTTGACTATTATCCTTTCATCTTGAAAGGTCATTGGGTATCAGCTGAAGAAATATACCACTTAGCTTTGAGTGTTCTCTCTGAAGTGATTTGCCTGTTTATTTTATAAATGGGAGTCTGTCCACAAACAAATTGAAAATTAGTTAATCACCCTTTCCAGTTGACATACAGTAGGTGTTGTGTCATAGAAAAAACAGGTTAATCCTAAATCAGATTGAAATACTTCATCAGCCACGTGCAGGGCTCAGTGGTCTGGCATGGTGACGAGGCAGTTGGAGGTTCAGTGCAAGCAGTTCTTCAGGACTGGGGAGAAACTCATATTTAAAGGTTAGAAATACTTGCTAAAATGAGTTAGAGAGAGGATTTTTTACCTGAAAGATCATGTGCAGATTGTACATATATTTCAAGCGTCATTGTTTCATACTGCTTAATCTAGATAAGCTGAGAGAAGTCATTGTATTTATCACTCATACAGGACAAGACATGACTGTGGAATTTGAAGTATTTGTTGTCATGTTCCAGTCTTGAGGAGGAATCCTTTTCAAGTTTGTTTTTTTTTTCTCCAATTTACACAAGGTATTTTACACCATTTACATACAGGTGGTAAAGATACAATGTATTTGCACAAAAAAGATCAGTTTGTCATCAGCCCACATTTGTTACATAGGAATTTTCAAAGGAATCCTGGATATCACAAAATCTTCAGGGAATGGTGGGGAGTTTCTGATGATCTTTTGCAGTATAAACATGTTCCTATGTTTAATTAACCTGTCGTTTCAGTGAATTCAAAGAGCAGAAAAAAAGAAAAAGAAAGAAAGAAAATAAAACAGATAAAAGCTTAAGGGTTAGAAAATTTATGGCCATATTTTAGACTAGTAAAAGCATGAATATCACTTCAGTAAGTGGTTGAGATTGATCACTGAGGTTGGGCCTGTGTCTGAACAAGGAGGTGAAGAGCAAAAGCAACAGCGTGTTCTCTTCTGGTGTGAATAGGAATAGTTATCCTACTCCTTTCCCTGCATTGCTTACACCCAACAGATTTATTATAAGGTCATCATACTTATTTTCTCTGAAATGGAAATTGAGCAAAAGAAGACCCACAGCAAAACTGCAATTTAATTTACATTTAAATTTACGATATGTCAGAACAGGACTGTGGGAAGAAAACACCTGTGAAAAAGAAGTCATCAACATACCAAGGAGAAAAACATGAAATTTGATTGGACATGTAGGGACACTGGTGGGGCCAAAATAGGTAAAGTTATTATCACCCATCTTTCCAACAGTTCTAGCAAGGTAATTAAAAACCAACCAACCAATCAACCAATGCACATGGCTAGGGAATCCTAGCAATTCATACTATTTATCAGACCTTCTTTTCCAGAACACTGTAACTAAGACAGGTATTAGTTGCCAGAGTTATTCACAGACAGGGATAAAGAGGTCATATCCAAGGCAAGTCTTTGGAAGTGGTACTTGCCATGTGGAGGAGAGGTGACTTAATAGAAGGAAAGTATCATGCTGGAGCTAGTTCCCTCTGTGATCTCTGTGTTTTACGGCTAAGTACAGTTTTTCAGTCTCCTGAAATGTCAGGCTTGGCATCTTTCAAAGCCCTAAGATCATTATGCTTTTCAGAGAATTAGGACCTATGAATTGTGTGAAAGTTTACTGTGAAGGAATTAATCTTTCATTTGATGACAAGCACTTAAGTGATTTTGAAGAAATATTGATGTTCCAGCTTGCCATGCTACACACTACAGAAAGCTAAAAAATACTCTTTACTGGAAAGCTGCTGTGCTCATTAATCCCCATTTCATACTGCAACTCAGAGAACATGAAAGAAAAAAAGTCATTGACACTCTTTGTGTTCTTCAGCTATTATTCTGTTTTTTAGCGCACTGGAAATTAATCATATCTAAGTGCAGGTATGACTTCCTTGCCTATTATATAAGGAAAAAAAATCCTTAAAATGGGGAATAGTGTCCTTTATGTCCCTGCTTTTAGTTTATGTTGTTCAGAGAGCCAGAGAATAAAATATTTTCAATCAATTGAAGCATGCATTTCACTCAAGGCTGCTGAGTAAAATGATGTATTTCACCATAGAAAAAAATCCTTTAGAATATTAGACAAATGTGCAGTGTTTGCTGTGGCAGCCTGTTTATGGCCAAAAAAAAGTAATGATATCTCCACAGAGGAAAAACATTTCCCTATACCTAACATGTTTTTTCAATAAAAAAGAGTAATGACAGTGAAGTTGAACTCCTGCCTGTTTATTTTGATAAAGATTTATTTGTGATATCAGGGTAAATTTTATATTTTTTTCTGTTTTTATTTCCTTGGAATGATAGCCATAATTTATATTATTTAGTAGTAGTGAGTTAGCTGTGATATGAGGAAATAGAAACACAAAGGAAATGCCAGGTGTTGCCCCAGGTAACCACCTACCTAGTGGACAGAAAAATACAATGGCATCAAGGAACTATAATTGCTCCAGTTTTGCCAGAGAATAACCAAATCACAGAAGATAATTTGCATTAATTTGCACAGTCTAGCCAAAGTCCGTATATAGTAGCAGGAATATAGGAAGAGTGTACAAGACATGGTTTTACCTGAGCTGCTCATTGTTGCCAGTTACCCAGGATCTCTGAAACATTGAGCAGAAGTTATCTTTCAAATATCACTGTAGCATAAAGAAGAACAAGCAATTTCTATCAATATATAATCTCTCATACTGGGAAAGAAGAATTTGTTGAAACTGAGACTGCAAGTGAGAAATGGTCATTTCCGAAAAATGTATTTTGCATAAAGAAATCATGACTTTTTACTTTATGGTTAATGAAGTGCACATTTTACATTTTTCAAAAGGCAATATTCCATTTTTTGTTATATTGTTTGGACAACTATGTTTGGAAATGAACTTATTTATAGAAAAAATGCTTTGAAGATTGCAATTTAAATAAATAGAATTTTTTCTATCTATTGGAAGGGAACTCCATTTCAGTCATGAATTGAATAAAACTTACCTTCAGATTTTTTGAAATACTTATGCTCCATTTGGATAGGTACAATCACTGAAGGATTTATTGACCAGGTTAAAATAGATATTAAAAACTCCACCAGTCTTCAAATCTGTTCCTGTCACTGACTAAATCAATTAACAAAAAAACCCTATTTATTTGTTTGAAAATCACTGTATCTTAAATAAGCTGTTTAAGCTATTTATTCTGCTTGCAAGAATTCCTACTTCTTTTTTTTTTTTTTTTATTTTCTTTTTTCATTAATAGAAATACTGTGTAGATTCTGGCATGTGTCAAAATGGAGGAAATATAATGTAATGACAGGTTTTTTACCTAAAAGTATTTTTAATGTGTGTGAAAGCAAGAAGAAACACCCTAAAAGATTTTTTTTCCCCATAAAAATTCTGACTCAGCTGGCAGACTCAATCACTTGTCATAGTATGGTGCCATGCACTTATTTTTGGATGCATATTCACATTTTAACTAAACTTACATAGCCATCATTGAAATCACTGATAATGATCTCAATTTTAACATTTTCACTCCATGGCAGGGTGGAGCAGGAAGAGTAGCAATTTCATTCCAAACCTCTTGGCTTAAAAGGCATGTGGGTTTGAATTCAATGAATGTGTATAGTCAGCAGAATGTCACTTACTGTTAGAAGTCCTTCTAGACATGTCAGGATTAAGAGAGTAGTCACCTACCAGAAAAGAAATTTGTATCTGAACAAGTGCAACGTAGGCATTGGCAGAACAATCCTCTTGGCATCCTTAGACATGCTTCCTGATTACTGCGCAAGACAGATTGAGAAATGAACAGTTGAATGTTTTTTGCAACCTTCACAGTAAATAATAAAATTTTTCTGGGGGAAAAATTGATTTCGATAAGAAGGTATTTTTCATCAGAAACTGCTCTAATGGCAATTTCCTGTCACACCTCTACCTCTCAGATGCATTAGGTGAGAGATTCTAGCAAGGACTGGAGGCAGCCAGTGCCACTGCTCAGGAATGACCCAGGACCAGCACAACAGGTCTGACTGAGGTTGCTCTGCCATGCCCAGAGCCTCCCAAGCACAGCTGCTGACACCAGGTCCTATACAGCCAGACAACTACACTGCTCTCCTGAGAACCAATGCAGGAGGTATTTCCCAATCTACAGTATGGGTGTGGTCAGGAAAGAGGAAACATCTACCACAGGGAGTTAAAAAGAGCTGAGAAATTAGGATAAATGACACAAAGCTAGAAAAGTTGTGCAAAGTCATTACTGCACAAGAACACAGCTATGTAGATCATCAGTGGCTATATTTAGTCTGAATATTAGAGGCTTTCAGAGGACTGAGATATTGAAACAATCCTCCTGAAGGACCTTCCAGAAAACTAACTTTGTTTAAGATCAGTACTGTAGATTTATGACCACAACTAGCTCATTATCACAGTAAGGGAATGAGCTCTGGCCCAAGAGTTTCCTGTAGGCCATGGGTTGCCCATTTTCAGGGGCAATATTATGGTCAGAAACCAAATGGGTGGGAATCCAGCTATAAGTAACGTCTAGAAATCACGTGATGGTGTTTTCTTAAATATAATACATTTTGGCTATTAAATTGTGAAGGAAGAATAAAGTTAGTGGACAAAATCTGAAAAATGACTAGCTGGTTTGATGAGAGATGGATTTACCACTCCTCAAGAAAAAGCAGAGCTCAATTGGACCTGTAGCAGGAAGACATTAAGGAAGGCATTATTAACATTTGCATGCTTTGAATCCAAAGAAAAGAAAACATAAAATAGTATGACTGTTAAAATGTCTAAGGATTTTACACCATTGTAATGCTACTAATAACATTGTTTAAGAAAGGTGAGCTTAAATATTAAAACCATAGCCACAGCAAAGAGAGGTCTCTAGTACAGTTGCACAAGCAGGGAGAAGAAAAACATGCACAAAGCAGTAAATTATGCCAGAGCAGAGCTAAAGATGGGGAACAGGCAGAAAGGGCATCTGCTAAAACAAGAATTCTGCAGAATAAGCTATGTCAGCCTGAGTTCTGATCCCAAAAATTAAGTCGTCAAAACTAGATGAGATAATCTCATTTCTTTTAGGGAATTGGACAGAGCAATGAGAAAAGAAAGATGGAGAGGAAAGAAGAGAGTACAACCTGCAACTCTCTTCCCCTGTGAAAAACCTTGACTGACTGATCTTAGTCACTGATCTTCATGTGTGTGAACCACATCAGTTCTAGGGTACTGCAGACTCAGAGCTGGTTTAGGTTAGGATTGTTAAGGTCTCAGTATTTTGCATATGCAGTGGGAATGATTGCTAATGTTTAAGAAGTACTCATTGACAACACAATGTTCATTGTTAACAAGTGTCAATCCAGAACAGTATCATTCTAAAATTTTAAATTGGTCTGATTTGCTGGTCTTCTAAATATTCCTATCACAGTAAAATCCAATTCCCTAGCTGATATGTATAGATTTCTTATATCCAGTTGTGACACAGTTAAAAAGCTTTTTTTGCTTTTAACATTTGTGTGGGAATTTATATAAATTTTTTTTTTACAAATCATCTAATCTAATAGAGTGTGTTTTCATTAAAGAGGTAGTTTCCCTTTTAAAATCATGGGAAATTGAATTGCCCAAGGTTAAAAGTGCATAAATCATCAATTCAGTTTCTGGTGGTCTTTCTTCCCTGTCTTATCTTCCCATTAATATTTTTTTTTCTGAAGATTTCTGAAACACTGTAATCCATGTTGTTGAAAGATAGACAGCTGGAGCTGTGTTATAAAATAATTATTTCCTTTGGAAGTATAAAGCAACTCACCAAAGCTATTCTAAACCTGCTTTTATGAATCTGATTCTCTGTTCATGTACTTTGCCAACTCTGTTAAATTCTAGGAGCTACATAATCTGTATTTCTGACCCTACAAGCTAAAAAATCCATTTCAGTGTGACGCATCTAACGTTTTCTATCTAAGAGAAGTCATTAACCAAAGCTAGTGTGTCAGATTGATATTTCAGGATGCATTTTGGGCTGAAGAGCTGTTTCTCAATAAAAATGACAAGGAAAATAGTTGTAGAGAATTTATAAAGAAGAACAATACAGGCAAATGATTCCTGAACTATTTTGTGTGCTATATATTAGAAAAAAAATAAAAAAAGAATATACAAATTGGTCTTCTAGACATTTGATAAAAACTGAATTTATTAAATTTACTAGAAAACAAGAAAATGTACAGCAATATTCTCAGTTCTCAATCTTTTTTGTCCCTCTTAATTCTCATATGCCAGGAAATCGATGAGGTCACACTCAAACCAAGCTGCATGTGGTGCAAGATTTCTATACTAAATTATGAGACAGCCATGACAGTAATAGTATTTTATTTTAATTTTATAGCATCCTGAAAATGCTGTTATCAGGATCAGAACTCATTGTCCCAGATTATACACACATTAAAAATTATTATTTCTTTTCCACAGAAGGCATAATAAGACATCAATGAATAAAAATTCAGAGATTTCTTTGTTATTTACTTTGGAATATGATTTGGGAAGGCAGTAGGGGATGAGGAAAATTCAGCAGCATATCATGGAGGGAATAGAGGGATAAATTTTGGAGGGCTAGAGGAAAGCTGTTATCATCAGGAATCTCTGGCAAGTGTAGGAGAAAAAACTTTGGGGGTTGTGGGGAAAAAAAGAAAAGAAGTAGAATGACTGAAGAAAGAACAAGAACAAAGAAGCTAGAAAATTAGCTGTTCAGTAAATTTTATTCTCATTGTCAAATGTGTAGCCTTAGGATTTATGTAGTGCATAGTCATTCTGAAGACAGGATGATTAATTTTCTCATGGGTTTCTCTATGATGCCCAAATAGCAATATCAGAGTGCTTCACAAAAATTATTTGATCTTCATAGCACTCTAGTGATATGAAGAGACGGTGTAATTCTCTGTTTTATAGGTACTAGAAAGAGACAAAGAGGTCAAGTGCACTCATGGATTTTTAGAGTCCAAGTTGAGGGTGTAGAATCTGATTTTCCAGCACACATTACAGAGCATTTTAAAGGTTCAAAGCACTTTTGTGTGAAATCCATGAAAGTTGAACACTTCTGCAGACCAGACCCCATGATCTCGGGTCAAGCCCAGAACATGATGAATGCACAGTTACTAACTACTCGCAAGAGGATGCTTAAATTCATGCAGAAATTCTTTATCAGATAAGGATAATTTTGTGGGGTGAAATGCAGTTTAAAAATGAAGCCATCCCTTTTTCTTTTCCCTTTCCTTGACCAATCCTCCATCCCAATATCATCTTCCACAGCAAATAAATACTAAAAAAACCTTCCTCTTTTATAATCTGATCCATCTTGCATGATGAATAAGCTTTGCATCCAGTGCAAAGTATCTTAAACACACACAAATATGCATACACTTCCATTATTCCAAATAATCATTTTTGCACATTATCTTCAGTTAAAATGGCTGTTTCATTGTCCAAGCTGGAAGAAAACAGATTTGAATATTTTAAAAATCCTTGCAGAATAAAAGCTTTCAGATACCTCCCAACCCAAATCATGCTTTAGTGAACAGGCCCCATTTGGTGGCCAGAGAATCAATACTCACAACCAGCTTTTGTGTTTTGCACATTTTGCTCCTTATCTTCCCAAGAATTTGTTTATATGTATATATATCTTCTTTGATTTGTCTCATTACCACCATATCAAAAATGCAAAAATGTCTTACAACTCAAGTAGTGTTTTCTAGAGTCTCTGCTATCTGGTTGTCATTACTAGTATGTTCCACCTCTTTACTCTCAGTTTAACTCACTGGAATACCTGTTCAGCTCTCAACTTTTTGAAGGGCCATTCATATAAGAATTTTACAGATGGATCATTCAAGAAAAACTGACATAATTATGAGTAATTTATTAACTCATGTATTCCCCTCTGCCTTCCAATAACTGTTTGTACTGGGTGAAAGCACATACTTGTGACTGGTAGTACTTGAAAAATATAAATGGATTTAAAAAATTAGAGGTTTTCTACTGCTTTGTTCCCAGGCCTGGGAGATTAATTAATGACATCTTAAAGATCTGTTTTTAAAACTCTAGAAATAAATTTGGAGTCCCCTCTACAATGAGTGTAAATGTGGCACAGATTTTTCAGTGTTGAATAGCTTTTAAAAATAACTCAATTCTCAGTACCTGATCTCTTGCATATAAAATATGACTCATGCACTTTTTAATAATGGACTGCCCCACTTTATTCATCTATCACAATAATAATCTGAAATATTGTTGTGTGGGAAACTACAAGCAATTGATGATTTCAAAACCTATGTATAGTATCTTTCAAGTGAGCATGGCTTTCTGGATGAAATATTTCATTTATTGGATGTATTTATTTCATTTTATTTATTTGACAGGAATCCTGTTTAAAATATTGCTATGATTTTTGTTTTTACCAAAATTGAGAAAAATGTTCACAAACAAGTTCTTTAAAAAATTACTTCAAATAATGGATTCACCCAGTCAGACACTTCTCTTCATCAAATCAGCAGTGAAGAACCTTCACATACATGGGTAAGAGTAAAGCACTGATATTTCCTTCCTCAAAGCAAGATGGGATGAAAAGGTCTCACCGTATGTTGGCAAATTCAGCATTTTTGTTGGAACACAGTTTCAGAGCCCATACTTTTATCAGGGGCTTTTGCTTGTCTATCATGCCAAGCTATGAAAGCTTCTACTTTATTGAATCCACTACAACATCAAGTTGCTGTCATGCATCTTGCCATTTGACAGTAGGGAAGGGCTTGAAGGTCACTTCAAATCTGCGTAGTGCTGAGCTTTTGTGCTTGTGCCATTAATGCTGTAGGAAATCATGTCTGTTGCCAGAGCCTATAATATCATACATCACTGAATGGACAGAGAGAAGCATTTACATAATGCAATAGCCTTGTTGGGTACAGAAACTCTGTGGGATAAAATGTCCATCTGTGTGAGTCAAACTTGCTAGTATAGGGTTGAATACACTGAACTCCTGAAACTACTGGAAACAGTTTACAGAATTGTTACATGCAGTAACATATAAAAATCTCAGATTGGTCTTCCACATGGGAAAAATGTGTGTAAGACTTGTGATTGTAACAGAAAAAAAAAATTCCAGGGGATAAGCTGCATTTGTCAGTATGGTTGAAATAAGACTGCATAGAAACTTAAGACATTACCTGATGGAAACAGCTGGTTTTCAGGCAAATCAGGTTCTTTTACTGGCTTTGACATTGTATAATTTGTGCTCCATTCATTTGTAGGGAAAAAAAAACCAAAAACAAAACAAAAGGAGAAAAAAAAAAGATGAGTTCTTTTAGGTCCACTAATTCTCAACCATATTTAGGAACAGAGAATATTCCTAATGTTTATTGATGTAATTCATAGCCACCTTCCTTTACTTACAGGGTTAAGTTAGAGTGAGCTCATGTTCTTCTTATTAGTCCTTACAGGCATGACATTTTTATACCACCACATAAGCACTTCCCCCCACCCCCCAAAGGTATTGCATCCATATGTTTCTCTCAAAAGCTTTCCACATTCTAAAGCTATTGGTGAAAATGGTGATTCTAATAAAATGCATTTAAAAATACTGAAGTCAGCTGAAATATTTTAAGTGAATCTTCTTTCGAAGATAAGAAAGCCAATAAGAAAAACAAATATTTTGACCTTCTGTTTGCCTTCAACCAGCCCAATGAAACATAATATAACAGTTAATAACAACTGACATGATCTCTTACAAAACAGATTCAGGCTGTTTACTCCTTCCCTTTCCCTTCTTTGCCTTTGGCTAAATGGAAGAAGTGAAGATGTATAGAAAAGACAGTGTGTAAAATGACTTTAAAATGGTTTAAGTTCTCATTATTTCAGCCTTTAATTTTTTTAGTTTACAAACAAAAAGTTTTAATTTTTTAAATTGCTGTTTATGTTCGTGCAGACTGCATTCTGAGACAAGATACATTCTTTCCTTCTCTCACATTATGGTAATAAATATTTGCAGGACAAACATTACCCTCAATTATAGATGTGCATAAATGACAACTTAATTTGAAAACTAGGAGGTCACAGAAATTGCAGTCAGTGAATATTTTTGCACTGTTGAATCTTTGTCACTGTATTAATGCAGACAAAAGAAACAACCTGGTTCCATGGATGACAGGTGAACATGAAGCCTTAACTGTGCAAACAGTAGATGGATCTCTCAGCTTGCTGATGGAACCAGAAAAAAACTTGAAAAAACATAAATTGCAATAATATAAAAAGAAATTATCCTCAAGAGGAAAAATCTGCATTGTTTTGATTGTCATATCCCTTTTCTAACCAAAAATTAGAATTTTAGGGCATAGAATTCTCACAGAATAAATACTCACAGTTCTGAGTAAGAAAGGAAAAACATTAGTTGCATGGAAAGCAGACAGCATAAAATTAAAATGTTTTTTAAAAATTTTTCAGCTTTCTTTATTAAACCTCTGGCTAAAGTTGCATTAAATTCAGGGACATAATTTGGTATTACTAAATCTATTGCAGATTTCTTTTTTTAATAGAAATAAAATAAATAAAATAATCCAAAGAATCTCCAAATCTTCTCCACTATCCACTGGTCAGATATCCAACTCTACCTTGAACCAAAGACCTGGACCCATACTGAAGCAATACCAGGAGGCTGGACTCAAAGTAAATGATAAAGAGTTATATAAATAATAATCTGTGCATTTGGAAACACAGCCTACTTTCACCTGATGTATCCTGAAGTAAATTTGTGATTCTTGTGATTCTTTTTAGAGATCTGTAATGAACAAACTAATTGTCTAAACTGCTACTGCTTGACCATTCCAAGGCCTGATGTAGCATTCTGCTTCTAGGACTTCATATATTGTTTATTAAGGGAATGAGTGAATTCTGTAAACGGAATGTAAGATTATGAAGAAAACCAGGATGGAAAACAACTCATATAGTCTCAAAGAATCAAACTGCACTAGAGGAAGTTGGATGCAGTATTTGAAGATAAGAATGAAAATGCTTTTAACCAAAGTTAAAAGTGTCCTGAACATTTTTTATCACAATAAAGAGAAGGGCAATCGTCTGATACTTTTGCTGTGCTCAATGTTTAGCACAAGGCTCTGAAAGATTTTTACTTCTGGAATCTGATTCTCTGTCTTGTTTTGTACTGGTTAACAATAAGTGGAATTTGAAAGTCTGTCCTCCCTTTCACTGCCATAGACGTACCTGAACTACACCAGATCACAAAGAAACACAGCCTGCAATTTCCCATGCTAAGAAACTTGTAGGTCTCTTAGAAGAAATGCCTTCCACTTTTCATCTGTTGTTAATTCAGTGTGCTTCTCTGTATATATATATAAATTCAATCCATATTACATGGAAATTCCTAGAAGGAAAGCATCTGATTGATTTCAGGCCATTTTTAATATACAGTGCTGACAAATATGAAAACAACACTCCCTAAGCCAAATTTGACTAGTATATACTGAAGTCACCTGAAGTCAGCTGAAATATTTTAACTGAGTCTTCTCTCAGAGATAAGAAAGTCAACATGAACATGGAATGTGAATCAAATTCTCTTTGCATGGCAAGTGGCTGGAACAGTCAATAAACTTCTGATTCAGCAACAAAGATAGGTTGAATGCAATAAAAATTTAGCAGACAATCTGGAAATACCTTAAAATGCGGAAAGGATAGAGTTAATTTATTTTTCCCAAATAAGGAGATAAGAACCAAGTGGTTATGCATTTTCAGAATTTATAAAATAAAGTGTTGGCTCTGATTCAATTAATTTTAGATTCAGCTTTTCTCCAAGGTATGTTTGCAGCAGAAGCTATCTCCTTTGATAATACTCAAACTGCTGTGGTTATTCTTTTTGAATGCAACAGGAAGCCTAGCATTTGTATATGATTCCTAATTTGAATGCAATTTTTAAAAGGTATCCTTTAACTTTGACATCAGAACGAGCAAATTAAACAGCTGGTTTTAAGGGCTACATTCTGATTTAAGATTTACCATTGAAGAGAGCATTTCCTTTAGCAATATTATTGTAAAATCGCATTAGACTTATTTCTTAAGAAACTTTAGGTCACTCCATTTGAGCAACTTAAGTGATGCCTCAGATGAAAAAAAATATTAGTATGGCAAGAAAACTAATGAAAAAAAGAAATTAAGGAGTATAAAAACTAAGCCACATATTTTTGACATGTGCAATCCTGAATCTTGCATTTCATCAGAATTTCTGAAACATCAACTTTGCTTTCTTTATGCAATATGTGTCTACTCTGCTTTTATGTACTCAGCCTATTTAACTTAAAACTCTCATTATTATTGAGTTTGCTTAATGATACTTTTAGAATCCCTTAGTCATAGGTATAGGTGCTATTCCATTACAGTATATAAGGAATAGACAACCATCATCAGCATTTGTTAAACACTGTCCCACCTACACAGAGCTCTGTCCACCTTCCTACACACACTTTCCACCTGGTTGCTTTGAGCCAGTCAATCATTCCTCCCATCCACTACAACATTGGTGTAAAAATATTGTGAAATACTTTATTAAAATAGGAAGTAAAGTTGTGTTTTCACATTCACTCTGCCCAGTGTATCGGCAACGAATGGTGACAGACAAAAATAATTTGCTGTCTGTATCTCATTTGCTGTTCAATTCAAAAAACTAAAATATAACAATTTCTACAGCCCTATAAGATCATGGAATGTATTTTCACTCATATTCCTTCTGGTAATAAATTGCCCATTTGACAGGTCTCCATCCCATCAGTGACATTTACAGTGGTTAGACTATTAAAACACTAGTTTTATTCAGGTCACACAAGACTGTGGCAGTGTCTGCATACTGCATTACTAATGCCAGCAATAACACAAGTAGTGCTAGAAAAGCAGAGAAATCCACTTCAGAAATAGCACTCTTCTATTATGTATTTATTTTATCCAATAAGGGATTTTGCTTAAAAGCACCCCAAAACAGCCCAGCACCCCCACCTCTGGGGTACAAGGGGATTCAAGCAAGTTAGGATAAAATCCTTCTTACATAAAGAAGTATCTTCCTATCTATAATCCTTCATCACATATTCGAACCTTTGTAACATGGTTACAATGTTACAATCTGAACTTTTTGTATTTCTGTGAAGTTTTAGCCTGTTTTTTTTTTTTTTCAATTTATGCAAAGACTACTTGTACAAGGAGCTCCTTTGGAGCACTATGCATAATGCATTCTGGCAGGAGCATGCAGATCCACAGAGATCCATCTTCTTCTCTGTCATACAGGTGTTTCAGTAAAGAGCTTTTCCATATTTGTGACCGAGCACTCAAATTGTAGAACTGATGGAAATACACATTTTGCTCCTAGGAAAGATGAGGATATCTAGTGAATATTAAAAAAATGTAATTTTCTAAATAAATGTACATTGTCTAATTGCTACATATTTGTAAAAGTCCTGTATTTTTCAAGCATCATAATATCCTTACAACCACAATAAAAGAAGCAGGACCTTAAAAAATGTTAAGGAATATCTGAAAATGCAATAAGGTTAGCTTGCTGCAAGTTCTGCACTGGATCTGCAAATGAGTTATGAGCAAAACAAAAAACCAAGTATTACACACCGGGAGAGCATAACCTCTTTCTCTCTTTCTTCACGGATTTACATATTTTTCAGTTGGTCCTTGTTTGCGGGTTTTTTGTTTTGGTTTGGTTTTCTATATATCTTTTTAAATCCAGGTACAAGATTAATCTGCATTAGTTTGCTGTCACATGGGAATATTATGAACTTCCATACAATGCAGTGCATGCCCATGTTACGAGGTGTATTCTAGATAGTTTGATCAGGTTAGATTGCTATGAAAAACTGATTTCAAAGACAGGATGAAAAATAGGACTACTGTGAAGGACATGATGAAGAGAGACACAAAAAAATTACACAAGTCTATGGCATCCTGGCCTGCATCACAAATAGTGTGGCCAGCAGGACCAGGGCAATGATTGTCCCCCTTGTACTCTCAGCACTGGTGAGGCCACAGCTTGAGTCCTACGTCCAGTTTTGGAAAGATGTTGAGGTGGTAGGGAAAGTCCAGAGAAGGGCAAAAGAGCTGTTAAGGGTCTGGAGAAAAAGTCTGATGAGGAACAGCTGAGGAAGCTGGGGCTGTTTAATCTGGAGAAACAGATTCAGAGGAAACCTTATTGCTCTTTACAACTGCCTGAAAGGAGGCTGTAGCCAAGTGGGGGTCTTCCAGGGAACCAGTGACAGGAAAAGACTTCAAAGATTAGTAGTTGTAGCACTTACGGACATGGTTTTGTGGTGGATTTGTCAGTGCTGGGTCAATGGTTGAACTTGATGATTTTAAAACTCTTTTCCATGTGAACAATTTTATGATTCTAAATTTAGGTCAAGAGTCTTATTCTTACCATCTCCAAACTCCTTTCTCTCTGTATCCTTATTTAGAAGTGTTCAATACTGTATTAATTACTGTCTCTTAAGTCCACAGCCTGTGCCTTTTGGTTGTAGTTGCTTAAGTTTCATAGTAGTGGTTGTCATTATTATAAATTTTAATTTCAAATCTAAATAGGAAAATTACCATATTGTCTTTGAGGTTTGTGACTTCTCATTGTTTGGGACACTGGAATTTCCAGATTCTGATTTCAGCACCATCTGCCCTTTCAATGGCTGGAAAATGGGAATGAGGCCAGGGTCTGTTGAAGATGAAAGCTGAAAGTGAGTCACTGCATGTACCAGAAGCAAGGTCACTCCACCTTCTGAAAATGTAATAAGTAGACTGGCACCTTCTGCAACAGGTTTGAGGCCCTGGAACTAGAAATCCAGACAACTGATGAGGTGGGCAAAGGCTCTTCTGGGATACAGGGGTCTCCTAAAGCAACACCACCTGTATGCCATATTATGACCTCCTTTGTTAAGAGGAAAAGAGTAGTTCTAGGAGGTGACTTCCTTCTAAAGGGAATGAAGAGCCCAATATGCAGACTGGACTCCAGTCACAGGGAAGTCTGCTGTCTCTCAGGCAAGGGACTGTATGAGTCACCACAGGCAAACAAGCAGAAAAAACATGAAACAACAGGTGAAATGCAAAGAGTAAATTTATTTTGTTACCTCGCTAACTGGAGGATCCTGAAGCAACACCCAGGCAGAGACACACAAGCTGGAACAAGGCACTGTTAAGTTCAGTCCATCCCAACAGAGCTGTGGGGCTGCTGTTTGCAGCAATTTATCAAAGGTCTGCACATGTGCAGTTTATCCCCATACTGTGATCTCCCCTGTGCTCCTTAGGATCTCTGAGCTTTGATTTTTCTCCCCAAAAAAAGGGAGCTCAGGCATGTCCATGAGACTGCCTCTGAGTTTCAGTGGAACACCTGTTATCACTACACAGATATTCTACTTCTCAAAATAGGCAGAGGATAAACAGCAAGAGGCATAATGATATGGGGTTTCCCACACTGTTATTTTCCAGACTTCAACATTCCCAGCTGCAAAGTCATTCCAGTGAGTCTACCATCTTCATCTCTGTTCTGCTTTTAACACTTTCTTCCCTTCAGGGACATTACTGCAAAATTCTTCAAACTAGTGAGGAGTGATTACTATTCATAATTGTTCAAGACAGCAGTGACAAAACAACAAAGAGAAGTCCAATAGTAATCAAAGACTTCAGGGACTCAGGATGACTGGCTGAAGAATATGGAGCATGGGTAGTGATTTCCTGGATCCTTCTGGTAACAAGGGATAACATTGATAGGAGTAGGCAGATCCATCTGGTCAATGTAGGGCTCTGAGGATGGTATAACTAGAAATATTTTGGGTCTTTTCAATGTGGAATGATCTATTCAACACCTGGTCTGCTGAAACCTGATGGGATGCACCTTTCTCACGGTGGAAAAAGAATTCAAGGACAGTAGTTATTGGGGCTCCTTAACAGAGCTTTAAATAAATTTGGAAGAGGGAAAGGGAAAACACCAGGCTTGTGGGTTGGGCACAAAGGGTTGCAGTGAATGGGGGGACATCAGGCTGGGGATATGTCACCAGTGGGGATTCACAAGGCTCCATCCTCAGCCCAGTTCTCTTCAACATCATCATTAATGAATTGGATACAGGACTTGAAGGGATACTAAGCAAGTTTGTTGACAACACTAAATTGGGAGGAGCTGTCAACACCCTTGAGGGCAGAGAGGCCCTGCAGAGAAACCTCTACAAATTACAGTGATGGACAATCACCAGCCATATGAAGCTTAACAAGGGCAAGTGCTGGATTCTGCACCTGGGATGGGGCAATCCATATTGTGTTTATCGACTAGGGAACGAGATGCTGGAGAGCAGTGCCGTGGAAAGGGACCTGGAGGTCCTGGATGATGGCAAGCTGAACCTGAGTCAGCAGTGCCCTAGCAGCCAGGAGGGACAACCCTGCCCTGGANCATGGGTAGTGATTTCCTGGATCCTTCTGGTAACAAGGGATAACATTGATAGGAGTAGGCAGATCCATCTGGTCAATGTAGGGCTCTGAGGATGGTATAACTAGAAATATTTTGGGTCTTTTCAATGTGGAATGATCTATTCAACACCTGGTCTGCTGAAACCTGATGGGATGCACCTTTCTCACGGTGGAAAAAGAATTCAAGGACAGTAGTTATTGGGGCTCCTTAACAGAGCTTTAAATAAATTTGGAAGAGGGAAAGGGAAAACACCAGGCTTGTGGGTTGGGCACAAAGGGTTGCAGTGAATGGGGGGACATCAGGCTGGGGATATGTCACCAGTGGGGATTCACAAGGCTCCATCCTCAGCCCAGTTCTCTTCAACATCATCATTAATGAATTGGATACAGGACTTGAAGGGATACTAAGCAAGTTTGTTGACAACACTAAATTGGGAGGAGCTGTCAACACCCTTGAGGGCAGAGAGGCCCTGCAGAGAAACCTCTACAAATTACAGTGATGGACAATCACCAGCCATATGAAGCTTAACAAGGGCAAGTGCTGGATTCTGCACCTGGGATGGGGCAATCCATATTGTGTTTATCGACTAGGGAACGAGATGCTGGAGAGCAGTGCCGTGGAAAGGGACCTGGAGGTCCTGGATGATGGCAAGCTGAACCTGAGTCAGCAGTGCCCTAGCAGCCAGGAGGGACAACCCTGCCCTGGAGAGCATCAGGCACAGCATCACAGCCGGGCAAGGGAGGGGATTGTCCTGCTGTGCTCTGCACTTTCAGGCACATGGTGTGATTTTTGGACTGTTCTCCACAGGGCTGGGAGTTGGACCTGGTAATCCTGATGAGCCCTTTCCAAATCAATATATCCTATGATTCTCTGATTGTATGGAGTTGATTTTCTTTACAAAGGCTGTATTTTCCACTGTTTTCTTTTTTAAATATAATTTACTCATTTTGCAAGAAAGCCTAGTTCAGAGCTCTCATTCAAAAAACTCCAGCTCTACCTTTAACTCCTCATCAAAATTAGTCACCACTTGCTTCTTCATTTTGCACATAGTAACTAGATTTTGTCTTCTAAATTGCATATTTTCTAAAAATATTTAATGCTATGAAGATTAACTTTCCCCATCTAATAAAATGAATATTCTATAAAAATGTGATCACACTAAAAAAAATACTACTGACGCATTTTGCTGGCAATGAAATACTTAAAGTCTCTTTCTTTCTCTTAATGTTCAAGTTAATAAGCAACCAGTGACATAGAGTGTAGCTCTGAAGCTAAAGTTCTAAACAATCTTTAAAGGAAGGAGGAAAATTGTTCCTGACAAGCTGAAATTGCATTCTAAAGCCTCCCATATTTTGAAGAGCCATGACTTGTCCCAGACATGAAGCTTATTTCAGTGTTTTACAAAACTTGTTTATAAAGAAAACATCTCCCCCAATATCAGTTTTCCAAAAGCATGCCCTTTAACCTCTGCTTTTTGTTTCTATTCATTGTTGGCATGGAGACGAAGAGGCACTCCACTAGATTGATCAATGCATGGTAACATCAACACAACATTTTCAGTCAGGTTCCCAGGAGCCTTCCTCCTGAATCTGTCATTTTGATTCAGATAACTAAATCAGGCTAAGCACTGCAATGATAACGGATGACTTGCCTCATTAGCTGTCTCCTGCTGCTTTACTCTGTCAGGAAGCACCACAGTGGCTGTCTGGAGTTTTTGTGAGAGAGAACATGTTTTCCTTATAATATTTTGGTATATATATGCTTTTCTTATTTCCATCCATTCTTTTGTATATACTCACATACATAGAGAGACGAATGCAAGCAGTGTTTAATGGATATTTCATTAAGAGGAAATACAGTTGAAAAATTCTTTATCAAGGTTCAAAATTTAATCATATAGAAATATACATTTCATAGTATCCTGATAATACAGTTATATTGATGCCTTGGGTTTTAGCTTTTATACTTTTCAGATTCTCTGCTGCTTGGCGTGTAACTCTGAAACTTCATGTTAGGTGTTAGTAAGTTCTCTTCTCGGGGTAGTTAGACAAAACAATCCCTTCCCAGCTAGAGAATCAAGGACACCCGATAGCAAAAAAGCATAAACACTGAAGGGAAGGGGGCAGCCCAGGGGGCTAAGATTTCATAATGTGGGGCTGTGGTTGGACAATTGACCCCAATACGTAAATGAACCAAAACTTGTAAAAGTGTGACTGGGATCATCTTGAATTTTATTTGGGTGTAGTCCTGGCCGGGCTCTTGCACTGCCCAAGGTGTATCCCTTCAATAAATACCTATTTTATTCCTTTTGCTCTGCCTAGTGTCTGTTCCAGGTCAGACTCTCCAGGCACCACTATTCCTATTCACTGTCTCAAACTGTTTCCTTTAAAATCGATCCTCTTTTGTTAAGGCACTTTGCTTATCAGAACATTCAATGAATCAATTACCCTAATTGCATTAACATACAATAATTAAAATCTTAAGAATCATTCCTAGATAAGTAGTTTGAATTTTAAATATGCTGTTGAATAAATAAATTGCATAAAATAAAACCTGCAAATGATAGAACAGATTTTCAGCTGTAGCTATTTAAAAGACCCTAGGCATATCCCAGGATGAAAACGAGGTAAAGAAAATGAATCCAAGTATATATTTAGCCAAGTTGCCAAGGCACACATGAAGATAGTAGTAGCTGCATTTGTTTCTTTTCACTTGTGCTTATAGGCAGGTGTTTAAATAAAGGAAAAGAAAATCCCAAAAAAACAACATACCAACTACATTTATTAAATAAGTCACAAACCATGGTCTTCTAACTTCTACTATCACTACTTTATTTTTCAGATATTTGTGCCATATACTGACCGTACACTAACGGGAATTGCTGAAATGATAATATGCTAAAATTACAGTCTATGTCACATCTCTGGTTGAAAATTGACAACTTCCTTCTATTTTCAAAGGCAGAGATTTATTTTATAAACTGAGAAGTCTTGCCCCAGCATTGAAATAATACCATTCTGTGAATGTAAGCTAAGCATCTCAACAGCCTTGAGCTGGCAAGCTGGTTTTACAAAAAATGAGAAAATCTTGGCATTAGCCATTTAATTCCCCTCCCTGGCACTTCAGCCTTTAAACTCAAGCAAAAAGGTTCAATAAAATTTTTAATTTGGGTTACAGAATCCCAGTTTCTTTTCCATGTTCAATTATGGTATGCTTGCACATTCTTGCCATGGCACCTTGGTTAGACTGACTGGTCAGACTCAGAGGGTTACACTGCAGTATTTCGAGGACTCTGTCCTTGCCTTCCAGAACTCTCACAGAATTTTCAGTCACCTGAGTAACTAAGAGGCAGAAATGGATAAGGAAGTCCCAGCATTTCTCTTCCATCGCTATCTAGTTCTTGATATCACCTGCCAGCATGACATATACGTACTAAAAATCCAGTGGGATTCATAAAGTACCTAATCTCTGGCTAGCTCGTTCAAAAAGCTCACTAAAGCTTTTATGGAGTATACTTAACATTTAGTGTGGGAAAAAAAGGGAAACTCTCAGTATTTGGTGTAACTTAATAATTTCTTCTTCACTAAACATTTTTTTCCCTTTTGACCTGTCTCTAGAGTTAGAAATCATTCCTTGAATTATTTTGGAGAATATAGCAAAGTGGTTCAGGCTGGTGTCATTTCACATGTCTATCCTGGTTTTGGCCAAGGACAGGGTTAATTTTTTCAGTAGCCATGAAGGGGTGGAGCCTTGATTCAAGGGAAGGGAAGGGAAGGGAAGGGAAGGGAAGGGAGCCTGGTTTGGGTAGGGAAGGGAAGGGAAGGGAAGGGAAGGGAGCCTGGTTTGGGTAGGAGCACTAAATTGGGGAATACCTCTCCTGAACCACAACAGTGGCAGAACAAATAGAATGTGTTACTGCTAGGTTTAAATCTCCTTCTAGCTTTCAATCGTTAAATACCTCTAATTAAAATCAATACAGAAAGAAACCATGAGCCAATTTTCATATTTGTTAGGGAGATAAAGTAAAAAGAAACACATTTTCTCCAATTTTTTACTGGATAGGAATTAATTTCTTTAATTATGTAATGCACATGATTCACATTTTAAAATATTTGAACATTTAAAAACTACCTCACAGAATGGTCTGATAAGTTATCTATGGTATAGCTATGAAAGATATTTGATTATAAATATTCTGGACTTCTAGATATCTATGAGTGCTATGCCATTTCCCTTTCAAATTACTCTGATATAGACAATTAGAATAGAAATGAATCCTCTTACCACAATTTCAGTTTAGGATACAGAAAGTATGGGGCAAAATTGTGTAAAGATCTATATGTAGATATTAATTCATTATATATTAGATTGTGTATATCAATCATTATTGAATCATGTGAGACATTACTAAGGTGTTTTTAGGGGAAAAAATCATAAAGCTGAATTTTTGAGACACCAAAGCTATTAATCATTCCTTTGAGAAGGATTTTTTATCTTTAGCATGATAAAAGTTTTCTCATTTCTTCTTTTTTTTTTTTTTTTTTTTTTTGATTTCACTTGATATCATTGGTTGCTCAT
>VXBI01007825.1:106751-163269 GCA_013397375.1 Toxostoma redivivum | reverse complement strand
CTATGCAAAGTTTATGAAACTTCTGAGCTTTTTTGTCTAACACATATTTAGAATAGAATAGAATAGAATAGAATAGAATAGAATAGAATAGAATAGAATAGAATAGAATAGAATAGAATAGAATAGAAATTTCCATTCTCATGCTGCTTTTAAATTCAACAGCTTGCACAGTGTTTCACTTAAAGTGTTTTTCTTAAATGAAATCTCTATCTCTCTAGGCATAGGCCTGCTAGTTTAAATCTATCTTCTATTTCCAAAACTACTCAATATATCTCCCCATATGATTATTTAGTATCCATCTCCAAATATCAATATGATGGTGTGTACTTCAGAATAATCTACTGACTGCTGGCTTTACAGTGCTGACTCTATTTTGTCTTTCCAAATAATTGACTCTAAACTCCAGAATTATACTGTATGGTAAATGGCTCATATTCCTGTAACACACGCTATTTGATTCAAATGTTTGTAGCATAGAATGTATGTATGTGTACTATAAACAAGAGGAGTGCATTTTTGTTTCCAAATAAAATAGCAATTATAGCTGGAACACTTGAGACAGCTCTAAACTTGTAGTTCCAAGTTTCATAGTCTGAAAACAGGTTCCTATTCTAAATCTAATTCTGTTTTTTTCTGCTATCCTAAATTTACCAACCTTTGTCTGTTTCCTTAAAGAAGCTGTATTAGAGATTCTATGAAAAATCAGTTTCTTGGGCTTGTTACCAAGGGTAGGGGTATATAGTCACTATTAAAATCACTTTCGTAACTAATTTTTTTGCAATAAGGGCACCGACCTAACAGATGGCAAAAACCTGGAAATGCATAGAGAAAAAAAATCTGTCACTAACGTATCATGCTATTGAATTAAAATTGCCTTTCAGTTTGGCTGGATTGGGAGATTTGCTGTTCTGGGCAAGGTCTGCAGGAGTCACATTTTCCTCCACACACTTTGGAAGTGTGCTTTAGACTGCAATTACCAGAGCTGAATATTGAAAAGCATCAACAACTGCAGAATGCTTTGCAACCTTTGCAAGACTTTGTAGACTGTGAGGAGGAATACTTAGATTATTTCATTTGTATACTTTAGATCATTGTATGTTAAAAGAAATTAGAGAATTCAAGAAGAACCATGATAGTAGGTTTTCTGAAGGGCTCAAACAGTTCCTTAGAGATTTAAGCAAGCTTAATTCAAAATCTAGTGGTGAAAGGGAAAAGGTATGGAAGTTTTAACACTATTATAGTCGTCGTTTCAATCTTCAACTCCTTTACATCTGGAAAGGGTAAAGACACATGAAAGGAAAAAATTATTTCAATGTTTTTATTCAGATAAGCTTCCAAAAAAAGTTTTACTTATTTCTTCCTTTATTTAAAACTGTTTTGCACAAGTTTGACACTATATAAAACAGCAAAATGTATGTTGTTAATAAGTGAAAACAGTTATTAAGAATATGCATGCCATATTCTTAATATCCTTGCACCCTCCCCCTGAATACTGGAATAATATTTCAAATTAAAGGGCAAAAAAAATTTACATACAAAGTTTTGTAGTGGTATTTCTTAAATATATTGAGTATAGAAAATAAACATTGAACACATGATCAGGGGTGAAAGTTCTTCCCAATGCTTTCAAGTTCAGTATATGCAGGATCATGTATGTATCATACATTCTTGGTCTCAAATTGCTATCACTAGCCAGGGAAGTTAAAATCTACTTTTCTTAAACTGTGCCATGTTAGGACTGGACTGAGACTATGTACTCTTACTCCTATAATTATTTTTTAAAATTGATATCCATGTGGTCCTCCACTTGCTGCATGATGTATCAATTATACTCTTTTATCATTTGTAATACAAAGCAGAACACAAGGCAAAATTGTGCCTACTAGTATCTGAGATTTCACAGGGTGATGTTTGAGGTCTCTCAATAGATAGATGGTTGAGATGTTTTGTAAAATTTAAATATATATAACTTCTTCCCTACATCAGAATTTCTGCCTGTGTTCAGAGAAGGGAAACAACCTGTGGAAATATCCATTAAGCAATTAAGAAATTCTTCCTGGGGCTGAAGTGGGCCTAGAAAGCAAGCAACCGCTGTAATAAGCCAAGTTAGGAGAATCCCTTGCAGGTGTAATTGCATACATTTGTAGACACATAGTTCCAGGAAAAAAGATCACCATAACTTTTATATTTTTTTATATTTTCTAATTTTTCTATATTAATATTTTTGATTTTTTGTCTTCAGGAGGGGAGCATTGGTAATTGATATAAAGAGGTAAGATGATAAAGTGATGGCAGAGAAAAGTGGGTGAGTGTAGAGTTATAAATTCATTAAAACTGATGATTTTCTTCACTAGAAACACTTTGCTAACAGAGTATTAATCGAAACTAGATTATGAGAAAAATTATTCAAAATACATTTATTACTAAGCTGCTACTTAATAATCTATTACCTCCTTAACCTTCTGTTTCTTAGAACACACTTAGCTGCTTCAAGCACAAGGGATCTAGGATAACATAGAAATTACCTTTCCTTTGGTACCACATTGCACTCACTTGAGCATGTTGTGTTGGAAAATAAAAAATACAGTGTGCCTAGTTTGTTGTCTTTATGATCCCAACAAATTGTGTGAACTTTTTAAAGTAGGAACATTAAAGATGAATGGATTTCCCTTCAGAGATCTGCAGGTATTGTATTTGTCAGTAAAGCTAATCGATAAATCAAAAAGCAGAAGAGTAGTAAAGAGAAAAAAGTATTATCATTTGCATTTCACCTTAAAATTGTTTTGTAGTTTGTAGACCTATGCAAAGCAAATTGCAGTGGCAGTAAGACCTCTAAGGATTCGTGGGATTGTACTAATTTTATACTACTTCATCTCAAAAGACCTCATTTTCCTGATATTTTGGGACTAGACACAAACACTAGAACATCAGAAAATCTAAGCTGTGGGTTGCAAGCATCTAAATATTAATTTATCCTATCTTGAGCTTCCAAATATCAATTCTAATAATAGAGATAGATAATATTTTATTTATATATGGATGCATGTATATATATACATACATATATATGTATGGTATGGATCACATATGTATGTGTGTGTTTGCATATGTGTCCATGTGTATATTTTACACAGTAAAAGATGTTGAACCATTTTCTCAGTGAGGGTTGGCCTTACTTGGTTAGCAATGCTTGGTTTAAGCTCTTGTCCCAGATGACATTTTATGAGCAAAAGGATTTTTTCAAAATAATTTAAGTTTGAAAACAGAGGATTTTATATTCTGTAATCAAATATACACAGTTTAGTAGTTATTCTGAACAGTAGATATGAAAATATATAAGGGCTGAAATACTTTATTTGATAGCTGGTCATAATTAACTAAGATACTAATCAAATATTATTCTGTGGGCTGATAATACTATTTTTCTTGTTTGGTTTTGAGATATTACTGCAACACTCAACCACAAAACTATTTTTTTTTAACACATGGGAAAAAAAAACCTCAGAAAGCCAACATTATTTCTTATAATAGCCCAAGTGCTTTATAATTTGGCACATAGAGGACAAAATGGATATAAGTCTGTAATTGTTGTTTGGTCTGTAGCTAATGAAGTTTCTTCCTGCTTATAATGATTAATCTATTTTCTTGCAGCTCTCAGAACTTTCTATCCACTTGGATCCATATGTAATTCTTCTTGCTTTATATCCCCAGTTATAGAATGGAGACTCATGTTTCATTCAATCTTTAACTTCTTTACCTGTTTGGCCTTCTTTCCTTCTGATAGGAGTAAAATAAGTTTGTTCTTTTGTCTGTGACCTTGCGTGTATGATTGTTTACCCATTTTAAAGCTTAAAAAGCAGTGTGATTACGTGCTTTTTTCTGTGCAAATGCATGTTTATTTGTTGTTTGAGTAGAGCTCATGTGTCCTGGATGATATTATCTGTAGCAGTAGCTACAGCAACATCAGTTTTCTAGGACAGACACACGCTAGCTTATCACTTGTCTTAGTCCTGACATCCCTTGGGGGTATTTTGGATCATATTGACGTTTATTTCAGGTGCTCATTCTGATCATCTCTAACAAGGTCATAAATAACTGAGTTACTCAGCTATTTTACTCCTGTTTCAATTGCATTCTCTTGCAGAAAAAGGGGGTTTTTTTTGGTTAAATGCTTTGGGCTTTCTGTTCTAATACTGTCTTTTTTTTGCTCTCCTGCATCATGCTGTATTTGTATATATTTTTGACAAAACATAACTGTTTTCTATTCTCCTATATTTCTCCATAATTATACTCTTGTACTAAACCAGTTTGAAATGTACAAATAATGGATGGAAGCTAGCTATGTATGCCCCCTGTGCTGAAAGATATTGTACTGTAAAGGTCTTTATTATTATGTGTAATTGGATTCTAACATTGAAAATAAATGCTAGACATTAAAAGGATGTTATTTAAAACAATGAATAATTATGATTTCCATTTCTTTTTCTATGTACATTTGAGAACAGATAGTATTGCTCATGCATTTATCTTTTTTTCTCTATTGCTCTCTGGGGCTTGTTCCATGAAAAGAAATGAATAGACAAATGAGTCAAGTATAAAACCACATGATAATGCTCAAAGCTTGTTCAACAAACATGTAAGTGAAAATAAGGCAATCCATTCCTTTTACTCAGCAAATACCAGGGCTTTTGATAGTACTTTTCTTAAAAAGCTCCACTGTGCTCTAAAAATACCATCAGTCTTTGGAGTGCTGCCACAAAATATCTGTGGTATGTATTGTTCTTCTTTGGAAAAATAGAACATTTTTGCAGAAATGCCAATTATATTTGAAAAAAATTAATCTGACATCTCCCAGAAGTTTATGTGTTGCTGAATAGCAACATTTGTCCTCAGCAATTCAAAACAGGTTACAAAGCAAGGATAAAAGGAAAGAATTACAGGATGAAAAATTAATTTACACAGATGCCATATGCATTTTCTGTTGCATTTGTTGAGAAGCAGATATTGCAATAGACATTGGGAATCCTCTCCAGAAGTTCAGTTTAGGTGCTCTGGATAAGTTCATTTTTGTCAAACTTTTATGAGGCAGGAACTATTTTGTTATCAAGCTAGAGTTGAACTCCACACTTCATTTCTGCCTACACTCAAACTAACATTGCATGGATTGCTTCAATACTGCTCTTTCCAGAATTCAAATGTATTTAAAAGTTTAAAAGAATCTCCATACTCCTGAAGATATAATAATGATTTCAGATGCTGTTTATATAAAGCAACCTCCAAAAGAGAAGCTTGCGAAAAGCCTCCTAAACTACACAACTTCTAGACTTCTTGTTTTCCTTATCTCAGCTGTAAGCTGCATCCTTGATTGTCTGATGAATATATGCAATGCATTCAGCCTGAATTTTTAAGAGTTGAAGTTGCATTTTCCCATGCCACAGCATTCTGTTTTCTGTAGCAGAAACTATGCAAAGCACAAGATACCAAGACTTCAAATCATACCTTGAGTGAAGGCAGCATAGTGACTTGACAAATAAATATCTCTATTGTAACTTTTCTCTTGTTCTTTCTTTTAATCCTTAAACTTTAGGTATTATCAGTTATTAAAAATAGCAAAAGCCTTACATATTATCATCTGATTACTGAAGGCTACATGGTCCATTGTGGCACCACATAAAATTTTTAACATCTTTCAAAATAACTTTAAATCCCTAATTTGGTTATCTACTTCACTCATTCTATATATCAAAATACATAAAAGCATGATTTTAAGTAGTAATTTATAAATAAAAGTCCAAAAGCATTTTTAGTTGTATTCTAAATAAGTCAAAGTGTTGACTAAAATTCCTGATAAATAAAGGCAAGAATTTAATTCAATATTACTAAAAATTTATTGTAGTCTAAGTGTCACATTTGGACTTCTCTGCTATTAACTTTAAATAAGAATACAGAGTCCATAAAAGTGCATTTCAAATACAGGCTTTTAATCCAAAAGTGCATCTCATTATCTTATTATACACAAGAAAGAATTGAGAAATGGCACATAAAAAAAATCCTCATCTGTTTCTCCTATGAAGATTTACTCCCAGACTTCCTTTGAAAACATTTGAATATTACCATTAATCTAATGAAACAGGTTAATCTTTGAGACAGTCTCATAAGAGTCTCAAGAGAAGATGAGAAGCATTTTTGACATATAATGATTTCCCCCTTAAAAATACCAACTGATTGATGTCACATTGTCTCTATATCTGTGGGAATTTTTCATAAAATTTTGGTTGAATTTTGTTTCACAGTGTTCCAACTCATGTTAGCATTGTTCGGTTTTAAAAATTTTTGTATTATTTGAATAATTATATTTTAAGGATAGATAAAATAAATAAACCAATTAATCATTTTAAGAGTAAAATCAAAATTTAACTTATTTAAAATCTCAAAAAAGTTATTTTATACTACGTGATTTTTTTTTCTAAAGTGAAAATATATTTCTAAAATGAAAATGTATTTTCTAATGCAGTCTTTTTTGAGGAAACATCTGAAGTGTTCACATTTTGGAATTCCAGTTGCTTCTGAGAAGAAATTGCTTGCACGGCTTTAAGTTTGTTCTTGCACAAATGCTTAAACTAGAAACTCCTCATAATAGGAACAGTGAAAACCCTACCTTGGACACTTAAAAATTGCTTGCTGCTTTTTTTACCTGTTCAGTCACATTAATAACTTTGATGTTGTATAAGTACTAAAAAGACAAATAGCTTTAACCTCATTTTTCATTGTTTCAGTTTTTAATTTAGTGAAAAAAATACCATTGTTTGCTGATTTTATGGTCATTTTGTAAATCTTGTTTCTAAGCTTTTTCTTCATTTTCACATTTAATTTTCTTCAGCGTACTTGTAGTCTGATTTAGGAGAGCAATATTGGCATTATTATGGATTCCTCAACGTGCAAAGACTATCATACATATTTGTGAGTTTTTAATTGTTTATATGTTATACTAAGCAGATGCTGGGAAAAAAGTGCTACAGTACTAAAGTTTGAAGACACTGGAAATGGCAATTTTCAGATTAAAAAAAAAAAAAAAAGATTGTTCAAATATGCCCTTGGTATTCAAAACATATTTTGAGGCACTTTTTAGACTTGAAAGAATATTGTCACCTTCTTGAAGCAATGACACTTGTCACCTGCAAATGAGTTCATGCAACACATTTGTACTTCTCTCCATTAGTTAGCCTATAGAATTTAGCTGGTTATTTTGGAATATATGAACATAAAGTCCCTCAATGGGCATCCTTCACATATTTGCCCAGTGTCCCATGGATCTGCCTGAGCTGGATCTGCTCTTTACTGAAATCCTGTACATATTAGTGGCAAGGTCTGTGGTTTAAATCACAGACTCCAATGCCTGGATACTGCAGGAATGACAGGATTTGTGGCTACAGCAGATAACCTGCTAGATTAAGGCTTGAAATCTGAGAGGCACATGCAGTTCATTATACATGGAACAGTTGAGAAATGATCACCATCAGTGAGAGCAAACAAAATAGTGCCTTGAAGCTAAGTTGGAAAGATAGCAGTGCTGTTAATAATTAATTCTCCCTGTTGTGTCTGGCATCCTGCCTATGATAGCAAAAATCCAATAGGATATTGCTATATCCCCCAGCTCATACAAATCCACCAGGGGTGCACTATGGCTGATCTGTTGTTGCCCAACAGTACAAAATTAAATCAAAAAGTGCTGTCAGAGACATCCTCCCTCATCTCATAGAAAGCAATTGAATGTGGGAGATGGGCAAGTGTTGAAAGCCCTAGACTAAAGCTGGAAAAATCTATCTATTGCAGCAAGCCTGCTAGTGATTGTTAAATCATTCCAGATAGAAACATAGCTATGTCTTGCCCTTGAACTTTCATTCTTTTCTGTTTTGGTTTTGTTTGTTTGTGTTTAATTTAAATCAAATTTATTCCAAGCCCTTTTCAAATAGAAGGTCAGGCTGTACCGCAGTCCTGCTAAAACAATCATATATCCAAAAGCAGAAAATTTTAATCTGTTTACATAGCTTTTCATTCTTTGATCTCTTTCTATAAAAGTTTACATAAAGTGTCATTTCAGTGGAAATACTGCATAATGTATAGATGTGGCCCCACTCTCCTCAAAGTAAAGTTCTTCATGTGTTCTTTAATGTGTTTAGATCTACAATGTGTATCTTAGTTAAATGCTGTTATCAAGATTTTCAGAAGCACATTAGAGCAGAAATCACAGAAATAGTAAGTAAATAACAGCAAAAAATCTTTGCAGAATTGTAGAAGCATATAATAGTTTGGGTTCAAAAGAAACTTTAAAGATCACCTATTCCAAGCACCCTGCCTTGGATTGCTCAAAGCTCAAAGCCTCATCCAACATGACCTTGAACACTTCCTGGAGTGAGGCATCCAGAATTTCTCTGGACAGTTTGCTCTAATGCCCCACCATGCTTATCATAAAAAATGTCTCCCTTATGTCCAATCTCAGTCTACCCTCTGTGCTTAAAACAGTTGTCCCTTGACATGTTGCTACAGGCCTTGGTAGCAAGTGACAGAATTTTTAAAAGTTTGAATCTATAGAATATGCATTGAAGACCCTGAAACCATTTTTAATTTAGTGTCATAGTGCTCTCAAGTTTAGTTCAAATATTTAGTCTTTTAAAGGACTAATACTCAATATCTTGGGCATAGGATGGGTGCTTCAAGTTAGTGCATCAAATTTTATCCCTGAGTGGAACACTATCAAAAATTTCTGGTATCACAAATGTCATTTATTCTTTGTGTGTGGATTAATTTCAAATTGATTTTGAATCTTCTTCTTCTAATCCCTAATCCATCATAATTCAATTTAAGGAATTAGTTCAGAAGTTTAATATTACCCAAAAATCATTGTTCTACTGTATTGAGAAGTTTAATATTACCCAAAAATCATTGTTCTACTGTATTGATTGTTCCAAAAATTAGTCACTTTCATTGTCTTTTTAAATTCTGCAACTGTCTTATTATAGAAGCTTTCTTTCTCTGTGAGTCCACTTCCATGAAACAGAATTTATTAATTACTATGTGATAATCAACTTTCCTATGCCTATGATCAATAGCCAGTGATTACTTATTTCTTCCTGGGGAAAAAAATATCTGCTTTCCATTGCTTACGCTCCATTGCTTTCGTTACTTGCCTGAAAAGTTTCTAGTCAATATTACTTGCTTAGATTAATATTGAAGCCTTATGCTAATAGAAGAAAACATACTAGTCAAACATTGAAACTAATTGCTATATACAACATAACAAAAGCGATATATAAAGATGTTTATGCCTTATGAAATAAATTTTATCATGGTAATTCCAAATTTAAAAATTTAAAACAATAAGCCTGTACAGATCAATTTCAGGTTGGATAATTTTTTATATTTCTATCTTTGAACAGGTACTTCAAGTATTTATTTTATTTTATTTTATTTTATTTTATTTTATTTTATTTTATTTAGAGTCATGAAACTATTTACTAGTAGTCACATATGTTTGTTTCTCTTATAGAGCATGGAAAATCCTTAAAAGCGTGTGCAACACAAATACACTTTAAAATAATTTAAGGAAGAAATACTGCGTACTGCTTTGGTACTCCTTGAGACTGGCAGGTGCAATCAGTCCTATTCTATATAGTGCTATAAAGAGTACAGCCACCTAATATATAAAAGATGGTTATTTTTCTGTAGCTATTATAAAATTCACAGTTATTCAGGGAGCTTCCTTACTGTTTATGGAGAAGATACTTGCAACTCTCTTAATGATAGTTTTTTGAATACAATTTTTGTCTGCAGATATTTTTTCGTTGAAAAAAATTGCTCACTTGTCAGATTTAATCTCATGATTTTATTGTATTGCCTGGACTGGAATGTATATTGAACACTCAAAAGGTTGCCAGATACAGCGCTGAGAGTGAATGAAAATGCTGTGCCTATTCAGGTAGGTGCAAGTTGATATTACAGCATGCTACGCTCTAGTTGTCTTTAGTAGTTATTGTTAAATGAAGGAAATCAAGTCACTCAGCTGTGGCTTTCCTCTAAGCTGAGTGAGCACAAGCACAGTGTATAAACCATGTATACCAATTTCTGACCATGCGTACAGAAATCTAAATGCTTAAAATCCATATTAGTTTCAAAAGAGATACTGAAAATTGATGGTTTTCTTCAATTGCATTTAAAATTCAGAATTCTTAGAATCACTCAGTAGAGTTCAGAATCTTGCAGGATTTATAATTAAATTTATAAAGTGAAATCCAATTAAAAACACTTGTTAATAATAAAGAGCAAATCATTTGAATATGGAGCTCAGGCATGTTGTCAGTGAAGTTTCATCTCTTAGAATTAAGGGATACCTCCTATTTCTTGTGATAATACACTCAAATCTCATCAGTTAGTTCCCTGGTATTTCCAGAAGATTTAACAGATGTGTTTTCCAAAGCTTCAATGCCGATTCATCTGGTTAATTTTTCAGGTTAAACATTCTGTTTAATAATTACATTATCATGTGAGTTCTGTAGCTTTTAAAGGGATGATAGGCTTAGTTGACATTAGCTTTCATGTATGTGTTCGCTGAATTGTCTTATTTTTGAACACAACTTTCTCTTAAGAACATTTCTGGTTTGATTCTTCTTGAAAATTTCTTTACAAAATATTTTCTTAGCTATATTAAATCCATAAACCCCTCTGAAACTCTGGCACCTATCTTTTATTTAAAAAGTACATTATACTCTCATTTCCAAAGATTTTTTTTTAGAATTGTTGGTTGACAATCATTTTCTGTAATGGCAATATGATAATTATGTATGAAAATGCAATTATAAATTGCTTATTTTCCTGAAATTCGACCTTAGTGAAAACATTGATGACATTTCAAGACATAGTATCTGCAATAATTTAAATCGGTCTCTGTTTTGTAATGTACGTGATGTCATCACATATGCACTACCCTGAAAAAATATTGCTGAATTCTGTAACGCACTATTTTTTTACTAGCACCTTGCTTTGGAAAGTTTCTCTTCTGAAACAGTACTGCATGCAATACAGAATTTGGAAAAAAAGTACTCTTTGTCATCATTCTTTACTAAGAGTTTTCTTGCTTTTTCAATTTCCTCTTTCCATCACTGGGTACATTATCTTTTTGTTCGTTTAATTAATTTTACTGCTGTTTTTTCCTGTCATCCTGCATCTAATTCACATGTGTTTTGAGAACAACACTGCCCATTTATCACTACCAGTGTAAGAGAAATCTTACTCATATATGAGTGATAAAGTCTCTAATCTTTTCCTTTTATAGAAAGAAAAAGGCTGATCTAGGGTAATCATTAGACTGAATATTACCTCTGATACCTAGCTCTGCAGCAAAAATTTACAGGGTCTTAAGATTCTCTCTCCATATGCTTTCTGTATGCTTATTTTATATTGAATTGCCAGTTCTATCAGAATTTATCAAGAGCCCAGTGTGTTAGCAGAGTGGAAGCTCACTCTTCATCCACACTTTTTCCATAAGACTCAATACCTGGACATGCCTAACAGAATATTGGTCTTAAGCCAGAGGTCTAGAAAAGTTAACACAGTAATTCAGCTTGGGAAGTTCTTCTTGATTGCTGCTGCGGTAAAAAGCATCACCTATTTTTTCCAGGCATCCTCTTGATGCCTTTAATTTTAGCTTTTATATTTTTCAGATCCTGTACTGGATTAGTGTATAACTCTGAAGTTCATATAGAGTTTTAGTATGCTCTCATCACAGTTTGGTCAGACAAAACAATCCTTCCAGGCCCAAGGACCAAGGTGATCATCACAGCCTCAGGCCCAAAACGTATAAACCAAAGTAAATTGGGGAAGGGACAAACTGGGAAAATGTGACTTCATTACCCAAAGCTGTAATTGGACAATTAACCCCTGATATGCAAACAGGCCAAACTTATATTATCAGGCCTGATGAACTCATGACTGTCATCCATCTTGGGTGTAGCCTCTGTGAGGCTCCTGCACTGCCCAAGGTGTATCTGTTAAAGGCCTTTAATAAATACTCACTTTATTCTCTAACTCTGTTCTAGGTAGCCAGTCCAAGGTGTCATTCTGATGACCCACACAGTATGGTGGTGTTACAGTGGTCTGTTTGTGAACTCTTTGTGGGGATGAAACACATTTGGCAATGTTATCGATCTTGGTCTACACTGACTATGTTATTGGTGTTATGTCATATAATAACCAAATTTGTATCTTTTCAAATCGCTCTTTTGAGGTTTTTCTTTGTGGATCCCCATGTGATCTATCAACTCAAGAAATGACAGGAATCAAGAGCTTGAGCTGAGCTATAGCCTACAGCTATGTTTAGGGGTTCTGGCTGTCTGAGTATTTTTGCATCTCTAGAACTCCTCAGATACCTTTAGGCAGACTTTGTGTGCAATACCAAGAAGATGGCAAGAACACATTGAATTTATTATCAGTGTTCAGCTTCCTTCAAGCCTTTTCCCACATCCATGCCAGCACCCTTGAGATAAATACTACCTTTTCCATTAAAACCTTGTAAAGTTAAAGACCACATGGATACCCAGTTTCCGAGCTAAGGTCATTTGTTTCCAGATAGCATACAAGCTGGGAAACCTCAAAAGAGTTGCTACCTGCCTGAGAAAACATACCAATCAGCATATGTACAGGCAGTGAAGTTCAGTTTCCCTTTGGGCATAGAAATGATCAGACAAATTTCAAAATTTTGTCCTGAAGTCCCAGAATTAATCTAGTTTCTAGGAAACCTGTCTCTGTTTCCCTCAATTTCATTAAGAATTCATTTGCTTAATGTCTGTGATTTTGTTGCCATAGCCACTGTATAAAAACTGGAATTTCTTTGCTTTTTGTAGGTTTAGCTTGCAGGGATAAGTTCAAGTTTCTAGCTGCTGGAATCAGTAGGAAACCTTCTGTTGTGCACAAGTTTTTCTTCTGTGTAAGGTAACGTGTGCAGCTAATGGCTATGACCACGATACTTTTTGTCTGATGGGGAACTATTTCTTTCCCGTTTGAATTGTTGTTGCTGTTGTTATTAAGTGTCAATCTGATTACTGACAGGTGAGTTTGTTTAACAGTCTTCTAAAAAACTGTGAATGAATTGACAGAGTGTCAGGAAGAGTCCAAAAATTATTTAAGAAACCTAAGAATAATACTCAGAGCATGTTAGAAGAATATTTTGAGTCTGCTCTTGAACTGAATTCATCTTGCCTGGGTGATGATACCTAAAATGTGTCTAAGATGTTGGCCATGTATAGGGCAACTTTCAAAAAAACTCTAAGCTCTCTAATTGAGGAAGTAACTTGAAGAACAGGTAGGTGTCTTTGAGATCTGTAGGCAATGCTGTCTAAAGGAGTTTGACCTCAAAGTTTGCCCAGCTTGTGTGTGTGCCCATCATATGTGCAGAATTTTTTAATAAGTGAGTTAGAACATTTCCTGTCTTTGCAGTGCCAAAGGGATTTGCATATATTCATGCTTCTATAAAAATACCGAAGTATTTACTTCTAGTTAACTGGGTAGAATTTTCACAACCTTAGAGCTAAATGCCAGTGCACTCATTTACTTTCTAAACAAAAAGACGATATTAAAAGAAAAAATAAAATAACAACAAAAAGAAAATCATGTCATATATTAAAGTTATGCAAAGCCTGAAATAAGAGACAAAATATCGAATGCTTTATGCAAAACTTACATCTTACATGATTAGGAGCAATTTTGACTCCTATTGAATCTGTCTCATGTCTTAACTCACAGAACCATGCTTTGTACTTTCTTTGTTCTTCAAAATATTTTCTTGCTACAGTACTTCCTATGCTGTGTCTAAGCCACAATAATAAATTTTTTTGCTCTGTTCTGACATGAAAATCAGGAATTGTCACAAAACTGTAAAGCACATGGCCAAGAAAATTATTAGGTGCTTGGTGCATAGAGTATGTCAAGAATAACACAAGCAAAGGTTGCTTTCTGTTTCCTGGCAGAATATGCTTTTGTCACTTTCCTGCATGGAGTCACTTTATTACAGCTATTAAGAAACATTGCATGAGATGCTGAAGTTGTAAAGAAGATGAAATGGAATGGTGCTGTAGAAGCCAGATGTATTTGTAGAGATATTCCAAGTCTTAAAGACCAATCTTCTGTATGACCAAGGCCATTTATATGTGTATATGGTTCAAAGAAAAGATATTGACAAAACAAAAATACTGGTAATTTTATAGTATTACATACCTAGTTCGTGTGAGACAATGAAATAATTTTATGCTCTCACTTTTACTTTAGATACTAAAATTCTTGTAAGGACCTAGGCAATAATTGTTTGTCCTCCTGCTTCTGATTCAGGGACAATCATATATAGAACATGCTCTGACAGTGCAGTTCCAAGGATTGGGAAGAATATTTGATGTGGAGACCAGCACTTATCTGTCCAAATACATCACCATCATTTGCCTTCTGTTTTCCACTGAATTAGATGGGTTTGCAGTGCTTAGTTTAGGCATAATTTCAGAATCTTAGTGGGGTTTTTTCCAGATAATAGTAATAAATGTTTTTTTGTCTAAGGAGCTGTTGTGGTTTAACCTTAACTGCCACTCCGTCCTGCACATCCACTCTCTCCCTCTCCCTTGGTGTAGTATCCTTTTAGAGAACTGCCTGGAAAATTATTCCAGGCCCGAGCCTTTCAGCTCTGTTCTCTGAACCATTTCTCAGGGTGATAAGCTGTTTTTCAGCTGAAGGCCAAGAAGCCTTTCCCAGGAAAGATAAATTGGTCAAAACACAGAGGAATTAATAATAAAGATAAAGACACCTGTTTGCTGTTAACAGACTCTGGGAATGGGGTGTCTTCTCTCAGGACCGATCATCTTTATTCTGTTCTCATTGTTGTGAGTCGTGCTACTTAAGCAGTGAGTTTTCTGAATAAACTTCGTCTTCTTCTCGTTTTCTCCTTCATCTCGAGAATGACCGTGTGACTGTGTCTCTTTACTCCACCGCAACTAAAGAGTTAACACCCTAACACCGCAGTCACACCTTGATGGGATGGAGAAGAGAACCAGAAGAGTAAAAGTGAGAAAAGTCATGAATTGAGATAGGGAAAGCAAAAGCCGTGCATGAAAACAAAAAGCTAAATTAAACAAGTAAATTGCTTGGGGAGGCAAAACATCATCGGTCTTCTTCTTCTTCTTCCTCCAACTTTATATGCTGAGCATGACTTCATATGGTGCGAGATCAGCTATCCTGACTGTGTCTCTTCCCAATTTCTTGTGCACCCCCAGCATCCTGCTGGTGGAGTGGTGTGAGAAGCAGAAAAGGCCTTGACATTGTGCAAGTGCTGCTCAGCAGTAATGGAAGCATCCCTGAAGTATCAACACAGTTAAAACACAGCCCCATACCGGCTACTCCAAAGAAAATTAACTCTACCCCAGCCCAAACCATTACAAGAGTTTCCTTAGTTCTCTTCTACAATATCTGGGGCAGAAAGAGAGAATAGCCTTCTTGTATGTTTACTGCTCCAAAAGCAATAAATGTTTTGAATACAGTACTGCATTTCTTAAAAGATTATCCATAAGTAATTAAAAAAATGCTGTTATTCTTCTAATACCCAATTTGTTTGTTTTTCATGTGCAGTTTACTTACACGACAGTTAATACTTGAATATTTGGTGCTTGAATATTTGGTGCTTATCACTGTTCTGTCAGAGAGGGACTGGCACTGTATAGTGTGAAATTCTTTTTCCACTGACTTAGCAGAAACTTTTATCACTTCTCGAAGTAGATCCTAACTTCACCTATGTGTCTTGCACCTTGGATAAATTTTGCAGTTTCATTGAGAAAGCTAACATGTAAAATATCTAGATGTTTCATTCATCCCTGGATCTCCTTTCCAGATTAAAACCACAAATTCTCCTCGGTTTTGCATGACATAGTTTGAATGAGAAAGTACTCAAGAAGAGACCACTTATATATGTTGAGAAGATCTGTACTAAGCTGTTCCACTTCCAAAATCTCTTGATTTTCTAGGACGTTGTAGAACTAAATATAAACTGCCCCAGAATAACTGTGCGAGGACAAGAATAATACATTGCACATAGCAGTAGTCTTGCTGTGATGAATTTTGAAAAGCATTGCAGGGTAAAGGACTGGTCCAGCATGGATTGAAGATCTATATTCTGATGATCCTGTATATGTTCATTTTCCAGAAATCTTTTTCTGTGATCAAACATGTGCAAGTTACCTTAATCTATATAGTCCTTTAAGTCATCTGGGTCTTATCTTTCTCATGCATTTTCCATTACAGAATCAATGTTTTCCTTTTGGTATTTTTGATTTCATGAATGAGTAGAAAATTAATCTATCTCCGACTAGTCAAAGTTATTGCATTATTTATGGCAGTTTTCCTCTCCATCACTTTTCTTAAGACTTAGTTCATTTCAGAGCCCATTTCATACTTTTTTTGGCAAAGTACATGAGATGCTTTCTGTATACTATATTGTTACTTTTAATTCAAATAAAAATAAGTGGGTTTTTTGTTTTGGGTTTTTTGGTGCTTTTAGCCATAGAACAGTAATACAAAACCAAAAGGAGCTGAGAATCCACCAGTGCATTATTAGAACTAAGCCAATAATTTCTGGTTTGTAGCAAATTCTTTGATGTATTTCATTCTACTTTGAACCCTTTAGTTGTCTCTATATTTACACCTATATTTAATTTTATTCAGCTAAATTTTTGGTGCACAGTGTAAGGCTGTATGTGTGTCTTAGGAGCACATTCCTACTACCTGACTGACTGAGTGCCTCTTAAAGATTACCTCAGTTAGAACCTGCTGCTAAACACTCCAGGATTTTGAGTTCAATCCCTGTATGGACCATTCCCTTAAGCATAGCACTTGATAATCCTCATGGGTCCCTTCGACTAACAATATTTTGAGATTCTGTATTTTGAGACCAAACTTTAATAATTTCTGCATTTTAAATTTTCTGTTCTTACTCTGCATTGCATATTTAGAGTTCCCATGGTTTGTATAGTTCCTGAATCTTTCAAATTTAAGTGAGGAATTTATCCTGCTGCTTCATAACCCCTTGAGAATGCTGTGTTCCATAAAAATTTCTGTACCCTCCTCAGTGTAAATATAGCCTTAATTCTAGTGCTGCTTGAAAACAAGGCAAATGGGATTTTTTTTTTTTTTATGTCTTACTCACATATGATAAATTCCTCTGCAGCTTCTGTGAGAATATAGCTTCTGTTGTGCAATTGTATGTGTGTGCCACTACACAGATGATACAAATGTATTGGACATCTGTTTCATGAACAATGGCTTGTGCTTGACAGAATGCAATATTATGGACGTATTCCTTCAAATAGCTTCAAAGTAAAAATAAAATTCAGCAAGGAATGAAGACTGTCTTTAGTTCGTTAATCTTCTGCCTCTATGCCCTTGTGGATTAATCTTGAGCTGTGAGCTTGGATAAATATGCCTGGCAAGAAAATGCTCTCACTCACTCTTTCTTGCTTTCATTTCTTCTTTTATTATTTTTTTTTTAACTTTTAAGCTCTCCAGACTCTGCTGCCTAGAGTGCACAGACTAAAGTGCACATAATTATTTTCAATGAAGGACTCTCCAGTGAGATCTTCAAGTTCCATATGCAATTAGATTTGCTGGTGGTTCTGTCAGTCATGCATTGGCAACATATACTTTTAATTTACTCATGGTATGGAGGCCTGATTTGCAAAGTTAATTCAAAGACAACTTTTATTTATCAAATTTTGAGGTAAATGTGGAAATATTTTGGTCATTTTAGTGAATGGGGCTCAGTCTAGGCAAATAGCAAATTGCATTTACTGTTCATTCACTTTGTTTTTATCTGAGCTAATTGTTGACTGTAATATGAGCTCTAAATTCTAAAGTGGATGCTGTCTGGTACATATCACATCATCATTGTTTTAAAACATAGTTTTCCATACCTTCATTGTTACTTATAGGGAACTGATGCAAACAGAATCACAGGATCACAGAATGACACATACCTACAAGTCAGGATAAACACCTCTGTTGTTCACCCTATTGTGCATGAGAGAAGCCTCCCTCATCATATTATCCCCCAGCTAAACAGAGTACCTAAATATTCTTGGTAATGCCTCCAGATGGACAAAAATTAAGAGATAGTTAAAAGGGATTAATCATTATGTTTGCTTTTCTGAGTGTGTGACAGGCATTTTTTATTAATCTTCAAGGAATGCAGTACTTGTGTATAGAGGTAGATCATAAAGAATACATTTAAATTTAGATACATACATTTTCAGGCCTGCTATGAAAATTTTCAATGAAATAAGACACTGTTGCATGTAGATTAACTTATTATGTTCAAATGTGGAAGCAAAACGGATGATTGCTTGGACAACAAATAAGACAGTATTTGGTGCAGCTTAACAAAGGAAAGTAATGTGAAAAAAATATGAAAATCGTGTTTCTCTTCCTACCTTTTCTGAATCAATTAGAGCTCTTTGGCCTTGTAAGAGCCAAAGATTACTGAACCAGCATTTCCATTAAGAAGGAAATCATAACCTTGTTTAAGGAAGATGGGGGGTATATATAAACATTTTCCTTTAGAGAAGTAATATAGGGGTTTTTTTAGGCTCAGAGCCCTTTATTTCTCTTACAGTTTTCTGTTTGGTCTGGAATGTCCCTACACATATCATGTTGCTTCAGTTTCCTTTTTTTCAGCCCCACAAAGCAGTCAGTTCTATATTCAAGAAATTTAAACTAGTTTTGAATCAGATGAATCTTTCATCCTGAAATTGTAACATTTTTAAAATAAATTATAAAAAATTATGGAAATTAGGTGAAAAAATTATATTATCAAACACCTGTTTAATACCCAAATTAAATTATGGAATAATTGCAGCTCAATACAAACCTATAGAGTTTAGTACAAAAAGCTTTTCCTTATTCCACAGTGAAATGGAATGAGGGGTATGTTTTTATCTATTTGTGGACATTTCAAAAAAAGGAAAATGGGGTTGAATTCATGGAATAAGTTATTCACTGATAAGTATATACTGCTCTAGCATCAATGGAAAAATCAACCACAAATGTACTGCAATAACTTAGCAACGTGAATGGGAAGTGTAGCTGTTCGATGATGCACATAAATACAAGATGCTAAATTGTATGAAAATGGCCTCAGGATATTGTTTCAGATTCTGCATTGGTTTCTGTATAAATAACACTGCTGCACTGGAAAACAAAAGAAAATAAACAACTCAGAGTTTTTCTACTTGTAAAAAAATATATCAGATAAAATCCAATATTCTTAGTTCAGAATCAGGAGATCAAGTTAAATTATAAAAACTCACTTGGGCAGTTACTTTCTTTTTTGCTCTGTTATCCTGGATATTTGTTTGCTTGGCAAAAAAAAATTTAAAAAATTCTTCACATCTCACTTCTCTTTTTGCTTTGATCCTTCAAGTGGGCCTAATCCTATGTTTGTAATAGCCTAATCCTCCAATATGGAAATTATTGTGGTGTCACACATATTCAGTGTTATGTAGCTCCAGTGCCAGAAGGGACAATGAGCCTTGAAAAGAGCAAGATATTTTAAAAATAAAATTATTATTATCATTATTACTATTAATAATAATAATAGTAGTAATACCCAAGCAGACAAGTAATTTTTCAATAAATATGTAATGTGTCAAAAAATGCATCATGTTATTGAAAGCATAATTTGCTCTTCTGGGTTTGAAAGATCACACTTATTTTTCCTTTCTTGGGCTAATCACAAAGCCATATATTTTGATTTCAGAGCTCTAAAAAGGCATAATCTTCTCAGATAAAAAATATCAAGGGATGGATTTTTTTCCTAAAATAGTCACATGAATCTTTGGAAGGTTTTTGGAAACAAATCCTAACATTCCCAATAGCTCGTTCCACTGGGAAAACACGTAAGAGAAGGAGATAGCAATGGAAATGCCTCTTATCTTTTGGGAGGATGGGATGAAGTTCTCAGGCAAATCCCATAGTAGAGTCACCATTTCCATAACTTGTGCAAATGTAAAGGGGTAGCCATCTCTGTCTCATCAAAGTTCTTTTGGACTCTTCCCAGTCTCACAGGTTTCAGGTCACAGATGTATTTCTGGAGATCTTTTGACTTAGGCTTGCTGTTAGCTTAGTAGTCCCAAAATCCCCCTTGAAAATTACTTTCCACTGTGCATGTTTGTCTCTAGATATTCAATACATCCTCATGAAACTCTTTTATTTTAATCTATGCTTTTCTTTTCCTTGTGAATAAAATATTATTTTTTTCCACTCACTCCTGTCTTAAATGCTGCTACTGAGGGAAGAAAAAAAAAAGAAACAAAGAACAAAAACCAATCTTTTAATGTGCATTCCATTTGAGAAAAGTGTCTATAATTGTTTTGCTGATACTGTAAATTTGCAGAGATTGAAAGTAACTTTAAGATTCATTTTAATGGGGATGCTCAAGGGAACTGAACTGTAAAATCATTGTCTGTGAGTCCATTTAAGAACTTGTCCCTTCATTCCACATGTCTCTTTTCCAACAGCACTTAGAAATGTGTTTTTAATTATCTTGAACATCTGATTAATTTCTACATTGCAAACTGCAGTCCTGGTGGGAAGATACTTGTCAAGACATAGCAGGAATAAAATACATCTTGTCTGAGAAGTATGGAATATGGTTAGTCCAGTTTCCTACTCTTTCATTTCTGTTTTTAAGCTTAATTTTTTAAAGCATTAATCTCAAAATTTTGCTGGCAAACAGTTTATTTGGTAGTTCATTATACTGCCCAGCAGGCAGTGAAATCAGCAAGGGCATAGGCTTGTTGGGTTGCTCCATATGTTTATTTGCTAGCATGTACAGAAAATTGTCTCACACAAAGATCCTGAAAATGCTGAATCTGGCAAATATAGACAGAGAGGCTGGAAGAGAGGGAGTGGAGGATGGGGACTGAAATGAGGATGGGAAATTTCTCGCCTGACAGAGGAGAAAGACATCAGGGCCCAGAGTGTACCCACAAGTGTTATGGGACCAGCCCTGCCTGAGTCCCCTAAGCTGCCCTCTTCTTGTGGCACTGAGATGCCACTTCAGCCTCGGTTGGGGTTTGGCCCCCAGCCTATCCCACAACTGTAGGCTGACTTCCAAAACCCACAGAAACTTGAAGCAACAATATTCAAGGATAAGTCAGCCCTGCAGCCTTCTCTAACACTCCAGCATTCAAGAGGTCCCTGCCTCCCTGCTTCCCACACTGCTCAGTGGGATAAGGTGAAGATATGGGATTTTCTGGGTGACATGTCCTTTCTAAGACTCCCCATTCCCATTCACTTTCACCTCAGTGATCAATTTTAGCAGAACAAGAGAGGCAAAAAGATGATGAACACTCCACAGTGGTGGAGTTACATGGGAATGTTTTTAATACCATGTATACTGTGACTATTTTGGTTTTATTTAATTTTCAAAGGGCAGCTTCAGGGGGTTCCCCTTCTTAAATCAAGTCCATAATCCTTCATGTTACATAAACACAGAAGAGAATAGCTGAGCTAAAGCTTCTAGTCTCGGAATCCACTTGAAAAGCCTCCAGGCAGCTCTTCTGCCAGGCAATGTGATCAATTAGAGGATGTTTCAGCCCCAACAGGTAGCCTTGGATTTCATGGCTCTCTTCCTGAGCTCCTTCAAATAAAGAAAAACTTGTTCAATGAAGTATGTTGTTGTGGTAGGTCTTTGTAATATGTTTCTAGAAGTCAGGTATACCCTGTGCTTAGAAGGGATTGGTAGAGACTACAGTAGATCCATGATGGCCCTAAATTCCCAGAAGGTTTCATTATTAAACTTGTAATGACCCCAGAAAATTTTTGGCTCCTAACACATGAGCTTTTTATGCAAGTGGAAAAATAAGGAAAAAGAAAGAAACCAGGTTTTTAGAGGCATGTAAAAAGCTATGGAAAAGTATCTGTCTAAAGTATTTAGAATCTGAATTCCCAGAAGAAAACACAGCATTAGTAAATAGTTCAAAAGAATCTAAAGAAATATTTAGCTAATAATAGAAACACTGAGATTATCTCTCCCTTGGATTTATCCCTCAAATTCCTCCAATTAAGAAGACATATTTATGAGAAAATTTCAGTTGAAAACTTTCCTTTAAAACATATAACCTGGACACTTACTCCTTCATATTTAAAAATTTCTAGTGCTTTGGTATGCTAGTGATGGAGTCCTAAAATATTTTACTAATTAATAATAATCCAAAATGGAGTTCATTGGCCATGATATCCTACCCTAATGGCTCTGGCTGTTGTTAGAGTAAAATATTTCTGTTGTACAGAAATTCAGGAACCTCAAAAAACTTACATTAGCAAGTAGTAAAGGCAATTTGTAGCACCTTGATGTTTTGTTCTTTAAACTGGCATATTTTTTGGCATAACTTAAGGAATTATTTGGTGTAATAGATGCTTGAAGACATAGATTAGTCACATTTGTCATAAGTTTTATTCTCCCCAAAATACTTAAAGGAATATTTAACAATTTTCATTACACTTTCTCAGTACAAGATATAGGTCCTGAAAAGTTTTCTCAATCTGTTACAGAATTATATCAAATTACGCTATTTTTTTCCTTAGGTGATTCCACTGACTTCAGATGATTTTATAGACTAGAGTAAAACTCAGGTTAAAAATTAAAATTCTCTTTTTTACTTCCCCATACTGTAGATGTCATCCCAGCCTTTAGATATGCCACAAATTAAAATAAGACTCATTACTTAAATTCCTCAATCAAACTTTTTAAAGTAGCTTTCTTTGTGAATTGTCTGCTACCAATTAGATCTAAATGACAGAACACTGAAAATAAATTCTATATTTTTGTACAACTCCCCATTCATTCAAATTGCAGAAGACAGGCTGCTTTTCATACAGGGCAGGAAAAATGAAATCAAATACATTATTTCACAAAATAATTCGAGCAAAATAAATAATTCAATATTACTAGATTATTGTAGAATAGCTTCTATGAAACTGTTGGAAAGAACAGACTTGTGTGAAGTCAGTTCTGGCACTTAGTTTAATTCATGGAGGTCAGGAAGACAAGTCTATCTGCTTGGATAGTACATCATTCTTGCACACTACAGAAGAGCCTTTGAAGAAATGGGTGCTGAGCACAAAGGTTTAATACTCCTATGTTCTTTCAAATGCAGCCCAGTGTCAGTTTGACTATTTGAATGTGCCTGTGCCTGTAATTGTCCTGCCTAGCAATATATGAAAGTATGTAAGACTAAAGTAGATTAGAAGAAACAGCCTGTAACTTTCATGCTACCCTATAGCCTGAACAACCTGACCCAGTTGTGTGTCATCCTTGCCCGTGACAGGAGGGTTGGAACTGGATGATCTTTAAGTTCCCCTCCAAACCAAAGCATTTTATGGTAGTGTAGAAATGCCAATCCAAGCAAGATAGCAGTAAAGGTTTCTGTGAAATTTGCTATAAACCAAAAATTGTAAGGCTTATACCTAGTATTTCCTTTGCATCCAGGTTGCAAAAGAAGTTAATTCCTCAGGAAGCAATGACATTGCGTGTCAGCTCTGTCCTGCCTCAGTGTAGGATATCTTCTAAAAATAGTATAGTGCACTACAACATAATATCAAAATTAGTCATCCTAGTACCTAATTTCTGTCTTCCAAGATAAGCAAAAGCAAGACTGATAGAAGGTGCTGCTTTAGCAAAGTACCAATGTCAGCAGCAGGAAAGATGCTCAAAGGAAAGAATAATTTTTTATTTCATAAGAAGCATTAAAAAATTAAGCTGAATTCTTTAAAGATATTGCAGTAATGAGTTGGAGATGCTTTGGCCAGTCAGAATAACCGTAAGTAGTTGTTATTGAAATTCATAGCTGGTTTTATTGAACAATTCTTTATGCTTCTTTTCCATATAGTTCTTTGTTTCAATTGTACAATTGGTGATTTTTAGTAAATCAGATTGCAAGAGCACCAATGATGGAATAAGACAAAAATGTCAAAATTACATAAGCCTTTTTTGGGTATTTGGCTCTATTTATCTCTCATTCCAAATGCACAAAAAATAAAGAAAATGTAAAATACAACTATTCCATGGGTTAGGAATATTATTTTTCATTTCTAATATTTTAATTTAACAGCACATAAAAATCTCACTAATAATGCAGAGTATTTTTTTCACACTCAATATCCTTAGAGTCATAAAATATACTGTCGCATATTTTTAAAGGAAGTTTGCCTGCTTTAACAGAGATATTGAATTAAAGAGCCCTAAAATGAGGCTGTTTCAAAGGGCAGACAATGCCTCTTTCTGAGAATTGGTCCTCTTTTGCATGCCACAGATTTACTAGTCACATTAAGAAAAACTTGACCCTGGGTCTCTAAATGTTTTCAGAATGAGGGTTGCTGATTCCAATGTCTATGTTTATTAATCCTAGATATGATTATTAGCCCCATAATAAGCTAAGCATTTTCAGATTATGATTTTAATAATAGTAATTCTGGGTGAGGCTTTAGCTAAACTGTCCAACTGAAATCAGGGTTATGATCCTTTTATAGCTGAGGTTAATACTGTAAATACCAGTTATGACCCTTGCTGAAGGACTGCTTCAGTAATTCACTGGAGTGAAATTACCTCAGTCTCTGGAAATGAAGATCCTCTAAAGGTTCTGGCAAGAGAGCATATAAAGCAATAATCAGGAGTCAGTGCCACAGAATGGGATAATGTAATCTTCAGTCTTACTTAATTTTGGGAATATAAGGATTTCTTTCTTTCTAAAAATCCAGATTAAAGGGAGAAATAAATTTTGTAATTTACACCTCTGACATTAAGCTGAAAAGCAGCACTGCAGACACCTGCTTCAGAATTGTCATTGTTTCCATGGTGCTACTTTCCATCACCTATTTTTAATAGTTTACACAACAAGATCAAGGGTGTCCCAGCTGTTACTGCCACTGTTGCTAAGCAACCTTTAAATCAGAGTTCAAGAAGACAAAGAATCATGCTTGAAAAATTTCTCAAGTGTCTGCTTTCTTCTTTCTTCTTGTGTCTACACTATTTTTCAGATGCCATGTTTTCTGTTCCTTTTTTTTCCCCCTTTCAAATTCTGCGTGACTCAATTGTAGTCTCCAAAAAGAATAAGCCACTTTCTTGCTACAACAGCCACCGTTTTATGCCTAGAGAGGAAGCTGGGGCATTAAAGAAAGGGATTAAAACATTTTCCTTTTTTTTTTTTTTTTTTCAATTAAGTCCAAATATTTTTAGAGCTCTGCAACCTGCTGCTGCTGTTGTGTAACATCTGTGCATGACTGCATCATGGACTGACACACCGATCAATGGAGAGAGATTCAGACCTTGCAGGGAATTTCAATGCCCCCCCTGTGCCTTCTGGAATCTTAATGCTGCCATCTGCAAAAGCCTCAGAGGTCGGAAACACACTGCAAGAAGGAAAAGTTAGTATAGGTGAATCTAGAGAAGTCTGGGGCTGGATCTCTGTCCTGGAATGTCATTATTTCTCAAACTTTTTTGCTCAGCCATTAGCATCCCTCCCCTGCACTACTAATTGTATGACAAACAAACAGCAGCATGTCTTTTTAGTTAGATACATCAGCTGTGCTAATGTTAGAAGTAAAGCAGTGGAATGTACAGATCAAGGAAAATCCTGTATTTCATTTAAAATCTTTGCTTGGCTCAGTAGCCTTCCTCATATTTAACCCATCCAAACTTTCATGTATCCAAGTAATTTTTTTCTGTTGTTTTGTAGATCCTCCCTTTTCTGCTCTTGCAATTCTAAATGCTTCATCCCATATCATACCCACTTGATCTCTTTGAATCTCTCACTACAAGCCACTAGGACAGTGTTTATTCTTTCTTCCCTTCTTCTCTTGCAAATTTATTCTACTAGATTTTTTTCTTTGCTAAACACTGTCTTAATAAATTCTCTTTCAAATTCTGCAGATGAGATATACTTTCTTGTAACTGCTTATCAACTATTCACACTTCCAAAGCCATCATTCTCACAAATTTTGCAGTTCCTGGCTTTATGAACCTTACATTAGTCCATAGTTTTCCAGCCAGGTAAACAATTCATTAATGTCATATAAGCATTTCAAATAGCTCTTTTCAATAATTTATAATTTTTTTCTGCTCAGTTTCCAGTTTGAAAAAAAATTCCTTGCAAATTCAATGTTTATAAAAGTTTGTTGGTCATAGAGGCAGAAACTGTGGGCAGCTGCATCGCCTTCCCTGCCACACTGCTGCCTCAAAACTAATACTCAATTTCAGAAGCTGCCTAGAAGGTAAAATAGGTTTTCCTGTGTGTTTCTTCGGCCCTCAGCCTTTCTGTTTGACCCCTTTATAGCGACTTCCTCATCAAGATTTTCAGTTGTGATGGCACTACTTTATTATTTTAGTTTATTTGTTTGCTTATTTTCATGAAACAAGAATAGGGGAGAATACCTTAAAGAGATGTTGCTGATATGCCAGATGGTGCAACCTTTGATTGGTCTCTTCTTGGTCAGACAAAGAAGCTGCCACAGGGAAATAAGTTACTCAATCTGTGAAAACATTTGACCTTTATTTTAATTTCATCTATGTTGGTGTAAATTAGGAGGAACCTCATCGCAGTTACAGAATGGCCAGCAATGTAAAATTGCTGTAAGTAGAAGAGTTGACATTTAGAGTTTTATCCAAAAAGTAACTCCACTGCCAGTGTTTAATGTGCTCTCTAAAGTTGGTACCACTATTCTGAGTAAATTAATAGATTGTACTCTAGATTTATTTCATTGATTTCTATGAATCCTTCCAAGGAAAGATAGTCTCTTAAAACTCTTAGGAAGAAACTTACAGATGGCAGTATATCTCTAATATATATGGCTGCCCTCACTAATACTATGAAAATACTTTATGGTTTTGTCTGCATCCTAAACTCTAGGTTTTGTTATCTCAAAAATCTGAATGAATATACTCCATTTAAATGAATGCTGTTGCAATATTACTTCTTATATGAAGCCCAAAGCTGTGAATAGGAAATTTTCTGGCAGGCTCATTTGGAAGTTGTGAAGTCTGCCTTTGTGAAGATATATGGGAGCTGAAACTCCTTATTATTATTCTGCAAAGCGTTTTTAACACATTTGCAGTTAAATATCTTCTTCAGAGTGTCTATGTTTAGCAGAATTTTCTTTACAACCATTTAAAGGACAATCTAATTTAAGAATGGCAGCAGAATGTCGGCCCAGGTCTGCAACCCTGGCATCTGGCTTAGGCGCTGAAGGCACACCAGCCCTGAGGACTGAGGAAGAAGGGTTAGGGGTGTGATTAATACATTCCTGCTGCAGGAGTCTGTGCCTTGGCTTACCCTCCAGAGGCAAGCACAGTTTTACAGTGTGCAGCTGGATGTCAGCATTGAAAGCTGCCACCCCTGCCAGAGCAGGAGCCTCTCCGGCGTGGCACAGAATTGCTCCTGAACAGCTCCCAAGAGCTGTTAGCAGGGTTGTCTCAATAGTCAGCTGCATGGCAGTAATTCCTCAGGATTCAAATTATTGATCAGGGCCTCTCTGGGCTAAACACTATGCAAGCACACAATGAGAGCAGGGTTGTTTTTTCCCTGAATAGCTGTATAGGTTCCTGCAACACACACTCACATGAGCATTTCTCACTCCAAGAGAACATTCCCCCATACTAACAAGAGGTCACAGGGAATACTGCTGCAAATACAAGTGCTTTGCTCTCCTGCTTCGAATCCTGTGTAAATTTGGATCCAAATCATGTAATGAGAGATTAAATTTACAGTGCAGCACAAGACAAACAAATGAATCAAAGGTGATTTAATCAAATACTGCACCATTTTACATGCTCAAAACAGTTCAGCACAGCTATCACTCCTGGCATTTCAATTTCTGTCACTGTGTAAAGCTGAATCAATATTAACAATGCTGGCATAATACAAATGATAATAGCTTAAAACTCATATTTTCCTGCCAGAATTAAAATGTGATCTCATGATTTGGATGGCAAAGGTTCTTCCTAGTCTGTTAGTTGCACTATGTGACAGACACAATACTCTTCAACTCCTACTCTTTTCATGGTAATGTCAACAAAAAGAAAATTAATATATTCGAATACAGGTGTATCTCAAAAGCACTTCAAAGATCAGGACAAAGAATCTGAAGACTTCAGGCCTCTCATGGGTCAAATACTTATTAATATTAATAAGCCTGCAATTTCATTGATGGGCTTCGGCTTTTTTCATTTAGCAAGTCTTCTGTTATGAAACCATCAAAAACTAATTTATAAGCATTTGCTCAACTCTTCATAAATCACAAGTCATCACCTTAAAGAACTCTGATATTTTTATGACTAGACAGTATTGCAATATAATTAGGAAAATCAAAGAATTTTTAAAGTGGTCCTGAGACAACTAAAAGATAGCAAGCACAAATAAGTGGAGAAATGTTAAAGCAGTAAACAAAGAAGAAACAATTACTTGTTCTTTTCAAAGATATTGCATTCTTTATTCTAGTTCTGGAAAGCAAGCTACTGATGACCAGGAGTAATTGATTTTCCTTCACAGCTGTTTTCTAATTACTTCTGAACACTGAAAATTCCAGTGCCATCACTCAGTTGAACAAGGAGTCCCCTTCAATTGTTTTTTTTATTACAGCAAGTGTCCTGTTGTCCTGCTACCCACATGTGTATCAAAGGTCTGGGGTGCTCCCATTGTGGCGTTGCCTTTTGGGTATGCTGAATGAGTCAGACATTTTACATTGCAACAAAGAGGCTGCAATGAAATGCACAGGCTATTAACACAGATGCACTTGCAGGACTTTTTCTTTCCTGCGCTGTCTGGTTCAGTATTCTGAAACTGTAGGTGTCATTCATTAACTTCTAAGCGCTTCAACTTACTATATATTCATATGAATATACACACACATACATACGTGTAGGCTTTAGAGAGAGACAAAGGCACATGTGCATTAATGCTTATATATGCTGTAAGGTTAAGGATTCACAAATCACATTAAGAAGGACTGAGGGAATCTGATCACTTGGTGTTCTGAATACTTTTTAAGTAAAACATGCAAAAAATTGGCAGGGAGAGCCACATCTAAATTTCAGTAAAGGAACCTTAGAGTTACTATGGATCTCTTCAGGTATATACATTTATGAAATAGGGGTAGCAAGGAGGATTGTTTGGCTCTGCATTTTTCTTACTTGTGACTTTAATTCTGGCAATTCAACAGCTATTTTGTGCTCAGAGATCTTTTACCCTTTTAATCAAGTAGACAGTAATGCCATATCTGCAGTTTCATACGTACTGTATCTTATATTCTATATGCCAATCCTGATATGCAAACAGTAAAATTATATTTTTATTTTGACCTTCTTCCACAACCCTTAACTTATACCGAAATACCTGGTGAATTAGATGGAAATATAAAGACTCAGATCTCATTTTATAGTAAACTATTCCTAGAAATCTTGAAGAAGCAGCTTCCAGCAGATCCTCAAAAGCTCAGGCTGCGCTGAGCAGATTTCCTACAGTTCAGGAATGTATTGGGGTGAGGGTTGAGGCACATAGTTTTAAAGCCCAGGGATGAGCTGGAGAGAGATGAGAAAGGACCTGGCAAAGAAAAGTGGTAGGATTCTTAGAGCTTTATTCTATTAATTCTACTTGAAAAAAAGGAGTGAGTGTATTTTTTTGCCAGTTAATGAGCAATTCTCATGAACACAACTCTAAGTGCTAAGTGTTTTGTTAGATTTTGGATATAAATACAATTACTATATTATTTGTTGACCCATAACAGAGGAAAGGCTAAGCAGCCATGTTCTTATTTTCTTCTACATACAATAAGGAATAAAACTGTTATCAGAAATGTTATGTTGTGCTAGATGCTGGGATTTTTTTTTAGTATCAGGTGATTGCTATTAACAATATTGCAGAAACTTTTTCTTTGGGTTCTATGTAAGTTTAAGAGTGAATTTGTGGAAATATGTTCAGCTTCCAACAAAATAATGGATTTAATGGATTTGATTTAAAATTTAGCAGTAACTTTATGCTTTGTTTTACTCTTTTTTCTTCTAGGAACAGGCATACCTCCAGATGCAGTTCCTAACCAAACATGTGAAGTAATGCTCTATTCCAGTCCTTATTCCATATGATATATGGTATACTTTGACAGCATTTGCAATTTCTTGTAGTCTTTTGTCATCTATTCAATACATGCCATTGTAAAGATCAAATAAATGCTGATCTTGTTTCTCCTCAACCATGTGGTTCAAATAAAAGCATGCATTTCAGTGAAGGGAAACATTTATTCTTTTTAGTCCGTGTTGGATTTGAGGAAATAGTCTATATTTCCACAAAAAAACACTTTCTTTCGGAAAACAACAGAGCATTTTGGTTTCTATCCCTATTGCCTACTTCCAATTGAATTTTATTTCTTTTTCCTGTCTTACTTTGGAGTCAAAAGTAGACTGGAAAGTTTGAAGGATCTAAACATCTATTTTGTTACCTGAATCTGCTGTGTTTAATGACCAGGGGTCTGGAAGCTGTGATGGCTCTCTTCTTTGGTTGTACCTAGCAGCTACTTTGAGTCTGATGGGATCAGCCAGCTTAAAGTGAAGGTGGAAGTGGAGTCTGTTTTAGTATGATGGAGGCAAATTTAATTGAATGCTATTGCAAACCTCTAAAGCAGAACTAGAAGAATTTGAATCAAGCATTCCAGATTAATTTTGCAGTAGGAGATTTGAACAAGACCTTTAAAATCAGTTTCTAGATTGGCACATGGATTGAAGTAAAGCCTTAAATGAAATGAGTTCAGAATGCAATTATTGAATGCAGTTAATTTCAATTTCTAATGAGTAGAAAAATGACAAACCTAGTAAAATCAAAGTGACTATTTGGTATTGTCCACAATACTCTATAGAGGAGATTGAAGCTGTAACTTTGTTCTGTGCCACAAATATATCCTCTTCAATTCTTTTCCCTTCAGGCTGAGTCCTATAGTGAGTCACTTACACCTATATAAATATTTCAATCATCGTACTATGATTATTTTTAAAGCCACTGCTGATATAGAAACTAGTATCTCCCAGCACTGTGTATTCCTATCAGGCTCTTATAATCAGGATGATCGCTTAATTAGCGTGTTTGTTTCCACTAGAGTATACCAATTAAGAGATATAACCACACTGCTGTATATTCCTATTAATGCTTTTCTACATTTAAAGTAAGATCCCACATTTCAGCAGGTGTAGCTTTTAATGGTAGCAGAAGATTTTCCAGAGGATTCTGAGCTATTTTGCCATCTGTTTCTTATGCTGGTATTCTTAAATTACTAGAAACTAGACATTAGGTGTGGTTTTCTTAGATCTTCCAGAATATTAACTTTATTTTATAGTTTTCACAGATGCATTCAAGCTATTATTTTAATAAAAATACAGCTGTCCTGACTAATGATTCCTCAGAAGTGCTACTTTCACAGATCTGACTGACAAGTCGTTTTGTGTGCATACTGTGGTAGGTAGTAACAATAGAAATATATTTTCTGAAAAATTAATGTTTCATCCTTTGCTTCTCTCTACTCTAAACGTAAAGCTCAAAGTTTCTTCTGCCTTTTCTATTTTTAATGCTGTAAACATGTTTGATTCTGTTCATTATGACCTTGCTAAAAAAAAGAGACAAATAATGCAAAGTTTACATTTATTTCCAATGAATATTGAGCAAAGCAGAGTTATCTGTTATCTGTTATGCTGTCTTCACTGCTATTCAAACTTATTGTGTCACATTCTTATGTCTCACTTTCAAATCCGTTTTATACTGTGAGACTTGGTTCTTTTCTAGAAGGACAAAATTTCAAAAAAGGAGGCTTTAAACACTCTAAAATGTTTAATACATGAAGTATTTACAAAAGTGTCCATCAACAATGTCTAATTATTCTGAAATTTGCCTTAAAAAATAACTGGAATATATTTAAAAATTGTTTTTAAATATGTGTGTACATTTTCCCAGTGTAGTGCTATAAAAATACCCATGACTTTCAACTAGATTTCTCCTAATTGCTCTGTTATACAGCTAATTAATTCATTTAGAATTATTAAGTCTACAGAAGACACTGTTAAAAGCATAATATTGCAAATCTCAAACACAATTTCTGCAATATCTGGGTGTCTCATGTGTCTCCCATTTTAAGTCTGAGTCTTGAGCATTACAGTATGTTTTATAGTCCTATTTTTTTTAGCAATTGCAGTGTTACAACTTCTAGAAGGTTTTCCAAACCATGCCTTTTAATAATAACAACTTAGTTAGTGGGCAGCTCTGACCAGTATTCTATTTTTGTAATGGGTGTGATGCTGAGCTAAAGGTAGTAGCCATTTTCACAAATTCACAACTTCAGGAGTTGATATTTCAAGAAGAAACATGAAATAAAGAATTGTGTGACACAACTGATTCTGTTTCTCTTTCCATAGCATCTTTTGAGTGAAACAGATTTATAAAAATGAAATTCCCTTTTCCATTCAATTTCCCAGTAGCTTTTGATTTATTTCACTCTTTGTGTGAAGTACATATATGTACTGAGGACAATATAGTTATTTTTCTGTAAAGCCTATCACTGTAAAACTGTTTACACTTGCTATTTTGCCAAACTAAAAGTATCAATTTTGGACCAGGAGAAGTTTTCCCTTAAACTTGGCTTACATTGATTTCTTCCAGTTATATGTTATTTCTAAGAACAAAATGGAGTGAATGATTTTTGGTCTTTTTGGGGCAGGTTGGGGACTTCTGGGTTTTTGTTTTGGTTTCTTTTGTGCAAGGATTTCACTAAAACATTCTAGTAAACACAGAGAAGCAAAGACTGGTTGGGGGGAACACTAAAACCAAGGTGCACCTTCTGCAACAGGTCTGACTCTCTCCAAACAGAGAGGGATTTTCTTTCTGAAATATTCACATGTGAATGGTTACTAGGGCTTTGACACAAGTAGACAGCCTTACTCCAGGAGGCTTCTTTTTTCATCACGAGCTCAGTTTCAGGGCTGCAAGAACTGGATAAGACTTTACCTACAGATAAAGCTCAGACAGGCAATCTTCTGTCTACTTTCCAATCCCTGACTCCATACAGAAAACATTTTGGGACTCAATGAAGAAATTAGTATGTATCAAAAACATTTCACCTTTACACATTTAATCTAAACAGACTGGTAGCTCAGGTCAATAGATATTTGAATTGGTATTAATTTCCAAATTAAGAATCCTAAACGTGGGCATCTTTTGGTAAGGATACACATGTGCAGTAAGTGGTTGACCTTTAGTTAATAGAATTAACAGCCCTCTAGGGCTCAGTTCAGTTGCTTAGGCATTGTCATCTAGTGCCAGTAGAAGCAGTCCCTGTTATCCCAATAAGCATCCAAATCTCACAACCATAGAGCTCTGAAACTTTGCTAAATCCTGTGTTATCCCTGTCATTCCCATATCAAATATTGTTGTCAATTGAATGGTGCCTCTGATCTTTATGTGTGTCAGAACATGAAGAATGATTCAAGTCGTCCTAAAGCGGACACCAAGCAGCAGCCTGTTTAAGCTTAGGCTTGCCCTCATTCTTGGTTTCTTCTTCTCCAGGATACATTGTCATGCAAATAATTCTATTTTAAACAACAGGCATAGAATCCTTTATAATTGTGCCTCATTCAGTTGCTGCTTGTCATGTCAAATACATGCCAAAAAAATGTAGGATAACAGACACTAAATGGGAAAGAGCCAGCATATATTTTCTAGGAAGAATGGATTCAGCAGCATGCACAGTGGAAAAAAAATATAAAAGGCATGAAACACCATCCTTGCTGACAAATAATTAGTTATAGGCTTACAGTGATAATTTTTTGTTCTGAAAATTGTTGAGTATGATTTTCAAACGCAATTTGTAATGAAAATAACACAGGAAGATGTGCTAATTCAGATGGTTTCAAGGTGTATCCTATTCTGAAGTTCTCAGAAATCATACGTCACAGTCTTCAAAAAAGCCCAAACCAAAGCCACACAGATAAGGCATACTGGAACATGGAATAGTTTCTAGTATTTAATAATACATAGGAAAGAAACACAAGGGGGAAAACTCATTGCAGTCTACAGCTTCCTTGTGAGGGAAAAAGGAGAGGCAGGCACTGATCTCCTCACTCTTGTGATCAGCCATAGGACTTGAGGCAGCAGCATGAAGCTGAGTCTGGGGAGGTTTAGGCTGAGTATCAGGAAAAGATTCTTCATTCGGAGTGTGGCTGGCCACTGGAACAGGCTTCCCAGGGAAGTGCTCACGGCTCCAAGGCTGTGAGAGTTCATTTGCACAATGCTCTTGGACTCATAATATGACTGTTGGATGTCCTGTGCAGGGTCCCTTCCAACTCAGCATACTCTGAACTCTGTGATAATGTCTCCAAATCTGGGGCACATTTCTGTATTAGTACTAGCAAACACATGAGTAAGGACTACCTGTCTGATTGAAAAAAATTGCTATGCTGAGATATATGATGATTTTTTGGAGGAGTCATTTCTAGTGAACTGTTGCTCTCTATGAAGTCACAGTCATTATCTCAGTACAGATTTGTAACCTGAAATTAAATATTTGCAGGATATGAGGATAATCCATCTGTGTAATTGCTGCTTCTTAGGAAGGAAACGTTGAGAATTTCCTCAATGAGTTTTAAAGCAAGTCAGTATTTCTTGTAGTATATTTATAGTAGCATAGAAATTATTACCTTTTCAACAGAAATTAATAAAAAACTGATATTTTCACCTACTTAGAGTACTAAAACATCCAGCAAGTATTCATCTGCTTGACTAATTCTGTTGAGAATTCATATGTTGAAGCATCTCAATATGTTTAAAACTACTTGTTGACTTTAAGTTTGTCACCATCAACTCCAGTATTTACATGAGTTACAGAAGTTTACCTTAAAGATTATTTGTATTTGGCTTTTTAAGTAACTTTGGTTTCTATTACTTCAATTAGGAACAACATTAATATCTGCCCAGACAAAACATTTCAAACAAACTATGAGGAAAAAAAGGAAAGGAAATAGATGGAACTGAACCAAGACAAAAGTTACCTATAGCAAGACAATTCCTACTTAGAATAACTATGATTCCAACAACAACTATTAAATATTTTGCCTTGTTTCCTATTTGAATGGCTGGTTTCAGCTTCTAGGTACTAACTGTGGATATAAGGAAAGCAAATGCCTTCAGCTGTTAAAGAACCTGATAACCCCACTATTTTTTTCCCATTGAAATATAGCTATACTGTAATCAGCTGCCATCTCCATCTTCTTCTTACAAGCACTGAAGTCTGCTTTGCGAAAGATTGAAGAATTGCACCATTCACAGGGTTGTTTTTGGGGGCACTTTGCTGAATTCTGTGCAAATGGTTCAGTTTTGCAGCATTATTTCAAGAAGTGGGGACAAAGGAATTGTGAATGGCATTCCAATACTAAAATCTCTCTTAATCTTGCAAGAAAAATTTCAGCATCTTGCTTCTGCTCTTCCTGTTATTCTTTTTGCTACAACATCTCACTGGCAAGAGACATTAAGTCGTTTGTCCACTATGGCTCCTATTTCCTCTCTGGAATCTTAATTTTTACAAGACAGCTCTGTCTTCTGTATGAATTTCCTGCATCACTTGCTACAAGACATTTGAATTCTTTTTTGATTCCGTTGAATCTGGCTATATGTAAATGCTCCCATTTTACTCAGAAATTATGCATCTATCCTAATTCTGCATCTATCCTAATTCTGCATCTTCATCTTTAATACTAATTGCTTCAATCAGTTTTATCCATGATTTCTGGTTTTTTTCTGAACCATTTCTAGGTATGCTGCATAAGGGTTGGATGTCATATAACCTAATATTTCTGGAGTTCCACTGGAAAACACAGTGCTTGTTCCCCATTGACACATACTCTTTTGAGATCCATCCATTGGATTTTCTGATGTGATCTGTTCATACTGTGCAGTGTTAATCAGAGTTCTGGGTCACACTGTGTCCTATGCCTATCATGGTCAGAGTACAAAAGATCTGGACTTTACTTTTTCTAGACAAATTTTTTATTAATCAAACATTAAAATCAGGTTTATTTGACTAGATCTAAGTTGTGTAAAATTATTTTGGCTAGCATTAATTGTATTCCTATCACTGAATTTCTTATCAGTGAATTTTATACCAGCATTTCCACTATTGCTTAGGACTGATATAAGGCTTACCAGCTGCTGACTATGGTAGATTAACAATTCTTCAAGCTGCTGGAATTTTCTTGTTTGGAGATTTATTAAAACGAACATAAGAGAAGCAGACATTTCCTCAGCCAATTTTTAAGGACTCTTGACTATTATCCTAATTGAATATATTTATTCATGGTAGATGATGCTTGAAGTTTAGCAGCATGAAGTGCTGTGATTTTCCATCATTTTTATATCCTAAAATGTAAAATATACTCCTTTTTTTTTTTTCTGAGAAATGAAGTCACTATCTCACAGGGAGACAAGATAAAGGCATCAGGTCCTCTCAGCAGGAGCCAGACTCTGTTGCTGCCACAAAGATGAGAATTTAACTTGACTGGAGTAGGACAGCAGTTTTAAGTTACTCTGAAAGGATCTCTGTAAACAACAAGAAGTCTCAGTTTTTCAGCAGTATCTTGTTCAGTACTACCATTTTCCTGAGTTTGGAAAAATAACCTCACCCCCTTTCCTCACTCGGCTCTTTGTGAATTGATTATAGACAGTCTAACATATTGCTATCACTACAGAGCTAGTTTATCCTTCATTTTTCATGTTTCATTTTCTTGGTTGGTATACTAAGCAGGAGTACTTATATGAATATATTATCTTTTTCATTTATTGAATAACTCCTAGTAATGATTTTGTCATGTCTAGCTTGCAATGAATATTGCTTTAAGATTGTTTTCTCAGTCGAAGAGTTATTCTAGTTTCCTTTCCTTATCAGTTTTCAAAATTTCATCCTTTCTAATTATTATTTTGCTATTTTCTCTTCTCATCTATGTTTCTCATCCATATCATAAATATATGTATAGATAAAATAATATTTAGGTACATCAAATATCTTAGGTGTATAAAAGGTAGGTAGGTAGGTAGATAGATTAGATAGATACATATTGATATTATTTCTATTTCTGTCTCCTGTCTTGCCTTGTTTAGCTAATGAACAAAACATTGATCTTCATGATTATGGAACCATACTTTTTTGTGTAAAAATTCATCCTTTTCACAAACTCCCTATATTCATTCATATTTCTCTCACAGTCTATCATCTTTTACTTCCTTAGAGAAAATTCCTATCATACTTCTCATACCTCTTTTCAAAATAATCTGTTTATAGTGTCTGACAGATGTTGAATGCTGAAAGGTGATCATATCAAAACACTAGAACAACTAATAGTATAAACTCTTCTTTCCTCTGGATTACCGTTCCTGAGATCATTTAATGTGTTATTTCTGATGTAAACCCCCAAAACACAACTTGAAGGAAAGATGTTTTCCTGCTTATGTGTAAAATAATAAATTAATTAACACAGTTATTTTGGACTGGGAACCCCAAGCAATCAAAACTTTATTTCAGTTTTATGGCATGAGACAGGCCCTGATGAGCTATTTGTACTCTGGCTACTCTGTTACATAGTGCAACAAATGATAAAGGCATAAGTGCAAGGCAAAAACTCCCAGTTTTGCAAAAAAAACCTAAGTTCTTGAATTTTTGCAAGTTTTAGCAAATTGGAGGAGGAAAATAATATGGAAAATAGTAAAAAGTGGCCCTAGCTGGATTTATTAATAAAATGTATGGGTTTGGAAAACTAAGCAGTTTTACCAACTGAGAAAAAAAAGTTGACATGGACTGTCCTCTCTTTGAAGGGCTGATTCAAATGATGGAAATGAGTTTAGTTTTTGCGAAGTATTGTGCTGTTGAGTAATTGGTTTACATTTTGTTTAAGTGATAAAGAAATCCATTTTACTTAGGTTTGTGCAAATGTATTTAGAGTAGGATGTATAACCTTGATGGCTATTTAGGAAAATGTAATCAAGTTGTTACATTCAGATCATTTTCTATACTGAATTGATGGATCAGTAGATAAAGCTTCAATTACAGTCACAGAATTGTAATTTTAATTGGAAAATTACATAGGCAGTGTTCACTATGACCAGAAAAAATTAGACTAATGAAAGCAACAACTAAGCCATTTTTGAGATTATGCACATGTATTAATTCAAAAAAGCGTCTTCCTCATTATAGCTGTTAAAATGTCTTTCAGGGGCTGCATTATAAATACTGCCTTTTGATGGTCCAGGAAATATAACCTAGAGGCAGGAAGCTAACATTTGGCCCACATTCTGGGTTGTATCTATTATTTGACAGGGGAATTTTAGTACTATCAGCTAGTGAGCATAACTGCTTGAGTTAGATGCTTTACAAATTTAGGAGAGCAGAACCTTAATGCCTTACTGCAATATTAAATTTTTGAACATTATAGAGGTAAAAATGGGTTTTGATTTTCCAAAAATGTCTACAGATTTTGTTATCCAACTCTCATAAAGGTCGGTGCTCCTAGGCAGCTTTGAAGACTATCCAGCATAGAAGTAGTATTATGTCTTTTAGAACTTTTAAGAGAAGGTGAGATGCACTGAAAAGGGACTGGTTACCTGTGCTTACAGGTTTAGCATTGCCCAACTGCATCAAGACTCTTTGCACTCTTTTAAGGGACCACTTTTGTAGTTTTAGCACTTACAGTAAAAAAATAGAAGCTTGGGAAACTGTAAACCTTGGCAACTTGATTTAAAATTATATAAGATAGAGGTGACTTTGGTGACCTTATTCCATGTAATGCCTCAGGAGAAATTACACTGTCTTTGGTGAAACAGTTACATACATATGCAATCCAAATTGTATAATACTGATATAAGTCAAATCATACTCCAAAACTTGGAGTCTGGGAGGATAGATGAAAATAAGATGACATTTAGAGACGTATGGTATTTCCACTTGGAAACCTTTATGTTTTGGGAATATTTTGATCTAAGAAAAAAATCTGAAATACAAACATAAGATTAATTAAAGATGGCAAATGCATCTTCAAATTGGGACACCAGATGAGACTTTCTTCCTTTTCAAGGAGGTAAGGACCCCTGAACAGTACCTCCCTGTTGATGTCACGTTAGCTTCATAGTCAATGTTATAATTTGAGCTGTGTGGTCAGCTGGTTACTTTTTTCTAGTCAGGTTGGGGCTGTATCCGTCTTTCTGAAAAGAAGGTAAAATAAGTTTGTGATCCACAGAGCACCTAGTTACTCTTTGTACATTTTCAATACTGCAATCAATAGTTGCTACTGACCTGCATGTACCTGCTCTTTAACATGCAAAGAATGTCAGCAATATGGTGTCGACAGTAAATTAATGATAATTGTAGCAGTAAAGGTGTTTAATACAAAAGAAGTTCCTGGGAAGGAGATTCCATTTTCATGTAAAAACACTGCTAGATGGATTTTCTGGAGATACAGAGTGGTGAGAGGCAGATTTTCCATACCAAAAAATGTAAAAAATGTATTCCTCATGTTTTTGCAGCAAGAAAATAAAGTTCTGCTTTTATGTCTGTGAAGGCAACTTCTTTCTGCATGCCTCTCATTCCAGTTCTGTCTACTTACCATTTATGACAACAAACATAATGGACCTTGTAAGCTTGTAACTTCCCTTTTTAACATTCTCTTTTCTGCATCCTGGAGTTCATGAAGCTCCTCTTGGAAACTGATTGTTTGTACTTTTTAATTTTCTCATCTTCTTCTCCTCAGCCTAATAGTTCTCTGTTCCCTGTGATATTCTAGAATTGCTATGAGTAGGACTTTGTCATAGGAATTCTTCCCTTTACACTGCTTATTGTGTAAACAGGAAGCAAGAATTCTAGGAAACGAAAGTATGATTTATGGTTTAGACAGCTAGAACTGCCTATGGGAAATTAATTTATCCCCATCTACATGAGAATGTCCTTGCACAGTGTTAGATAAGTCACCTAGAGCTTCCAAATGATTGCATTATTTTTAGTCTCCACAAAAAATTCGTATGTTTTTCAGAAACACCATGTCCCTACATCTGTTATTCAATTGCATACAATTTGTGCTTTGGGTAAATAATGCTGTGATGCAATAAGTTGTGAAACAAATCAGGCCATCTTCAGTTGGGCCTTCAAAATTACAACAATCTTTAAAAAAAACAAAACATGGATCTTACCTTCTTGTCTCTTAGAAGTGAATAATTATATTTCATGTCACAAAAATACAAAGATTAATAAATTATTCCTTTGATATATTCAAACACTATAGCGGTGTCATGGAAAAAACTCATGAAAATATTAATAATTCTGTATTCAGAGACTAGATTATGCAGTAAACAAAGCATGGTGCCGAACCCTGAACAAAGGGAGTGGAATGAGAGCCTGAGCTGTTTCGCATGTGCTGAGCATGAGCTTTCCCAGGCAATAAAAAAATCTGGGAGATGGTTGGAAATAGTACAGTGTTTAATGAACAAATTACGTATATCTTGCATTAAGTATTATCAGCATTAATTCTGACATTTCCTATATTTAGACTTCTTGGCTTTTAACCCGTCTTCTCTAACATATTTATGGATGCATTCTAGCAAAAGTAATCTTGAATGCTTTAGTCAGTGTAGTCCTATTGTACCAGGCTGCACATAAACACTGAGACAATGACTGCCTTTATACAGAAAAGATGTTTTCTGTATAAATAGGTTCAGTTTTTTGAAAGTCCTTTACATATATAGGATTTTTTAAAATAAGAACAATGTTTGTTTTTTTTTCTCTTGCTAAGGCTTTCAAATTGACATAGAGATGAGGGCAGCCAAGTGTCTCCACCAAAGCAGCTTTCTAAAGGATTGGTTTACTGTGGGATTCTCAGCCAGAGGTCAGGGTGTTACAGCCACCCTGCCCTGATCATGTTGCTGAGAGGGAAACGAGTCTCCTCTAAATCCTAGATAGACAGGGCAGGCTCCTGGCAGTAGAAGGGAAGGTTCTGATATAAAAAAAGATTGTGATTTTCTGAGCTATAAACAATTGAGTCTCACATGTTTTAGTGCAAACATTTGAATGTTTCTGGAGAAATATTTTTTGCAGTATTCAGAAATTCCACCTAGCCTTTACAGACAGCCCTTAGCTGAATATTTTGCACACTCAAACTGAGCAGTCTTATTCTTGCTGATTGATTTTCAAATTGATATTGACTTTCCAATTCACATTCCCCTCACTGAGTACCTTCCATTCATCCATCTATCGTATTTCTAGCATGCTCATCACTGTAGCCTGTCAAGGCCTTACATAAATCATCTGAGGCATAATCATATGTCAGATACCTATGCAAATGATCATTCTGTTTGCCAGTCCCTATAATCTAGTAACTTTCAAAAGCACAAAAAACTGTAATCCCTTCTTTTCTCTTGGCACTTTGCTATTCATCTTGATCTATTTGCCTATTTTAACCTTCCTGTTTTCTTTACTGGGAATAAAAATCATGTTTTAGCTGAAACAGAGCTGAGGGACATTTTAACCGTCCTCATGAAATCTAAAACAAAACTCATGTGTTACAATACTGGGCTGCAGAACAATACATAGAACAGTGCATCTAGACTGAATTTATGTAATTCAGCTTAAAATATGCTTTTGGGAAAAAAAAAAACAAAAAGCAACAAAATAAAACAACCTATCACTTCTATTCTAGACTTTCAGTTAATAATTTTTCTTGTAAGAATGAATTAAATTTGCAATGAAAAGAATGCCATGTTATTGCAGTATTTGTCATAAACTGCTACAAATTCAATTTCAAGAAGAAAACATAAAAGATACAAGAAAAAAGAAAAATATTTGTGATTGATTTTGAATTATGGTGTATATCTTACATTAGAATGACATTTAAAAATGGAAATAAGTATTTTGTGGTGTGGAAGAATTTTCCTGAGCATTTTTGTGTTTGTGAAATAAAAAGAATAAATAAATAAAAAGAGCTAGTTAAGAAAAACATCTTTGTTCTCAATATGATAGGTAACCATGAATATTTGGTATTTTTTGGTTTCTTTCAATGAATAAGTGCTACATCTTATTTCTCTTACAATGTCACTTCTTTTCTTCGGAGAAAATAAAAATTGTTTCCCAATGATTCATTTTGCCCAATTTTGGCAGAATTTTTACACCAAATTGTTCAAGTTTTAAATTTCAATTAGTATGTATTTTAAATTATTTTCCTGAGCCAGTAGGTACTCCTGAGTATTTTCTACTACAAGAAATTTTAAAAGCATTTCAGGAAACTCAGTGCACTTTTTCCAAACATTTGGAAGTGTTTGGAAACACAAAGACCCACTTGTAAAAAAGAAAGTGTGTGAATTTTAACATTTCCATCTAAAATTCATTTATGTCCTCTCATCTTTATAAAAGGATCACATCTTAAAAATAAAGTAAGCTATAGCAGTGATAGTTTTAGTAGTCAACAAAAAATGTAATTTAAATTAAATTTAATAATCACCTAAGCTTGGAAAAAAAAGATAGTAAGAAAGAAAAGGAGAGAAAACACATCATATCTACTTAATTATTTTCATTGCCAAATTTACTAACAAGAAGTAAAAACCAAAATATCTACAGATGTCCTGAAACTGGTTCTTCAGTCAGAATACAAAAGCCCAAAAATTCCTTCATTTTTAGCTGTTTCTCAAGTTTGTATTGAAAGGTGATGGTTTCTTTGCCATCAAATAACCTTTCTGTAACCCCTTTCTGTAACTTGAAGCATTGTTTAAAAATTTATTTTCCATCACAGACAAAAATGTCTAGTCTAAAATATATTTTTTGTTTCAAAGTAGAGTCATTCTTATGTAGTATAAATAAGACGCCCTTTCTTCAGAGGGTGTATGGAGGATCCTAGTTGCATGGGTCCTAGAGGTACAGTAAAAAGCCAATGTCCAATTAATTACCAACTGTTACAGCAACAAAATGATCATAGTTCCTCTTTGGGCTTTGCCTTTCACCAAACTCTAAAAATAGACTGAGTCCTGCTTAGAGGTGTGTGGTAAAGTGACTGCCCCTGTGGAAGGGAAGGACTGGTATAGGACAGACAGACACTGCTCTAAGAAGGGTCAGTCTCTGCTCTCTGCCCCAGGAATTATCCCTGATTGCTTTAATCTGCCAATTGCCAGCACCAACAGGAATCGGTGGGAAGGGAAATCTGCCCTGTGTGACACATCTATTTTTCTCTTTATTTATGTAACAGAATCAACCCTGACTTGGCTTTTCATCCTGAAGTGGAAAACTTCCATTTTCCCCTATGTTTCTGATGAGTTTTAACCCAAAGAACTGGGTTAAACTCAGAAAGGAACTGTTCGTCCAGGACCTGAAGGATGAAAGTTTCAGGCATTTCTTCTTAGAGCTGTTTCATCTAGGAAAGCTCAAACTTGCCTCCTGCTCAGCAACCTGGTCTTTCCATTCCTGATTTTAGGTATATAATTTCACCTGTACTTTTTAAAGGAGGTATGTAAGTCTTCAAGACAAAGGTCTTGGGCTCTATCTCAAGTTGGATACCTTTATCCTTGAGTAGACCTCATTTATATGGACTAGCTATAGCAAAAAGCAATGATGGATTAAGTGTTCTTATGACAGTCATGTTTATTCACTTCTACTAAAAGTATTCATTCAACTACAGTCAGTCCTATCTGACTACCCAGTGGGACTTCTCTGAGGGTGTACTTAGGGCTCTGCAAGATCAGGACTCACACCTTCAGGAAATGAGTGGAATTCTTCTCCTGATGACACAGGACATTTTTCTGATAACGTTTTGTTAGTTGCAAATTCAAGTATTTTTATTTCTGTCTTGGTGCATTTTTAATATTTGTCACTTTCATTCCAGTTGAAGGACATTTCTTCAATGATGTTGCTGAACTTGTCAGGTAGGTGCATTTTTGATATGTGATATTCTTGTGTATAGTATATTTATCTATATTCAGTGTGAATTTCTGACATGCACCATCACGGATACTGACAAATGATTGATTAGATTTGACAGAGGAAAATGAAGTATAGTTGACATAAAGCATCTATACAGCACTGTCAATACTTTGCTGTGCAGCTGAGAAGATAGTTTATCTATTTTCAACCTTCTTAATTTATTTCCCATTTGCAATTATAAATAAACTTCAGATGTTTCTCTTTGTTTTGCTTCACCTTGCTCTGCTCCTACCATTGCCACCCTACCATGCTCTGTGCTGCAGTTTTTGAAATATATGTTCAGGAACACTCAGAATTACTAACCCTCCCCAAAATTTATTCCCTTACACAGTGAGAAATGGAAAATATTTAGTTAAGCTCCAAAATACTCAACATTTTGTGAATAAAGAAAAAAAAAAAAAAGAAAAAAAAAGTCTAGCTGAAAAAGATTTCAAATACTTGTAGAGTATCCTACTTAAAGGAGCAAAAATATTTGTATTGTACACATTGATAGATAAACATTAACTTTGTATCAGACAGTGCCCAATATTACTCCTATGGAAAAATCTCCTCAAGACAATACATTTGCTTAGAATTACATCCTATATTAATAGGCAATGAGTGTGTGGGCACTAGGAACTTAAAGTACATTGTATTTCTCTCTGAATTTCCCAAGTTTATTGCAGTAACAGTACCTCACACTTTGTTTTATTGGCAAGTTCTGTTGCAGAGCATAATTAAATCAATTAGTATATGGGCATGACACAATGTTCTGGTAAGTTTCAAGCTGAGGAAATGTAAATTGACTACAAGCTATTTGCAGAAAAAGAGAAAACTTTTCTTAAGGACACAGCTCTCATAGCCTAAAAACCTATCACCAAGTTTATCTTGGGTATGGATGACTGCATCTGTAATGGTTTACAAAAGAGACCCTAAGGTTTAGATTTCTGACTGTAAATATTTAAAACAAAGCCATTCCCATTTTTGCATCAAAATAAATAGCTTTAGATTTTTTTTTTTTTTAATAGTAGAGAGAGTTCAATTGTAAGGCCTTTTTTTCCTTTTTTTTTTTTCATCTTTGTTTTCGTTTCCTTTTTAATGCATATAATCTTTCATGAGACATTTCTTGGGCACGATACAACAAGATTTAGATGCAGAACTGCCACTAAGCTAGTGGGAATTGCCAATTAAATCTAAGGCATAATATTGAGACTCTATGTATCTAAGCACAGCTTCAAGTGTTTCCATATGGTGGAAAAACCTCCCTGAACCTGAATGATATTTAAATTTGTACAATATAGCACTAGGAAAATACAGATAAAACTTTGTTGCCTTATACAGAACATCATTATCCCCAGCAGGATGACTGCCTCTTCTCTTGGGACCAGAGTTTAAGATCAAGTCTGAGCATTCAGCTTTCCTAGGTGAACGGAGCTGGCGGAGCTCATGTATAATTGATGTCGATAGCGTTAAATGAAGCACTCATTGTCTTTTTTTTAACTACCTGACTTCAGAATCACACTGACTGCAAACAATGAGAAAATCGAGCAACCAACTCCCTAGACTGGTTAATTCCTTCAATGGAGGATGTGAATAGAAAAGTAAAGGCACTTCCAGTAGAATCAACAAACCTAATATAGGTTGGCAGCAACTGGAAATAATAGTTTGACAGAATGAAGACTTTTTCACTGTAAAAGCAAAAATTCCTATGTATTCATCCAGAGGATTATTCCGAAGAAATTCAACAGCAAATTTGATAGGCTCTTTCCATAGCAAAATTACTGAAATTTGCAGGTGACTTGGATTTCTGTGAAAACCAAAAAATGCTAACATTCTTTTTTCTTGAAAAAATATTCCAGGACATTACAGAACGTAGCTGATAGCCCTAAAGAAAAGTAATTTTGATTTGCTTTCTATTATTCACATTTTTTTGGAATTGTCAAAAATTTTCATTTGACAGTTCTAAAAAAGAATTCTCATTTTCCATTTTTTGAAACAACTTTAGCTTAGAAACTGTGGTATTATAACCATTTATAATAGGTGGTTGGAAATAAATTATTATTTAGATTCTGAGAAAAAATATCTTTTTTTACTTTCCATTACGCCTCAGTTAGAAAATGTTCCAATACCCTTCTCTTTTTCCTGGGTGGAAAATTGTGTTCTTGTAATTATATATTCAGTGACAGCAACCAAATATCAACCAAAAATATTCTCGAAAAATGTTACATTACCTTCAGATCAGGCCTTCCACTTCCTTTTAATGGTAAAGCCATAAATATACATTATCAGCTGCAATCTAACATAAGCATTATTCAATATGAAACTGTGCTAAGTCCAAGAGGACTATAAGGATGAAATTTTTTTGACATACCACAGCATAAAATGAAATTGAGAAAGCCTCTTCAGGTTTCCATGTAAAAAGAAAATCATTCATTAAATAGAAAATCATTAAGGAAGTTTCTTCTCCCAGCCATTCCTACTTGAATACTAAAATAAGAAAATTTTCTCCTACATCTCTACTTACTTCATGCATAGTGTACCAGTGTGGGGAGTAAATCTTACATCTTGTACTGCAGAGAATTCCTCTTAATTACACACAGTTCAAATGTTAATTGAAGTACTTTAGTGCTTCATTTGTACTCTGGAGTCTCTGACTACATCTGTTTGAAAGCCCTGTCTACTTAAGAGGAAGCATTGAAGCCTTCAATGAAAACTAGAAGTCTAGAGGCAAGACTAGAAACAAGTAGTAAAGAAAAAGAAAAATAAAAGGGGGGGAAAGGCAAATGAAAGACTTAAAAAAAAGTGGTAAAAATTGGTAAAAAAAGCACCCTTTAGCACCCTTTGGTCTCTTCAGTTTTTGAAAATTTTTGAATCTGTCAGTCGCTAGAAAGTTAAACCTCAAGCTCTGATCATGAAATATCAAATCAGGAAAATTACCACTCAAGATACCACAACAAAATTATTGTATTCTCAGCTGTAATGAATAATACTTCCAATTAGACCAAAAGGAATAGATGGAAAAAATGTGCAATATTTTGAGAAAGCTTCTTTCAATCGCCTCTTCCAATTATACCAGTAGATTTAATAAATAATAAAAAAAATAACCTCCACCTGCATGCTTTGCCTTGACTCTATTCTTAGACTACCACAGCTACAAACACCTTGCTACTACTGAAGGATAGCAGTAAGAAATGTGTGCCAAGACTCCCTATAATTCCAGTGGTACCACTTATAATAAGAAGCACAAGATATTAAAAATGCAACTATATCAGAAGTTCAGAAAATCAGTTTTATTTAAATGCAAATTTGAAAACTCTTCTTTCCTTCAATCTAACAGAATTGCATAGTCCACTGATTTTAATTAAGATGGGAAATCTGTTTTGATAAAAGAAGAAATGACCCCAACATGTGACCAAAACTTCAAATGAAACTACATATGAAGTGAATAGAAGAGAAAAATTATAGCTAAAGTTAATTTTTCTTCTATGCTGTTTTTATACTTTTTGTCTTTCTTTCCTTTCTTCTTTCCTTTTTTTTTTTCTTTTGGTACTTATGAACCATAAAGCCCAAACTTCTCTAAATCTCCTTCTATGAGTATGAATATTAAAAGTATAAGTATACAAACCATAGAAAGATTTATTGTAGATAAAGAATGTTTTCTGACTCATTTGAATAAACATTTCATTCAGAATCACACTTGGCACATACAAAAACAAAACACCAAAGGCACTCCTTATGATAATCCAGACATTTTTGTTACAGAGCTCTAAATAATCACGGTGAAGAGCTACCCATAATAGTTGGTAAGCAACCCCAAAGTGCTCAGAATATAAGCAAAGTTGTGTCAACATAGTTTTCCCAGGAACAGTTGAATAAAGCCAGGGTTTCAGCAGTCAGACTTCTTGATTACCAAGATCTTGATACATGCTCTGGATGCCAGGGCAATCTAGATTGTGGATATCTTTGCTGCTGTTCCTCAGATTTTTCAAGGAGAAAGTTTTGCTTTTAACTTTATTAGGTTGTGGGTTTTTTGTTTTTGTTTTTGTTTTCACTCAGAAAACCAGCCCATAACAGAAAATAGCGATGTAAATACCTCTGAGGATAAAGGCCACAGACAGAGACAGAGACCATGGCATTCTGCCTATGCAGGTGATGATTTAAATAAGAATACAAACTTTTTCCTTTCCTTTTTATACACTTCATGTCAGCACATGGGTATTTTTTATTAGAAGAATGAAATCCTACATTTTTAAAAAATACATGGAAAAACAGACTATTTTTTAAATGAGTCAATCAGTAGAAAGAGGCTTGGATGTGAAAGACACATATAGGTGCATAATTTGGAATGCCAGTGGATAATATTCTCTGCATATCACATGGAGGAGAAACACAGACCTTAATTTCCTAATATATTTATAAGTAGTGAAATTACAGAAGCCTGAAATGTCAGGGATGAATTAAAGTACAGAGGTCTTACTGAAAATGTACACACTTGTATAGATTGTACTTGAAAGTATTGTGGTATGTACTTCCTGGAAATTGATTTAATGATCCATTTTCATAAGACTCAAAACAAGTATCAGATAACTACCTACTTTAGAAAATGACTACAAGTATCCAAGATTTCACTAATGGTATCTGTAGTATAATACAACTAAGTGTTGTATATAAATGCATTAAAATGCTAATTGCTTCATCAAGCTATTACTAGCACTAGTTGCCTCTGCCAATACAGTATTAGCATTTCTATTTGAGTCTTTCTTAGAATTAGGGAGTCAATTATAATACACTTAAGATCCGTCAAAGGTAATTGAATGAGATATATTTAACTGACATATATTCTGAAGAACATAAATGTATACTGGGATTCTGGGTTTTAGGAATCTGTTTTCTTTGGATTGAACTTTGCCCTTTTGGGATATCTCTAAAGGTGTTTCCTTAGGAAAACCTTGTGGGGAATAGGAATGTAATACAGTCTTCTACAGTGCCTGCAGTCTCTCCAGGACTCAATGATGTGTATCTAAATCTCTCTAACACTCATTCTGTACAGTCACTGATGTATTTGCAGTTCTGTACAGCAGCTGCTGACACATAACCAGTTATTTCACAATGAAACCTATAATAACTGTTTCTTTCCAAGTGAAATTTTGTCAAAACTGGCACCTAGATACGGTGATTGCTGTGATACAAACATCTGAGAGGGAAAACTAGCCTGAGCACTACAATAATTTTTCTGTAGAAGTGTGTGCACAAAAGCATGAATGTCTAAAGTCGTGGTGGTTTCCCACATATTTTAATTTTTCTTTTTAAATCCTGATCAGTATTACATTTAGATCATTTCACAGTTTAATCTTTTCAGGTCTAATATCAAATAGTTTTTCTCTAAAAAGCAGGTTAAGTAGACTACAGCTATATGCTTTAACCTCATCAAGACAGTGTAATGTAAACACAAATGTTGGCTGAAAGCATATGCTAAACTTCAGTGAAATAACTGCATTCCCCTGTTATTGCAACTCTTCTGCAGTTTATTATGCTCAGTGATTTTGTTGTGTCTGAAATAGCTATATAATTTGTGCATATGCATCTTCGAACCAGAAGCATATCCTGTGGCTGCACATTTTGAATAGATGGATCTGTTACAGAACATAGGGTCAGACAGAGTATTTTAAGCAAATAGGAACATACTGTACCTCTACTACCAAATAGGTACTTCTTTTTGACATTAACTTTGCCCCAAATGCAGGCTTATATATATTCTCTTTGGTGAGAATGCAACCAAACCATGATCTTAATGAAGAAATATATAAAGCTGGGAAGTATAAACTACAACAGAAGCTTTTAAACTGGAAACACAACAAAAACATTTTAAAGGCCTCAAAAGCTCTGTTACCAGATAATAGGAACTGAATAAATGATGATAACTGACTTCCCAACTCTGAATTTTGTGGAAAAACTAATATGGTTTGCAACTGGGCAACAAAATGTAATTGCCTTGGAGTGTTTTTCAACTAACAGTTCTGTGATAAGAAATGTTCTGGTTCATGGGAAGTACTGAGGGTTGAAGAACATAAGCTATACAAAGCATTTGGGAACACAGCTATTTTCTCTGCATGAATGTTTCCTTTGCTTATATGTTCTCCATCACTTACTCAATTCCTGTAGTGCTGGCCAAGTTCAGAAGGACTAAACTTTACTCAAGTCTTAACATGTAGTTCTTCCTCATGCCTGCACAGCTCTACCAGGCTTTTTACAGACATCTGCAGCTTTTAATCCTTTTTCTCTAGTCCTGGTCATTTACATTCCTTGAGGATTTTTCAGTCCATTAAATATGACCTTTCAAGGTTCTGTTGGAGTTTATAACACAGTTAATGCATGACTTTGTCCTCAGGGACAAAGTGTATGGAAGTAGCCCGTGTGCTACCCAAAACAATGGTTTTTTCCTCCTTTAACTGGGATTTTAAACTGTGGCTCAGTAACTAAAGGTTTCCAGAAGCTTTACAGTCACACAGGCTCAATACCCAGGCTTTATTGTCCTCAAGCACAGCATTTTCCTCTTATTAGTTCTTTATAGGCACATCATCACTTTGTACTTCCACTACCATAGATAATACTTCTTGATCTAATATCAGTAATAAGCAATCAAAAATAATACAACCAATTATAACAGCAAATATATCAATCAATGTATGTTAAATACCAGGTTATATCTGTAGTATTTGTGTAACTGGAAGAATGGTTATGGTTTGGCACCACAGCTAATAGCAAGAGATCCAGAAAGAAGCAGTGCAGCTCACAGAGAAATGTTTATACTTCACTGCCTGCTTGACTGGTGTGGATTTTGGATATGTGCGTTTTGGAAAAAGGTCTCTACAAACCTTTGTGTAAGGACTGTGTTACTTATTGAACTCACTTACATGAATTATAATTTTCCACAAAATGAAAACAGAAGTCATCCATGACTACCTGGTTCTAAATATTTGAATTTTTTTACATAGTAGGGCAATCTTTTGAAATTTTCCACATAGTAGGGCAATCTTTCTTTTCAGACTCTGACATCAAAGACTCTGATACAATTCAGAAGTTTCCCTAATTTGCAAGACAGAAGGTCAAAAGCAAATAGACAATCAGTTTCTCCTGGAAAAGAACAACAGCTAATTGTTTCTATCTTCTGTGTCCAGTGTAATATATCAAATTTTAAAAATTTTCCTTGATTTAAGGCCCTGGACAATGTCTGTGAAATGTAGCCTATAGGCTAAACAACAGAACATCTGTCTCCTGGGAGAGCTGGGCAGGATGCTAACTGCAAAGTGCAAGTTGTACTTGGTGTACCTTCAGCTGGGTGCATTGTGCCAGCAGCAAACTCCTGGGAGCTGGAACAGTGCACAAGTCAACTGCCATAATTTTTTTCTCCTTTTTTAAGCTTGGTGTCTCCTATTGTGCTTCTATGCATAATAAGTGTTCCTTAAGCTCCTGGCTCTGCCTGCCAGCAGTGGCTGCATGGCTCACAGATGGCTCATGGGGACTTTAGCCCCCCACTTCTGTTGACTCTTGCAGGCACTGAGAGTTTTGTCTGTGACTAAGCAAAACAAAAAGTAACTTTCTTTATATGAGGTGTCAAAGATATTAATTTGTTTCTGAGCTGCTGCAGAATGTTTTCCCAACTAGCTCAATTTGGAACATCTAGGAGAGCAATTCTTTCTCATTTCTAGTAGCGTGACCATACTTTGCAGAAAAGAGAAATGCTGACTCTATGAGTGGTTGGATTGGCAACAGTAGCCCAATAAGCACAGTTCAGCACTGCATTTTGTAATGCCAGGTCTGTAACTAGAACAGTTGATGCCAGAGAAATGTATTGACTGGGTCGGAACATTCTTTTCTTTTGCATAAAAAGAACTGCATAAACATCATTTCCAGTATGCAGAAAGGAATTCCTGATTTAATGGCTGCTCATGTCTACATTATGCTGCTGCTACTGAGAACAAAATGGACAAAGCAGAGTTGCATGTCTGAAAGATGCCCTGATGTTTCAGTGGGCCCCAGTAGGCAGAGTATGATCTACATGTGGTGTTCTATGAAGCTTGCAAATGTCTCCGAAACATCATGTTGATGATGTGTCTGGTTTCTGAATGAACAAACAAGCAGAAATTCAATATGGATGTAGAGTCAAGTACTTATTAATAACCATAGTTATCCCAAATATGAAAGGGCAGCTGCAAATGTTGTTGTTAAGGAGTTGCCTGTTTTTATCCATTAAAGAAGCAAATCTCTTTCCTGTGCCGTTTGTTACATGAGTCACATTGTGTCTAGTTAGATCAGCCTGTGTTGTATCAAAAATGCACACTGTGTGTGCTGACAAAGCCCAAAGCAATACAGTACAGGATACATTTTCAGCCTAATAAGTGGGAAGCTACAGCTGTGTCTTCTACCAACAATGACACGCATTGTATTTGCTTTCCAACATGCGGCTTTTCACTGTGGGCTAAATGTGCTGTAGGCAGAAGTTACCTGAGTAGAATTCAATAGGCTTTGAAAACAAGTGTGTACACAAATCTGTAATAGGGTCAGGAGAAATGACATATCCTCATTTTCTTCAATATTGGTGTAATTATTGTAGGTGTTCAATATGCTATTTTGTCACAGTGATCCTGAAGTAGCCATTGCATTATTGCAAGCTCTCTGATACAAGATGATACAAGGTTTAAGAGCTGGAATTTTGCATACTGGATAACATTGCAAATCCTGCTCCAGAAATAATTCTTAGTTACTAGGATTGAAGAAGGACATAGTTCAGTGAACTCCAGGCACAAAAGGTGGTTTATTCCCTCTCATTTGTACATGTGTTCTACCCCTACCTATCCCACAAATCCCTTTTCCCTGCTAATAATTTCAACATTCTTTGTACTTGTTACTTAAATGTTTTCCCTCTCATTTCTTAATTTTGCTTCATGTGTCACCCAACCTCATAATAATCCATCTTTGCAAAAAAAAACCTTTATGGAATACAGAATCGAAAAGATCTTAACTACTGCTTTTTTCCCTAGATTTGAGTAGGCAATAGTGATACTAAAACTCCTGTTTATCTATTAAATATTTAGCTCTTACTAAGGAAGAAAGTGAACTTAAAGCCACCTAACAATATGAGTTCCATCTAAGACTAATTTTCTTTCTTTTATTTCCTTCTCACCTCCTTTCTTATTTCTCTCCTATACTTTGACTACAAACTCTTTGGAAGAAGGAGCTATATTTTTATTCCTTTCAGTTACATCTAGCACATGTATGCTGCTTCTAATAAGTAATGTCAAATAGTTCTTGTCTTCCTACTACCATTCCAGTCATATTCCAAACCATAGGTCACACACACAGAGGTTTCTGAGGTTAGAAGCACTAAAAGACACTCACATATAGGCATAGTTTAATTAGAGCATGCCTCTAGGAAGAGGCTGCCTGGACCTTCCAACATTTCTGCAGAATCTGGTGAAAGACGGGGATAGCCCTGAATGATGGCAAAGCAAACTTTGAAATGCAGCACATATAAACCCATAAAAAAACCCACATAGATGCAATCAGCTGCTTTTGCACCTTTTGTGACCATCTTCTACCTATAAAGGAGAAATTTCAGCATATGAAAGAGTGAAACTTTGGCCATTCATATGAATTTGCAATCATTATGCTAATCAGCAAATAAAGACAACATAATCCCTTGATCCATATTAAACAAGTGTTCTCAGCAAATAAAGACTTTTCGTCTCAGAAAATGGACACATTTCTGATGGTTATAGTGTCCTTTTCCTGGTCTTCATGAAAAGCAATATCTTTTTTTTAGTAAGCACTTCTTAGCTGCTATTGAAAACATCATTTTGTTTAAAAATATTTCAGTTTCATTTTTAAAACGGGACAATGCTTGCAACACGTTGCATTTGGAAAATTCTGTCATCATATTCCAATTTCTGATAATTAATTTTAATAAATTAAATCTATTACTGTAAGACTATTTGTTTCCTTCCAAAAGGGAAAAAAATCCTTTATGCATATTTATTATTATATTTTAACTTGTTCTGTGAAATTTCTTTACATGAATGCCTATTTATTTCTGGATTATGCAGGCCAGTAGTTAGAAAAGGAATCAGATTTCAAGAGAGTGTAACTGTTGTGCTAAGTTTCATTAGAACACCTGCACTGTCTGTGAAGTAGAATAGTCAATAAAATCAATAACATCCATCTTTAAGTAAAATGGAAAGGCAAAATGAATTCGTGATGTGTCGGATACAAGTCATGTGCTGGGGATGTTCAATATTTTAAAACCATAGAATAAGAGGACAAAGTCAGTCTCAGAAGAAAAAATCAAGACCTGTTTCTTCTTCTATACCATGGCTTCCTTTCTCTGCTTTTAATGACCTTGATGTTATTTTTTGTTATGTTAACATGTAGTTTGCTGTGTTCAAGGAGGCTTCTGCATAGCATCACAACTATGCAAGATTTGTAGATGCCATTTTTCTGTCTCTAAAAGACAAACATGCACTTGCTTGTAATACTGAGGCTTATTTGTTTTCAGTGACTCTGCTTTGCACTCAAAACCAGAGTTGGAATCTATAAACCAAGTTAGTATGAGGAATATTGAGAAGGAAAGGAGAAGGCAATATAAGCCTGTATAATTTCTGTTCAAATACTTGTTCTTTTGTACAAAAGGGTTTTTTCACAAGTGGAAAGTAGTGTGATCCAATCATATGCAAGATGCATGCAGCACATTGCTTTTTCTTTAAGAGGCAAAAGAGAACAACCTTTGGATCACCAGATACTGCAGGAACAACATAATATTACCTTCTACCCACCAGAGCTTCCTGTGGGAGGTGCAGAAACCAGTGTGTTTGGCAGCTCCTGCTTGTACAAAGGGAGGGAGCACTGCTGAATGGAGACAGGTAGAGTGGTCCCAAACCCCAAGTGTAACCTCATTTACTGTTTTGCTTGGATCACCCATGCTTTGGAGGCATGACACCAATTTCTCACAGTGCAAGGCAAATACAATCCTCGTTGAAATAGCTCAGTGCACAGTGAAAGCCAATTAATCCATGCATTTGGGAAACTAGTAGAGAAGGAAATGTCTTCCTATCCCTCAGTGGAAGGTTAACCTAAAACTCTAAAACATTAACTTTAACCTAAAACATTGGCACAAGAAGAATGTTTCCAATAATGTAAAATCTGAGGTCTGGCAAAGCAAAGACTTATTTTTAATTATAACGCAGCTGTCCCTGCCCAAATTAATTGTTGGATCAAACTTAGTCAACTACACCAAGGCATAAAGTATTTTGGTTTCACTTGTAACATATGTTCTGCCAAGACATCACAGTATAAAATGCACATACTTTTGTTTGTGATTAGATAATATTGTACAGTGTTGTCTTTTGGGGCGTTTTTCAAGAGATAGTTATCTCGTATGAACAGTGGTCCATTCTGGAATATATTAGGGACATGGTTTAGTGGTGGTCTTGGCAGTGCTAAGTGTTGAACTCCATGATCTTAGAGGTCTTTCTAATCTAGATGATTCTATGATTCTATGATCCAATATTGTGCAAAACTGCTAAGCTGCTAGGAGTGAAGGGCCAACTGGTAGTTATTAAGTTAAAGTGCTCTCCAGACCAATTTTTTTGCAGATAAATATATGTAAATCACTTTAGTGAAGTTATAGAATCACAGGATCACAGAATCATTCAAGCTGGAAGTGACTTTGAGCAATGTCTGTTCCAATCTCCTACTCAAAACAGGGTCAGCTGCTCAGGTAGCTCAGGATTTCATCCAGTTAGATTTTGAACACCCCTGAGGGTGGGGAATGGAAAATCTGTTCTACTTGCTGACTGCTGTCATGGTGAAAAAAGAGGGGGTTTTTTGACATACAGTCAAGCCTTTTTTTTCAACTCCAGTCTGTTGTCTCTTATCCTCCAAAGAAGCCCCACTGTAAAGGGTTCAACACTGCCTTCCTGCTAAGCCTCCCTCCCAAGCCCTCCCACATGCTGAGGGTTGCTGTAAGGTCCTTCTGAATCTGTCTCTGCCCCAGGCTGAACCACCACTGGTGCCTCAGCCCCTCCCGACAGCTGCGTGCTCCATCCCGGACGGTCTTGGTAAATCTTGGTTTAATTTACCACTGTCTTTCCTTTACCAGGGTACCTAAAACTGAACCAGTCTTACAGATGCACTTAGAGCAGGATGTAGCAGAAAACAAAAATATTGCCAGGCTGTGGTTGCAAGCACTGTGCCAAGGCTATCCCTGTTTCTGACTGGTCAGCATGCAGATAAGATTATTAAGTTAATAAAATTTTGGCTCATTTGCTAAAACTGATACTTTCACTCTTAAAACATCTACTTCCATAATTTTTCTGGACAATTAAGTACTTCACTTTTGCTTTGCTACAAGCACAGATTCTGAATACAATTCTGAATACAATTCTGCAAAAAA
>VXBI01007825.1:21526-106711 GCA_013397375.1 Toxostoma redivivum | reverse complement strand
AAAAAAAAAAGAAAAAAATTAAGCTTTGCAATAATTACATGACTGAGAGGGAAACAAAGCATCATTGTTACTGTTCAGAGAGAACTGACCATGCTGAAGGTGTAGGTTGTTTTTCTGGTAATACAGATACTCAAGATTTAGTCTTTCTTTCTACAAGACCCACCCAATCCTTGGAAGCACATCTACAAATACTGTTTAAATAAACCTTTGTTCCTGAACAACTGTGTCATTATATAATATCTTCAGTTAAAAAGTAACGTGACCTAAAACATGAACACTCGCAAGTTTATATAAATGTATGATATTTAGTTATATAAGCCCCCAGTTTAGACTCTGATATTTTTGTGAAGTAGCCTCCTGCACTTATGGGCAGAGGCACACACAGATATTATCGCTTTCTTGAGAAATGATACAATTCACAAAATTGCTGCCGATCTCTAAAAATCCCTATCTAGTGATTAAATTTGATTCCAAAATTTTAGTACCTTCACTGCAGACAATAAATGAGGAAATAATTTTAGTTATGAAGAGAGTAAGAAATTATCTGACTTGTGGGTATGTAACCATTTCGGGGGGGCATGTCTAGTTATTGAATAGAAGACAGAAGTTTTGATACAAAACTCTTTTCAGTGCTGAAAAAGGCTCTAACATTTCACAGGTTTTAACAATTTTCTTTCACACTTGGTCTTAAAACTACAGAGGGCATTTCTGCAGCTTCAAAATTTGATAAAAAATTTAATTATGATTAGGGAACTAAATTATTTTTGTGCTCATATTCCACTTTTTCACTTACAAATTAATCTCAATTATCATTCGATACAATCTAAATAATATTCTCTAGAGATTCAACTTCTGGGTTTGTATTAAGACATGCTTTTATTAAAAATTAGCTATATTTAAAAACAGTAGAGGATATCATACCTTGACAGAAAAAAGGGTTTATTTGGTCAGTTTTAAAATATATGTCTGTGCTTGTGTTTTTCAGGCAGTTTTGTCACACCACAAATAAATAGGAATGCAATTTCTTATTAAACATATGAGATGCGACAAACAAAACATCAATGAACAGTAACAACAAATGGTGACAAATGAAAAATGACAACCTTCTCCAGAAGCTTCTTCCAAATTGATTTCCCCAAAGATTTTGTATCTAACTTCTCTTTGTACACTCCTTGTTTATGGAGTACTTATATGTTATGATATGTTACAATATGTTGTACTTTTGATTGGAAACAACTGCTTCCAGAAGGTATCAAACAACAGAATGCAAGATTTTCATTGTCCTTAGTCTTCTAAGACCATTCTCATTCTCCACACAGGGCAGCACATCTTGCTCGGGATGTTGCCAAAGATTAAGGTGACATCTTGATAATGAAGGTGATTATTGGCCCACCAGTTTGGTTAACACGTGTGTAGAACAGCAGCAGACAAGCCACAGCTAAAGGGTTCTTTTTTATAGCTATAGATAAAGATCTTATATAGATAAAGGATTCAAACTGCAGAGGGAGTCATCTCTTAGTCAAACTCATGATTCCAGCATCTGCAATCTACTTATGGTTATGGTCTCTCTATAAAACGGTGGCAACCCTCTAAGAGTGCATCATGCAAGGGTAAAATAAATGTCACTGACTGCTTGTGCACAAGCAAAGTGAAAAAGTGCTGGAGAACCCCAGGACTGCCTGACCAGTCCAAGGGACAGAACAACTCAAGCTAGTTTCGGCCTGTGTGAGCTACCACTCACCTAAACTACTCCTGGGCACATTTGGGAGTGAGCATGGGCCAGCAACTCTTCCCAGCAGGCATCTGACTTTGGGGCTGCAAGAGGTTTCAATGGCTTGGGCATGGGCTGTGCCCTGACAGCTGATCCCAGCAGATGAGATGGTGGTCCTGGGAACATTTGATGGACTAGTACAGGTTTCACTTCCACTGCTCTGCCTATGCAGCAATTGCAGGTCAGCATGCCCTGCTCCAAACTTGGGGAGCACAGGCCAGCACATACGGCCTGCCTTTCACAAAAGCTTTGTAATATGAGCTCAGCCCTGCCATGATATAGCAATGGCTTTGGATTGTTTCCTAGAATGTTCAGGATATGTCCAGGTCTGGTTTCGTCATGCCATGTGTAAAGCTTATTATCAGATCACTTCCCAGGCAGCAGGATCACCTGTTATATACTTGTTATATACACGTTTGATAATTATCAAAATTAAAATCAGAGATATGCTTTGCTCATGGCATGTCTGACGGCTTTTCCTAAACTCTGACCCTTTAGGAACTATTAGTTTCTCTGTAGAAACATATGCTTTGAATTTGTGCTAGTGTGTGTTCAAGTGATTTGCTGTAGACTAATTAGATCATTTAATTGACACAATTAGCAGCAATATTTGTGGAAACAGCACATAGTGCCTCACTTCTTGTGTCCTTGTTTTTGTCATGCCAATTATCCTCTGCTTTTCTAATCAAATTATTTTATAGGAGACTCACAATGAAATGCAGACTGTGACATGAGACTTTTTCTTTATCACTAAAGACAAAAATTCAACTCCTTGCTTTTCAAGGAGATATTTCGAGACTAATCACTCTTTCTTATGCAAATAATTTTTTACACCATCCTGGCACATAGAACCACTTGTGAGGTTTTTTTTGTTTAAAAGAAAATGCCTAGTGTTCATCAGAAAAGGAAGTGCTGATAGTACTGAATAAAGAGAACAATAGTGCTGCAGATACTCTAGAATATTCCCCACTGGGCTCTGCTGATAGAGTTGAAGTCTGACCTGCAGTGCCCTCTGTTATTTTATTGTCACTGGATGCCAATTAAGTTCATCACTAAAACTGCAGCAACCTGTTCACCACAGTTTGATATCTCTGCTGAACAAACCATCTCATTCCCATGCAGTAGTTCATGAATGAGTGGACCAATAATATTCACCTGTTCAGCACACAGTAAAATTGATTTTGAAATCAAGTATCTGTATCTTTTATCCGCAAAGTCCATTTGTTCTATAAACAGAAACTATTACATCTGCTTAGACTGATGTGACAATCAGGACATGATGCCATCCCAAAATATTTGTGCACTGAACAGGTTTTCTAGAATAGAAATAGACATCTTGAGGCAGGAGCACCCCAGCTTTGGTGTGTAAGCTGGTGCTTGTTGCTGTTGTAAGTGGTTTTCAGAATTCTGCTCTGCAATAAACCTACACATCTGGCAATGACACTGGGAGTGGTGAGTATACACACAGCTGGTCATATGATAATTCAAGCATTTATGGATTTGGAAAACATCATAAAAGGGAAGGTGTTGTATATCTACTCATGATATTTCTGCAATGCACATGTGTACACCAGAACATGAGGCAAGGGTATGACAAATTGCTGGGGAGAAGTTACAGCATGAGACACTGACATGGTCCCATCACAGACTCTGTGGCTAGCACTGCCTGAAAGATTAGGCATCTCTGTTTTGAGTTGATTCTTATAAGAAAGTAGAGGGCTGAGTACACAATACACAAATTCTTCCCTTACCACAAAGATTTTATTCTTATGGGAAAATAGTTGAAAGGATGAAGCTAAATGTATCTTATTTTGTGTTAGTGATTTTGTAACACAGCACTAATTCTTTGCACCACATAACACAACTGTAAAATAGAAATTATAAATTATATCATGCCCTTCAAGTAAAAGAATTAAAATATATTAGTTTTGTTTAAAAGTAACCAAATTTATTTCCATGTGTTTTCTTTTCAACATCTGGACCTCAATTAAGAAGAAAAAATAATGTGTTTATAAGTCTGCAGAGTTTTCTCTAGGTTTTTTTTTTCTGTGCTGCTGCAGTACTTTTCAGTTGTAGCAGCTATTTTATGAACTCATGAGCTAAGCAGTTCCAAATTGGAAATGTACCAACCACTCCTACTATTCAACAAAATGTTTTCAAGAGCAGTTAAAAATACCAAGGAAAAAAATATCCAACCCTCATTCTACATCAGATTCAAGCTTAGTAGTAACAAAAATAATCCTTTTAGGATCTAAGTTGTCAAATAATAAGTTTAGCATTCTAAATCCACAGTCAACTCTTGTTTACACCGAGAATTTCTAAGAAAGAAATTCTGATGGCTCTCCTGTCCTGGTATTGTCATTTGTGAGGGAGCACATGTAGGCAGGAGTCCACTATCCATATTTACTTTTACCACCATCTTTTTCTTTTCTATGCATCTTCATCTGGTGGTAAAACCAGATTTGTTGAAGGAATCTAGTCCTCAACATAGTTCTTTTTCAAGCAAGCATAGAGGCTGACTAAACTAGTCCAAGCAGTTAACTACCTCTTTATGATTTCCAGATCAAGCACAAGGACAACATGTTTTAGATGAAGTCTCCAGCTGTTGCTGGAGATTGAAGACTGTAATGACACCGGTATAAGTGATCTTTCCCATACCCAACCAAATCTTCTGGCAATAAAGTTTCTTGCTGTGATGCTACTAGTTGTTTGATGGTGAAACAGACAAAAATGAAATCAATTTGGTAACCTCTTAAAGCAAGTCTGTAGGTCTGTACTGGTCTTTAGTTTGATTTTCTCTGAGACAGGCACTTACAGTTCATACCTGTGGAGTAAGAAGTACATGAGAAATAAAGATGGTGTGATGGAGGGACATTACTATTTTAGCACTCTTTTAACTCTTTCAAAGCTGTCTCCACCTGAGAGTCTGAATTATGTGTCTAATATTTCAGGCCCACAGAATTTTTGTTCTGTGATAACTAAGATTCCCACCACAGAATTTCTACCCACATCTCAGAGTGAATGGTGTTATAGATACCAGAACTATATTGTACCTTTCCCTCTTGTCTGAAACTTATTCAAAACTCTGAAATTCACAGCAGCATCTATACGCTAATGTAGTTGGTGTCCTACTTAAATTCATTAACTGTAATAAACAACAAAGTTATAGCCCTAGGTCCAATAGAGGACTTCAGCATCTCAAAAGAGAAAAACAACAATGTCTTTCAGGCACTGCTATCCAATCTGGTATCCATGAGGATTTATGCAGTGTACAATACAGTGTGATCTCTCCCAAAATTACCAGGTATCACTGAAAAACATTGAGAAAGGGAAATCTCAGCTCCCATGCTTCATTTGAACAAAGGAAAACTGAGTCCATGAAATGTTTGCTTTCATGTACCCTTGGAAGAGCAGAGTTCACTGCATTGCTTTCAGAAACCAGATGATTTATAAGAGTTGTGCCCACCATTCAAAGAACAGTTTAGTTCACCTGGAAACTCAGAGAGCTTCTCAGGCTTGGGTAACAAAAGATGGAAAGGGACCTGAAGTTTCCCTTGCTAAAGTGCCCTAAGCTGTAGGCTGATCCCTACTAGTTCTGTGCAGAAACAGGATTAAAAGCAAAAGTCTATATAAAAGTAGGTATCTCACCCACTTAAAGGAGGGATTTAGAGCTCCTCTTTTCTAAGTGAATCTTCAGTTAAGCCAGGAATGTCCAACCTACTCAGCTGTACATAAAAAAAGAATATTCATTTGGTCAAAAGCCATGATAGCTTAGAGAGCCGAGAAAGCCACTCCAGGAGTGGCTATGAACAGGTGACAAGTACTTTTCAGGGGAGACACTGTCCCACTGCAGATCAGACCTGGTTCTAGCAGTTCCCACTGGCTAGAACTGAGATTATCAAATAACCTCATCCACACTTAATCTGTTACCACTAAAATTGTCCTCTCACTTTGGATCATTAGGATATTGTATTAACTGGTCACAGGCACAATCCCTTACTGTGTTTAAAACCTGAAGTAAATAAAAGTGCATTGTTAAAACCAGATCCTGTCAAAGTAAGTTGTCCACACTTAAATAAATTGAACAAATTGTGACTTTCTGCAGCATTCTACCTATCTTAATTCCCACTGGGTTTTAAGCAAGAGTTGTTTATGTAAGCCCCCAAGCCAAAACAGTACAAGTAAGCACCTGGAGAATGAAATAGAGAATGAGCTGAGCTTTCAAGGTTCCTGTTCTTAGGATATATTTACAGTATCATGTTTAAGCATCACCATTTTTGGTCTAGGCAGAATTTCGGATTCTGCCTAAATCATGTTTTAGCACATATAATGTTGTTAGGTTTCTTGATGTTTTTATGCTCTTTCTTTCAGCCAAGTCATCTTCTATTTTAAGTAAGTCTATTATTCTCCTTGAACATTTAGAGGTGGAAAGCCAAGAGAGGAAGAGGATAATTTCTGTCCTCTGTCTTCCTCTTCTTGAAAACGCCTTCTCTGTTATGTCTTTTGGGAAGTCAGATGTTGTACTGAGGGCAAAATCTGATCTTAGTCAAATCAAAGTGAGGTTTGCATTGACTTCTCTGGAAATAGTATCGAGTCCTTAACATGATTTAACCCACAAAGAACAGCTTTCTGAATCTGATTAAGCACATTCTGTAATAATTGTTCTGACAACTTGTACCTTCCTTTCCGTGAGCTGACAGTGAGCTCAGGGGTAATGTGGCTCCCAGTTAGATGGAGATTAAGTGATGCAGGATGTTATCTCATCTTTGACCTTCAGTACCACCTCCAGAGTGAGATACATTACTCCGATCTCTGGAAGGGGAAATCAGTCATGTTTTGCTGACTAAAACTCCCTTTTTCGTAGCAAAATTACAAAAAATACCTCAAGGAAAAAGTGTACGTTATTGCTTTGCACCGGAATTGGCAAAACTGCACATTTTGCCTGTTTGGATTTGAGATTTAACACACATCTCTGCACAGCCCTCCCCCTCCTCAGTGTTCTTCTGAACAGAATATCAATGTCGCCAGAGAGGAGTCATCTTTCCCTTTTTTTTATTTCTCTTTTTCTGCTGTTACTCCTCACTGAGCTTAAATTTCATTTACTTTGGCAAGAGGGCTTTTTTTTTTTTTCCTTTAAAAGTTTTAATCCACCTTGTAACACCACCCAAAAAAAAAGCGAAATGAAGCTGCAGTGTGTACTAGGAGAGNTTTCTGCTTTTGCTCCTACTCTTCTCTGGGTTATCCAAATGGGAGATGTCGGTTTAGAAGTGTCTTGAAAAGTTTGCATCTCCTTTCTTCAGATGACATGAACTCACACAGTTTGGAGTCCCAGACTGTCAGAGAATGAAAAGCATGTGGTCCTTTTCATAGAGTTTTAAGTTATACTAGAGTGCTAAAACTATCTACTCTGACCTCAATACCAGGTTTCAGGATCCAAGAAAAAGCCAAGCTAAGCTTTTTAAGGATGCAGAGGAACCTCTAGGGGACTCAGAGTAGTTTTTATAGCTAGAGATCCATTTCCAAAAGTGATAGCAGATAAAGACCCTCTTCCATGGAAGCACATTCTGCAAGCTGGAGCCAAAGAATTTGGCTGGAGCCTTGTAAAACCTAAAGGAACTTAGTGAAACCAGATGGGCTTGGCATATGAGTGTAAGCAGCAAGGTTGGGTTGAGTCCAGGAGGAACACACTAGGACAATGTTCCATGGGGTAACAGTCTGGGTTGCATTTCTTCCTGCAGACTGCTCTGCAGAAACCTCTTAGGAAATTGTCCCAACACAGTGAGCAGTTAGGTAGACCAAATTTCTGTGCTCCAATTGGCAGATCTGATTGCTATCCTGGTTGTGAGAAATCATTCCTACCTTTAAAACCACTTATCCTTGAAACTCATAAGGTAAATTACTATTCATATGATGAGGGTACCTCTTGTCTTCAGTCAGATCAGGTCTGATATGACTGGCACTGTACAAACACTATTTGCAATGAAGCAGACTGCACATAACATCAGACAGCTGTAGGAAAAACAATCTCAATGAAAAGTGTCCCTAGATATAGTCAGAAGCTCTTAGTTATACCATCCTTAGAACACTGCCACATGAACATCTTCTAAATAACATGATTTGAAAACTCTGATATGTGATGAAGCTGTTCAATGTATTTCTGGAGCACAGCATAAGCATTTCCACCTGAGTGTAGTTGGTATAAATTATGTTGCCAAATGATAACGAATATTAGCTTTCTTAACGCTATAAGAAAGTGTTTGTGTTTATATGGAAAAGGAGAACACCTTTCTCACACCTTCTCTGCTGCAGTCTTACAAAAAGGGGTGATGGTAGATGTGGCAGTAGTTCTGCTTTGTTGAAAAATATGTTTTATTATATCTTGGCTCTCAAATGCTATGCAAATCTTCATTATATTTTAATCTGCAGATGGGTAAGATAAAGAATGACGCAGGAAAAGAGATTGTTTTTTTCTTCTGATCTTTGAGAGCGAAAATGGTTTGAGCTAAATTTCCTGCAACAGAGGAAACTTGCTTAAATCAGCAATAAGGTACTGTACAGAGCAATATGTCAGAACCACTAAGCCAGAGTGACGCACAGATTTTGTGTAAATCCCATGATCACCAAATGAATCCACTTATTGCTCACAGCATCTGTGACCTGCTGCTCTTCACCTTTCTCAGTTACAGAGTGACTCCACTGCCTTCAGTTGTGTACCTCCACATGCTGCGTCCTTTAGCTGCTCCTGTGATGGGCAGCAAGTGTATACGTAGAAAAGAACCTGTGGAAAAGAATATTTAGACAGAATATAATTTCTGTTACAGAAACCATGCTACTGATTCAGAAGGAAAAAAAGAAGTTGGGGAGGTATCTGATAATTTTAAGTTTGTATGTCAGACAATCAAATTCAAACAACTCTGTGGTATGTTATAGCTGTATTGCATGCTACACAAAGGAACTTTAAATTTTTCATAGGGTGCCATACCACAATATACTTCCCTTAGTTTTGTGTTTGGTCATTCTTGATCATTAAAGAATACTTTTGTTTCATATATGACTCTCCTAAAGAGCCAAGTAACACGCCACATCCACTTTTTTTATATTGTATCCAGTTGGGGGCTTCTGGATTTCCCCCTTTTGGAAAGATGCTAATTGATATCTCATCATCTCTGTGCAATTCATTGAAGACACAGCCTGACACAATGACAACTAAGTATCTTTCTAACATTTCTAACTTCAGGAAAATGTGGAAATGAGAAGGACTCTTCTCTTTTCCTCGACCAACTTACAATATTTTTATGGGCAATTTGGCTTATATTTTGTTCTGAAAGGTCTTTCTAGAAAATGCATAAAATTCTGTGATCAAAAGACTACAGAATACATACTTTTTTTCAAATCTGTCTAAATAGTACCAAATGTTGCACCTATTTTAATGTTTTATCATGTTTGAATGACAATGACAGATAATGATTTATTTTAAAGAATGCCTGCAATAAAGTCTACATTGGCAACATACAGCTGGGACAACTGGAACAAACATCTCACTTAAGTACTAAGTTTTTGGCACTAAAATTGCACCACAATTACACTTTATAAATATGTGCTTCTTTTTTCTTTTTTCTTTTTTTTTCCAGATGTAGGATGAAAAATATCGAAAGATCTTCACCACAGACCTATTCTAATACTTCTCACACAATTCCTATTTTGAAAGGTTTCTTCACAGCATGGAAAAAAATGCTGAGACTACTGTGAACAACTGGAATGATGTGTGCTTTTTTCTAGTGCTTCAGTGGGATTATTTAACTGATTTTGATATTTCTGTTCAGAGTGTTTGAAACATCCTCATAAGTGTGTAATTTCTGAGTTGGTGCTATACTGATCCGTGTCTCACACTAGGGATAGTGGGCTCCCTAAACCACTCCTTATCAAGGCATGATACACTTAGTTAACCTTTCCAACTTTCCTGTGAGTCACAATTTTATTGTGTCCCCATACTACACATATTTTGTCATTCTGAAAACTGAAAAAAATTTGCATTGTAGTTTACCTTGATTTGAATTATTCCAAGTCATGTGCATCCTCATGAAGGGTGGCTTTCTCAATTTGGTGGAATGATCAAATAACTTCTACTGAGAAGAGTCTTCCAACTGTTCTATTGCCATAATCTTATAGCAGCCTGAGAGGACACCAAAAACAGGACTAAGACCCCTTGGTCAGGATCAATTTTATTGAATGAATCATTACTAAAGTCACTCAAGAAACATTATTAGAAATAACTTACTGTCATAGAAGTCAGTTTCAGGAAAATATACTCTATTAAAAATTTATTGTTTATTTTTGTATCATAACATTGCAATATTGGTAAATTATGAGGGTTTGAGTATAATTTTTTATTATTTTCTATATTTATATTTTATACTAACATTTTCACCTTGCACCATGTCATGGATCATTGCTTCAAAACTTACCACAGAAGTGTTCATAATTCTTAAGATTTTCTTGAGTCATGAGGCAAAGCTGCTATTTAGTAATGCTGCAGACATTAGCTTTTCTTGTATCAAAATGTTTTATTGTAAGATAAACAAAATATAATAGTTATTTAAGAATGCTTTCTGCTTTGAAGGAATACTCTCTTGTTTATCTAGAATGAGAAAAAAAAAAAAAGCAATCTTTCTTAAGCCTGATATTCATATTAATAATATCCCAAGATTTCATTTAATTTCAAATCTTTCCCTTACAAGGACTGTGGAGAGTCTGGGGAACAAACACACCTACACTCTTTCCCTTGTTTAGATGATGTTCCATCATTTTGACTGCCATTTGCCAATGAGACGAGAAGACAGCTATTCCCAGGAAGCTGGATATTTTTACAGATATGGAACAAGGAGGAGAAGGTCTCAGACCAAGGCACTCCTTTTTCTTGGTAGAAGTGGCATCCTAGAGTCAAGCAGACCAATACGTCTTTTGCCTAACTGGAAAACAAAAAATCCCAGTGGGTTAAAATCCCAAACAGAATAAATAAAAACAGTACAAGATCAGTACAATAAATCAGCCAGCCAGGAGAATGAAAGTAGCAAAAACATATTAAGGGAAATCACATCAAGGCAGAAAAAAAAGTAATAAAAGGTGCATTCAGCTCCACCAAGAGCGACATAGTTAAATTAGCATGGAGTCATTAAGACAAAATAGAAAAAATACATTTTAAGACACCTGAAATGGAAAAATATTATATTCTCACAGGTAAATTTACAAGGTAAGAAAGGAATGAGTACAGTGCAGAGCTCAGATCAAAACCTTGTTATCATTCTTAATTAAGCAACAAAGTCAAAATATGCTCTGCAATAGTTTTTGCTACAAAGAGAGAACAAAATGAAAAAGTGAAAAAGCTTTTTAAGAAGAAATGAAAAGACAGTCAAATTAATTAAATCTATACAGGCAGCATTTAGAGGGTTAAGATATGTAAGTATTGGTATCTCAGACAAAATATATGAATTCTTAACAAAAAGACAAGGAAAGCTAAAAAAATTTCAGCTTTAGAAGAAGGGTGAAATGGAGTCTATTCAGTTGAAAATGTATTCTTCAGAAAACCGAAGTTGTGGCCATGTAGGAAAAAGAAAAGTAAGACTCAGTGATACAGTGACAGCAGAACAAGAAGGCTGATTCCAATATCATTGAAACACCTCAGGAGTAGGAAACCTGAGAGAGAGTTAACAATGTCAAAGTACAGAAGCACTTAGAAAGCATAGAGCTGAAGTGGAAATCTTGAAATATATTGGTCTTATGTTCACCCATTTGGAAACTTTCACTTTTTTTCTTTTTCTGAGAGATAATGTAGATAAGGCAGAAAAGGCGTTTTGCAGTGAAGTAGCAATGTCTGAAACCACTTTTAAAATGAACACCATGGGGCCAAGTAACATTCTTGTTAGACTTCTTATGGAAATTGAGATGAAGTTTTACTTCAGTAAAGCCTTTGATACTAACTGCCATTGTATTCTCCTGGAAAAGCTGGCAGCCCATGCCTTGAACAGGCATGGCAATCTTCTCTGAGCTAAAAACTGACTGCATGACTGGGCCCAAAGAGTGGGAGTGAATGGTGCTGGTTGACAGCTGGTAATTAGCAGGGTTCTCCAAGACTCAGTACTGGGACCACTCCATCTTTGTTGATGATCTGGACAAGACGAATAATTACATCCTCAGGAAGTTCATGGATGACACTTTGGGCAGGAATGTTGATCTGCTGGAGGGCAGGAAGGCTCTGCAGAGGGATCTGGACAGGCTGGATCATGGCCCAAGGCCAGTGGTTTGGGGTTCAATAAGGCCAAGAGCCAGGTCGTGCCCTTGGGTCAAAACAACCCCAGGCAGTGCTGCAGGCTTGGGGAAGAGTAGCTGGGAAGTGGCCCAGTGGGAAAGGACCTGGGGGTGCTGGTCAGCAGCAATAGAGCAATTATATCCTGGCTGGATCAGCGACCAGGGCAGAGATTGTTTATTATGAGTTTTCAATATTGATCTTTATTGATTAATTCTTCTGGTCTCACGTTTCCTTGACCCTATCCTGTCTGCATGATAATTTAGAAGTGGTTTCTTTTCACCTTCAACATTAGGTGCTTAGGTGGTATGGAAGACAAGGCTTTAAGAAATAAAGATTTTATATAATTACAAAGTTTTCCAGTGAGAATGCCACCATTGTACAGACTGCGTCTAAGACTGAATGACTTCAGGTCTCAGGTATATCATCTTCCTGACCATGACAGTATGACAGTTTTTGACTATGACATTTTTTATATGTAAAAAAACAATATTACAAGTGACATACAATAAGGAAGCCACAGCATTGCTCCCTTTCCACCTTTAATAAAGTATATTAATTAATGTGTACAGTATTTATTAAAGTGTACAGTATAAGTTAAATGCATTTGCAAAACATTTGCATATTAAAATAATACTTTAAATCCATTATAACCCACTTATTCACACTTACTAACAAAGTCTAAATACAAATAAGAATTAAACTACCTCTACATGTTAAATTTAATAATTATATTTTGATTTGTGAGACAATTAATAAATCTCAAGGCATTACTTATAAATTTGAACATGAGCATAAGGAAATGGAAACAAAATACTTCTCTATCAGCATTTAAGATTCACAGCAGAGGCAGTTTCATAGAAATTTGTTTTCACAGAATATTTTGTTTTGCTTCTTGAACAAAACAGTATTTCAATATTTTTAGGCTGATAAATATAATTGTCTTTTGAGCATTTATTCATTCTTTTTCTATTGAGAGAAATAACATTTTGAATTAAAAGACACCTCCCACTGGGTTTGAACTTCCTATCTCTAAATCATATGGTGTTATCAGTAACATTTTCTCATTTGATCTAAACCATTACAATGAGACTCAATATTTTTCAAGTATCTATAATTGCTTAAGGGAAACAGAACACTTTAAAACATAATTTGAAATAAGCAGTTTTAAATAATTACTCTTATTTGACAGAAAATTATGATAATTGAAGACAAGTTAAGCTACAGCAGAAAAAAAATCTCTGTTTCTCTTCCTGTGCAGCAAGAGGGAAGGGAAGTCTTGAATTATGGTGGCAGCTTAAGAGAGGGATAGAGATCTTTTCTAACAGCTTCGCAGAAAGATATTATTTTAAATTACCTTGGTCTGTTTTTGAGTGTCTTAGAGTGTCCATGTACCATAGGGTCTGTCTCCCTCTGAAACATCTGGTCAGTGACAGCGTTCCAGAATAAATGGATAACAACTCTGATCCGAGGCTGCAATTTCTCTCTTCTAATCCCCAGCAGCCTACCTGATTGATCCTTTATGCAGCTATGCTGCATAAAGATTAATATTCTATTTGTTGAATATCAAACAGCAGTAGCTGATATCCAGCAGGCATCACAGATGATTTCTGGAGCATCCTCAATCTTGAGTTGTCAAGTTGTGCATGCAACTCTTCTACAGAATAATGACAGGAAAAAACTGCAGGAGAAGAGAAGGAAAGAAATACAGCCCAAGAAAACTAAGGCCTTATAAAAAGGGTGGTCTTGTGGATAGGCAGCCATTCAAAATGTCTTCTCATTTCCCAACCACATTTACAAAATCCGGTGCTGGGAAATCTGACTCACACAATTGTCACATGCCTAACCCCTCCAAATGCTTTTTAACCTAGTGCTCCTTATTTGTTGCTCTGTGCCCACTGGCCTCTCTCAGCCTAAATAAAGATTTAAAATCTGTTGCTTTCTGATTAGGGCTGTCTGAGCAGATGTACTTGAAGAAAGTTACTCAGCCTCAGTACTGTATGTTGACCTACTTCATTTTGGAGTGAAGTAATACATTGATAATGATAACAAGTTATTTTGTGCTACAGCTGTATAAACAGAACAAATATCAAAAATTAAAGCTAACAGCAGGGTCTTTATATCTGAAGATTCTACATAGTTTTGATCAGTCGATTTCTTATAAGTGGTAAACAGCTTGTCATGTCTCAGTGACTGAGCAACCTATTATAATCTAGATTTAGTTCTGATTTCTTTGCAGATGAAAGTGAGTTGATCTGAAATGTGCTTTTGTTGATGTAGGATAGAGTTTCACTGTAATAGACACTTTTACAGAACTCATAAACTCCTCCTGGCACTAGACACATTAATACCTATTAATTTTAATGATTTCCTACAGTAGTGTATATTAAAGAAATTAAAATAAAATGCTAGGGTGCAACCTAAAACAAAGTTTCAGTTGGGAAGAAGACTGCTCAAAAATGTAGTTAGCCTCATTTATTTCAATATCTGAAAAACTACATTTCCTCTTCCAAGGAAAAGGAATAAATGTTTCTAAATCTGCGAATTTGGGAAAGCTTGAAGGTAGTAGTTTGAATGTCTCTTTTCCATTCAAATTGAGCATTCAGAATATTAATGAGAGGTAAGTGTTTGACATCCTTTTATTAGCTGCTCCTGGAGTTCCTTGTGGCACCAGTGGTCTCCCTGTCTGTTCAAAGGCCTGAGATTACTATTGCTTTTGTTAGTCTGACTATTCTTTCTTATCCACATCTATTTCTTCCCTGAATACCTATGAGATACCTGGTCATTTGGTAATTCTTAGATGAAACTGAGAAATTACTCTGAGCTAGCTGTTTAAAATACAGAATTCATATTTCATGGATATGAAAGGACGCCTATGTCATGGCTATGTTTTGGCAGTATTGTTCGTACTCTCATAAAAAACATTTTCATATTGTTAAGTGACTGCAACCTTTTCTTTGGGGCAAGTACTTGATCTTTCCAACACAGAATCCTAGAATCATAGAAACATAGCTACTAGCAAGTATATTTTCACAGTGAATACTTCATTTTGACGTTGGCACCACACACTGGTGTCTCTTTCAGAAGTTGCCATCCCACTCAGCTTTGCAGAGGAAATATGTATTTCCTTAAAACCTTATTTCTGCCCTGATTCTTAGAGGTATTTCTGTCACCCCATTGTCTCAAACTCTGCTCTGCTCCTGTGAGTCTGACTTGTGGGTTGCATGATTTGAGCTGTTGAATAATGATCTTTTCAGCATATTATACGTGGCAATATTACTTCAAGATCAGAGCAGTACAGGAATGGAAGAGGCAAAATGTAATGCTGATGTTTACAAAGGGATTCCAGAGTTACCTGGGAAATGCAAACTATTATTTAATTTGGTTAAAAGTGTTAAAACTGATATCACAAATCATTCATAATTAAGCTCAATATACCACTGAAGAGTTAAAGTGTTTTATGTAAATATAAGTCAATATAAGTAATCTCAAAAAAACCCCAACATATTAGATTTCTTTAGAGGCATCAATGAACCTGTGCATTATTGTTACTTTAGTATGCACAGCTTTCAATATATTTTGAAAGTTTTCCACATTATTTGTTGAATTTACTAGGGGTGAAAGCATACGGACTATAGAAATTCAAAATACACTCTAAATTCCACAATTAAGAGAGGTCTGTAAAATATCTATGTGAGAACTTGCACTATTCCATCACATTTTAAACATGCTCATAAAGAAACATGACTAAGTGGAATGACAAAGTTTGAAGCTGATATATAGATAATTTCAATTGCTAAAACTAAAGCAGGCATTGAAAATTCAGACAGACATCATTAATGACTGAGTAATAAAATGAAACATGAGATTCAGGTCTTAATTTTTTTTTCCCTTTATACTGTCCACTGTGGTTCTCTACATCTAAACTAAAGCCAGCTGAGGAAGAGAACTGTGCTGTAATCATGAGTCTTTTTCTATTTCACTGGGTCCAGCATCAGAAGCAATTGGAAAATCTGATAAAACATTATCAATTAATAAGAAGAGGTCCAAGGTCCAATGCAAAATAATATTGAGGAAATAGTGTTCACTCACTGAAATTATCCAGCAGAAGTTTTAAAATCCAAGTTTCCATTGAAAGCATAGCTTTCAGTCTGGAATTGATTGATATTGGAGAGGTAAAAAGAGGTAAAAACTGTAAATTGTTTCGGAATACTGTGAGATAATATTTTGGAGTATCACTAGTGGACCAATCAAAGTCTATCAAACACAATGATGTGCTTTATCCCTCTCAGTTCAACAAGTCCTGAAAATAGGCATTGCTGGAAGGAAAAAGACTATGCAAATCTTTTACATCTTCTGCCCAGGATTTGTTACTGGCTACTGACAGTGATATGCAGCATATGTCCCCAGGTGGCCATTTTTATTCCAATTTTTATATAAGGCCACAGATTTTCCCTGAAGCTATCCCTCAAATATATCCACAAAGCAAATGCTGTTGCAGCATCCAGCACCTCACTTTGCAAGCAGACTGTTGAGATGGAAGAATTTGGGGCTCTGAAGTGCACACTACATTTCTGCCTGCTGGTGGTTTAAGTGAACACAAATATCCTTGAAGATGTTGAGGACTCCTTTAAGCTCTGTAGCTGCTGCACCTGAATGTCTTTAGCTGAAGCTATCTCAGTATAGAGAGAAAACACAGGCCAGAAAACACAGCACTCTCCAATGCATGCATTTGTGAGTAGTTTGATCTTAGCAGACACACACAAGCACACACACACGTGCACACTCACACAATTTTCTAGGTCTGAAACCACGCGATTCTGCCAGTCCCTGGACACACTGCAAGTGCTAGGCTTTCAAGATGGAAGGCTGATGGAGCAGTTGAGTCATTGACATGTAAACTAGAGTAGACTGAAAAGTACTGATGATTTAATCCTGAATTATGTTATGTTTAATACAGTTCAAGGAACAAAACCTTTGAGTTTTCTGCTTCTGTTTAGTTAACAGAAAATAGTGCTTATCTAAAGAATTAAACTGTTAAACTCAAAATGCAGTCCTCTTGTGCAGATAAGAACTTGGTTAAACTTCAACTCCATTTACCTAGTAGTTTTTAATTGGGTGGGGTTTCTACTGCATATTTACTCCTTCTAGGTAGTATTCTGAAGGATACATCTATCCCTATTCCAAGTCTTCCCTTCTTTGAAGTACCCTTCTTGGATATGATGATGGAAACACATGTGCATTTGCTCAGACCAGTCTCCCTTTGCAGAGCAGACATGTGGTTTCCTTTTTTCCTTTTGTGGCCATATATTTTTAGAATTGACTTTTAATATTTTCCCTTCCAACATGGATAGCTATATATCTATCTTGAGAACAATTCATGTGAATCATTTTCTCTGACTGAAAATTGCTTTTTAACGCTTTCCTGAATGAGCCATCAATTAATATGCAGATCAGAATTGATCACAATTTACTTGGAGTACAGCTCTTTTACTTGGTTAGTAATTAATTCACACTGGTGACCTCCCTGAGCTCTCGGGGATACAGATTTTAATTTTACCTTCTTAGAGAATAAATGTTATGCAAATAATAGATACAGATATATGAAGTATAGCAAGATTAATAGAGTACAGGATGATCATTTGTGTTACATGGCATGCATTTGAAACAATCTCTTGTTTGAAAATTGTCTCTATTTATTAACTTATTTTTTTAGAAATGCAACACCTGGCAGAGAAAATACCCCTTAACTTTTCACATTTTACTATTACTACTTCATATAGTAACATGAATCAGTAAAATAACTGAAATATAAGACCAGAGGGAGTCCGTTGGATTGTTTTGGTTTTTTTTCCTGGATAATGAAGATAGTGCTATCTTTGAACCCAGGTACCTTTACTTTTTAGCTTTTTTAGGATATCTATTGTTCTTCCCCCTGCTTTATATGTTTCTGCTGGCTCTCTCCCGGATCAGAATCCCTAGTCTAAGATTTTATTTTTCCTGGATATAGGTGAGTGATGTCACTGAGCAAAAGCTATGACTTCCATTCAATCTTTATACTGGATCCTCAGTTACTGAACATTTCAGTTTGGATTTCTCATACTGCACTCTGCTCTGAATACTCAAGCTGGTGCATCACTCACATATTTCACTGTGTGCCAGAAATTTCTTTTCATCTAAAGAATGTGCTACATTCCCAGATTTTCACCTAGCTGAACTGGCAAGTTTCACATGGCACATTTGATAGTAATTAACTGGGGTAGCAGCATCTGAAATGACTCTGCACTAACTGAGGCTTTGAGAAAGCAGCAGGGTTTCATGTGAATGGTAACCAACATGTGTGTGAGTTTCAACAGATGAGATAAGAACCACATATTTTCATGGTAGCACCTTATCATTAAATGTCTGCCTCAAGCTCCACCTCTGGTGTTTTTTCACCCCTCAGACAGGCACTTCCATTCACCAGCTCAAGGCAGCTGTTGTCACTGTAGGAAAACTATTCACTATATTTTTAATCCTTCTATACCTGAACTCACCTAACCTTTCCCTTCTGCAACTGTTCTGAACTCCTTTTATGCTTGCAAAACCCACATGGAAAATGATCAACTCATGATCACTAACTAAAAGTGGGAGTTAAATTAAAGGAGTGATCAGGAATATTTTAATTGCATATGCCACTTCCTGAAAATATTTTGTGTTCTGAAATGTACTTGCTCTTGGAGAAGTTTCTTAACTACAGAGTGGGATTTCTGGACTGATCCTGAGAAATACCCACAGCCCCACGAGCAGCAAATCTCTGTGAGATGGGCTCAAGCTCCTGTTCTGCAGCAGTGACTCAAACCGTGTATTTTCTATTTTGGAGGACTCCCTTTTTGCCAAGACTGTTGAATACAAAACTGTTAGTGTGGTAGATGCAATAACCTGTTTTTTACCTTGTTTTCTTTATTCTCCACAAATATTAAATACTTTAATAAAGTCCATGAAGCTTTGTTTTCTGACACAGAACCAACCATTTGAGCTTCGTTCTCTTTAACAGAGCTGCACATGAAATTGTGCAGCAAGACTTGCATCCTACTAGGACAACCTCCTACATCTTCTGGATGCAGATTGATGTGGGATATTGACTACATCCTGAAACTCATGGAATTTGCCAGACTGAATGATGGATTATAACTGAAGTGATGAGTTTCTCCAAGAACTATTTCTGTCTCATGTTATTAGTGGCATTCAGTTTCTGGTTGTAACATGCAACATCCTCATGTTTCTCAAAAAGCTGCTTTGAATCTGCAATCCACCTTTGATATATCTGGAGTTTATTTTGATGGGGTGAAACAGCATGATAAGTAAAGGCTCGGCCTTGTGGATACCGATTTACAAGTTTGAAATAAGTTGTTATCAGTTCCCATTGAGTGATTCACTCAATTAATATTATATTGGAGCATTAGTGGTGAACTCTTGCTGATTTAGTCAGGAGCAAGCAAACACCTGTCTAGTCTGTCTCTGGCTGGACCTCAGAGCATCTGCTTTTGGAAACTGCCATGCAAAACAATCCATTCCCTGGTGCACTGTTCCAGCAAGCAGCACTCACCAGTTCAGGGCCTTCCTCACTGGAGGTCAGCTGCACACACGGTGGTTACATGGCTAATGAGCCCATTGCCCACCACTGCCTGTTCCCCATTTGTAATTTGCTGATTCCAGCTCCAGCGTGTGGCATGCCAGGACATAGCTGGTAATGTCCTGATCTAGTCAAAACCAGCTAGAGACAGAGAGGGTAAACAGCATATTGAAGCTCACCCTAGTTTCTCAAAAAGGAATATCCTGAAAACAGTTTCCAACCTATTCTTCCACCTATCACCCTTAGGTAAAGCATATTCTGAATTGTCATATCCAGCATCTGCCCTTAAATACAGTTTTAAATAAAGTTGTAAGACTAATCTTATCTTCCTCCTATAATAGAACAAAATTCTAGCAACATAGTTACTTTCCACAGCTTATTTTTCCCTTCTGTGTGCTGTGACATGCCAAGGTAAATTTCCATTCCTTCCAAATGAACTAAATATGGAACAGGTAAATAACTGAACATTTTCTGATTTATGGAATCATTATTTTTTACTGGAGAAAAATATTCTAGTCTATAGGGGAATAAATCAATTCTTCTATTACTTCATATTATTAGCACCCAAACAACATTTTCCATCCAGTAAAATTGTCTGTTATCTCATTAAACACTTTTGAAGATTATAACAGAATAATAGAGGTCAGATACAGAGAAACATTTTGCTTAGATTTTTTGGGTTTTTTTAAAATTGGAACTTTGTACCAAGACTGGAAGTTTCTGTGGTTGATAAGCAGACAGCACTGTCATACAGACTGCTTTTCTGACAGAACTTTGGGATTATATGTTAAAACTGATATTTACCTTTGAAAAATATTAAGGGAAGTGATTAGCTCATTAAGACATAGTTTCATTTTTAAGTTCACAGCCATTTCTGGTTATGACTCCCATCTAATTTTGTGTCTGGAACAAACATTAATTGTGAATTTTGTAATTGTATAATTATTTCTGTATTAGTATCTCAATGGGAATAAAAGTATTCTGCTGTCTGTCTGTGATAGCCTCAGGGATCAATTCATACCGGAGTAAGACTTCCCTTCAAGAATGGTGTTTGTCTGCCCATATGCAGAAGGCTGCAGCAATCTGACCCAGTTAATCTGGACTTCCTCTCTTATTGGTTAAAAAAACCTCAGTAATTAGTGGAAGAATAAGTTCTCACTCCCCATGTTGAATTAATGGTTTGAGGGTTTTTTCCTTTTCCTTATACATAGGCACAATCTTCCACTTTTTTTTTACATAATCTCATATGTAAAAACAGCAAAGGCAATTTCACTTTCTACTGATGCTACTCCAGTTAACATAGGTTGGTAGAGTGAGGAATGAAGAGAAAGGAAGAGAAAATAACTCTCAAACCCAGGAGTTAGCAGGAGGCTGAGCTGTGTATTTGGTGTTTTGGTGTGACGTGTCCCACTTCTCAGCTGCAACTTCAGTGCTCCATATTGCCCAGAACAACGAGCTTCTATAAATTCAGGCCAAGGACAGAAAGAAATCTGAAGAGTGGGCTAATCTGCCCAGCCTATGGCAGGGGAATTTGAAATTAAAATAATCAATAAAAGACACAGCAACTGATATATACCATAACTTAATCTAGAGGTTATTATATTCAACTGCAGCAGTGATGTCGGACCCATTCTCAGAATCATCTTGCGCTGCCACTAAAACCTTCAAACATTTAAAGATGTCATTTCTCTCTTTCTATAAATTTAGTAATGTTTTGTATAACTCTAAAGCATAATGAATTTTTACTGAGTAAATTATAAGGTACTAATCTACAATTAGTCAATGATGCTAAATATAAATTTAGAGGCTGATGCAGCTATTTCCAGACTCAATATAATTCAACCTCATTTGCTGGAGAACAGGGACTTCTCAGGTCAATGTAATTGAAATGGAGCATGTGTTAAGGTAAAGCAGTAGACACTTCCTGCTAACTTCCCCTGCCCTAAACTTCTGGATCCATTTAACTGAAAGCTTTATTTTTTTTTTCCTTTATATTCTGTCCTTTTTCCCCCATGTTCCCTCCTCCTTCCTTGCTCACTGCATCAGCCCTCAATTTGTCAAAAATTTCCTCCAAGTATATAATTTTTTTGGTCTAATACCTTCACTTTAACACAGTTGTGAAAGTTAGCCAGTGTCAGAATCATTCTGACAGATGCTGACAGGTTGCAGTTTAATGATAAACTATCAAAACGTGAGAAAACCTTCCACAAAGGGTTCATGCCATGTAGCTGCACACAATACTCCTCTAGCCTCATCTAGAACTGAAATATTTTCCTCTCACCACTGAGCTTCCAATGAGAACTTATTCTTGGCACAGCTTAAAGATGCTGGATGCAATTAAAACTTGCACAAGACCACTGGCATTGGCAGAATTATATCAGAGATGCATTTTACCTCTTCTGCACTGAACAGTCTGGTAAATTTCTGGATAACAGATATCAGCAAGAAATTGAAGTTATTTTGTAGTATCAATTTAAAAAAAAATAAAATATTGACATCTAAGTAAACAAATTTTAATATTAAGGCTTATTCCTTATCAAGGTAATTTGGTTGGCTCCATTCCCCTTAAAGGAGATGTGACAATTTATACCAATAAAGTGTTTCATTCTGGCTGGTGATGACAAGAATGTACTATGCAAGAGCCTGAATTATGGGCAAGGGCTGCAATGTGCACAAATAGAGAAGGAAAAAATATTACTTTTGTGAAAGGTCTTTACCATCTAAACATTAGAAAACAGACTAAAGTATGATGATGACAGGCAGCTGGAGAAAAAAAAATCAGGAAATGACAGCATAATAAATTAAAGGAAATGTGAATAAATTTTGACATGTCACAAAGTTTATTTTTTGTTTTAAAGTGGTGGTAATATTCTGCTCATTTTGAAATATGAGGACAGAAATTCAGCCCCACTGATACTCTGGGAGTCTTACCGCTGGTTTCTCTGGGACTACAGTGATTCCTTTTCTCTTCTTATTTAAAAGAAGACTAATTTAAATAATAGCCTTATAAAAATTTATGTTTTCTTTCTCTCCCTCTGGTTTTCCTGTCCCTCTTCTTTGTTCAGAATAAGATGTTCATTATTTGTCCAGTAAATGAATAATCTGCTAATTAACTGCACTTGTTATATGATGAATATTCAATTACCATAATGGGGAGGGGAAGAAGATGTATCATACCTGCACAGATTAATTTGTTGTTGGGCAATGAATTTGCATCCACCTGGTTGCAATTGCTCATTCTGAAAAGCTATCCAGGTTTATTATATTTGAGAATTAAAGGAGCACACAGCCCATTTGCAGCCATATACAAAAGGTGAATACCTTTTTCTCTGTGTCTTTTAATAGTATTATTCAAACAAATTGAATTCAGAGATAATTTGTGTTCTGTCTAGTGAAAAAAAAAAGGAATTATTGAGTGAATTAAATTTATTTCCTGTCTTTGAAAAATGGTAGCCCTCTCATATCATGTTAACCAAGAAGTGAGAGCATTCCCAATGGAAAAACAAGCCAAACTCTTACTGCACTAAACACCACAAAATATACTTAAGTATGTAAGTCCAAATCTCATTGTTCCACTCTTATTGGTGATGTCTAAAACAAAACCAAAAATATCTAGTATGAAATGTTACAAAGCCAGCATAATGGTCCATATTGTAATCATCAAGGTTTATCCAATTAACACAGTAAAGGACAAAAGGGAACCAAGTCCCTTGAAAAGGGAACCAAGCTCATAGAACAGAATGGTCTCATTTCTGTCCAAGGGAGAGACTGTCTGCCTGACACTCCTGCCCATCTTGTTCCCTCAGATTTAGAGTGGAGTTATTATTAGTGCAGTATGACAAAGTCCTCCATCTAAGCTATCTGTGACCTGGAATATTGCTACCACAGCCTCCACACTCGTGTTATACCATATATCCAAAGAACAGCTGCTTTACAAGGATGACTGCTTTTTCTCTATTTACTGCCAATTAAGGATCTTTGTGATATAGTATGGGACACAAAAAGTAAGACTGGAAATGATCCAAATTTAATCCATAACACTTCTCTAACCTAAGGAGAAAGTAAAAAGAGAAAAAAAACATATAGCAAAAAAATTATGCAGTGTCAGAGTAAAGAACAGAATTACTGATAGTATATATCATAAAGCTCTGTGGCCAGGTGCTGGGGAAGATAATCTAATTTGTCCTTTGGGAGGGGGAGAAGTCTAAACAAAACCTAACCTGCTGACATAGATTAATTTGCATAAAAATACTATTCATAAATCCTAGCGAATCTCTACACAGGCTTAGGTTTTCTTAATGGTAACCAGCAAATGTTGAAGGAGAAAAAGGAGGGAGGAAAAAGACTGAGGTTTACGACCAAAGTTTATTTCTTGACCGCTGTAGTTCAACACAGTGGTTTTCAACACTTAAAACATGAAATGGTGCTTCAGGTTTATTCTGTAATCTACAATACAGAGGGAGTTTGCAGACACTGGAGAGAGTGCCTGGATGCTTAAAAACATCTCTCTACACACTTTCTTTACCAGAGTCAGTGGGGGATATCACAGGGCAGTAACTCGAAACAGATCAGAAAATAGTTGGGGTAAGGTAGATCCCAATGCATTTTTGATATAAAGAAGGATTAAAGGAAATTTCAGTAGCTGATTAACATTTTTTTACTTTACTTTTTCAATGCAAAATATTTGGATCTATTTCTAACACACTGTTCATACTTTTACAAGTTTTCATTTGCAGCTTTTTTAATTTCTGGTTTCCGTTAAATACAAAGATACAAATTTAATTTAAAAATACTGTTATTTTAAATAGTAGAGACTTCTTTTAAAATGCTTTCAATTTAAAAAAAAAAAAAAAGGTCTTCTCAGGTAGGATAAAGAGATTTTTTCTTCCTTTTTGTCTTAATGAAAAATTTTCTATTCAGAAAAGTGTCTGCCAGCTGTAATGGCAATAAATGTCATTGACTGAGTTGTATAAAGGTCCCCTAGATCGTTCTGACTCTGTCCCTGACAGAGGTTAAGTTCTTTGTCAAGAAGTCATTGAGTTTACGTGCTATTAAAGCAGCATGCTTCCTAGCCAATATTTAGCTGTTTGAGTGTAGGTTATGTATGTTAGGATGAGGGTGATAAAGCAGTTGTAGACTGCAACATAAGGCGATTTTCTTTACTGCACAATTACGGTTTATGTCACCATAAAGCTTTTGCCAGGGATGAAAAGTTGGGGAGGATTAAAGGAAATGCTATAAAACATATCAAAGTGGATTGCATAAACAATTTCCATGCTCTGGGAAATGGCTGATTAATTGACTGAAGTGAGACATCTGCAGGATGTTGGCACTATGGATATATCAAAGGATCTCAACCGCCTTGTTTGCTTTAATAAAAGCGGCTTAATTTGTTCCAACACTACGAAACCTCCTGTTATACCTGATTTGTCATCCTCATTGTTAAGGGAAAGAGCCCTACACCTTTAAGTACAAGAGTCTTCCCACAGCCAGACCTCCTTGCACATTACTCTGTGCAAAGACAAGAGTACAGGATTTTGTTAGACCTCAAAAATTGGGAGGAAAGATTTAACAAACAAAATGTGAGTGTGTGTATATTTGGAAAAATCTGCTTCTTTGACCTCTGGCTTCTCTTTGACCAATATCAGGAAAATAAAGCTTCTATTGTCCTTTCATCTGTCTTCCAAATTTGTACTTCCCTTGTGACAATAGTACTTTACAATCTTCAGTGACCATTTTCAGCTAGCCACTGCTATCCCATTCCCTGATAAGAAACTTACTCACAGAAAAAATGAAGCCCATAATGCAAAGACAGTGATCTCCTGTGTAAGTGCTTAGCTCTGACTGAAAACTGTGCACAGTTTAGATGTTCTGACCAGAAAATAATTCAGGAGAGGGTTTTTTTTTATACTCTCTTTTGACATTATCTTGGAGGCAATGGTTTATCCTTTCTTCTTAAATCCCAACTATCATGCATATACATAAGTGTGTAGGTGTGTGTGTGTATGTATATATTTGTGTATATAACCTAGGGATCTCCCACTGTTTCATACTGATTAAGCACATAAGTAATGCAAAATCCAAGGAGGATAAACCACCACTATCGTGAAAGTGGAAAAAAACTTGGTCCTAATCCCAGTCCCAAATTGAGTATTTTTAGGAGAGATGCTGAATATTTTTACATTTTCATTTTGTATGTAAACATGGGAGAAAGGGAGTTCCTACCATGGATTTCCTACATCACCATCACTAGTAGGAGTAAAAGACTTGCTATGAGAGTTTAAAGTGCAGTAAATAGTTTTGTTACTACTCTGTTAAGAAAGGACAATGAAGGTAGAAGTGTTGGAAATTCTTCCTGGCTAGAAAAATATCTGCATTTGCTAGATTTTTGCAGGATTATTTAACAAATCATTTCGAATAAAGGAAAAAAAACTAAATAGCAAAACAAATATGGAGAAGATTGAGTAACATGAAGTGACTTCCATACAATTATGTGCAAAAGGTCATGTACTTGCTCTTTCCAAACCCTGCTGATTGACAGGTTTTTCACTTAGCTGCTTCCTTAAAACAACAGAAAATTATTAGGATACTCCTGTTAGTATTTTGTAAATTACTTACATTTAGCACAATGCCAGTTTCCCCAGTACTCACCTTCTATCTGCTGCAGTTTTAAAAAACATTCAAAAAGTGCATAAAAATGTGTAAATTTTCATAGTTTAGCTTGTTGTTAAAACGGCATGGATTAAAATATTTCTAAATATTTCATTAATTCCAGTAACTGTTAAGGAAATTTAGAACTTCAGGATGAAATTTGCAAATGTGACATATTATAAATGATAATCAAGAAATTAAACCACTGACCTAGAAAAACAGCACCTAATGATAGATGTTGGTGTAGTACAGATACTCCAGAGACAAAGCAGGAAAAAAAAAAGCCAACACAATACGTTTTAGAAATAAGATGTTGTGATTGTTACAGGCAAATTTTGACTAGTGCTAAAGAATTATTCACAGAGGTTTAAAATAGCCACAATTGTTTCTTCTACCACGGTTAAATTTCCTCACCACTGTCCAAGATGCAGGATTTATATTACAGGTATATATGCAAATATATCCATACTGGTTTAGGTGTGGGAGCAGGATCCTTTTCTTTAGAGGCAGGCTATGCCGACAGAAGGAGTTTTTCTGCCTGCATAGTTGTGCAACTTCTCCTAACACCCAGAGGTCAGCCCGTAAAGCTCTTCTTTGTCAGCATAGCTGTGTCCACATGGGTTTTTTTGGCTGGCATAGTTATTTTGGCAAAGAATATGTGAGTTTTTTCACACTCTTCACTGACATAGCTGTGTGGATAAAACATTGTAAAGCAGAAGAAGCATGTACACACAATATGTCTCTCCCTCCTCAGCCTGGCTTTGCTTTTCACCTCTTCACAAATTAGTAGCTTGAGGCATGGTTTGCTGACTCAAGGAATAAACACAAGGAGTTTAAAGTATCACCTCACTGTTACCCCCAGATACTACTAGCAGCTCATGTGATAAAGGAAATAGATGAATGGGTGGTGCAAGTAAAATTTCAAGAGTTCCCCTCCTTCTTTTTTGTTGTTGTTGTTGTTGGGTTTTTTTTTGTTATAATCATGTTAGACACTGATAGAAAAGTAATGTATAGGCTTACCACTAGACATTTTTGAGAATAGGATCACCATGTTAAATATACATGGGTGGGAGAAAGAATCATCAAGTTATTAATGATCCACCAAAGCACGTTGAAGAGTACAGTTTTAATGAATTGGGAGCCTCATGCCTCACAACTGGGTTCATTAAGACTGGGCTCAGTTTGGGTTTCTCTGCCAGTATTCAGGAAATTCTAATCAAAGGAGAAGAATTAATGTGTAGACTTTACATCCAGGGTACCCTGCCAGCCCCAGATGGCCCCTAGCATCCCATAGCCAGCTTGACACTTGAGAAAGGAGTTTTCAAAGCACTGCTTCTTAGCAAAAGGCCAGTGAAATGTGACTCTCTTTTGTAGAGCCAAGTAGGTGTCACTACTTGTAACAGCAGGAGGAAAAATAGCAGTATCTTGCCTTCAGCTCCTGTTTACCCATGAGAAGCGGTAAAAAAATTCCAGCTTTTCTGATCCACATACCATGTGTTCATGTGTCACCAAAGTACTATCCCGAGTGTTTGGCTGCTAAAAGATCTAGGTATTATATTTGTCTTTTTTGTGCTTGTCTGCTCCCTTCTATTTCCTGCTGAGAGCCCCCTTTTCCAGTGTAACATGGGCTGAGCCACAGTGAGCAGCTGAAATGATTCTACGGAGTGACAGAAAGTCATAGATACTAGTTCCTAAGACAAGCTATGCCTCTATAGGAACACTTTATTTCATCCAGTATGTTACTAAATAGCAAGTGGTAGGTAGAAATAAAATAGCTGTGATACTTGTATGTTGCTAGCCATACTCTTCTCCCACTTTTTTATTTCCTCTCTTATTCCTTAATGCCATACTTGAACTTCTCTCAAGTGGGTCAATGAATAGTAAGTAGTTTCAATATCAGTGGAAGAGGGTTGTACTCCAAATGAGATTTTACCTGATTCCTTAGAAAGACAAGACTTCATTTCTATTCTACAAAAAATCCTAAGAACAGCATGTACTGGTATGAACAAAAGAGTGTTCTACAATAATAAGTGTTTTCTGAAGAGGTTGAACAGTAAATATTTACATAGAATACATTTCTTTATAAATCAGGCAGCTAGAAAATAAGTCAAATCTTTTCCAACAGCTCTGTGTAAATCCTTTTGCTTGGACTAGCTGACCAGCCTGGGGCAGAAGGAAGCAAAAACATTCATTATTCTATTTATTCTTTAGAATTAATTCCTTTCCCAAAGAAGGCCAGTTATAAACATGTGTGTCAGTAGCAAAATAGGTTCAAGAATAACAAATGGCAGAAAAAATAGAACATCATGAAACAGGTTTTGCAATGTTTCATCTTGCTTACTATTTGCATCTCTTACCAAAAAAAAAAAAAAAATTAGTATTATAACAAACCTGTAAAGAAAAGCCTCAAATTCAAATATAATCTTTTACCACAATAGGAAACTTTTAAGAGAGGAGTGGAGGAAGAAAAAACCAAAAAGAATGACAAAGCAGGTCCAAAAATACTGGTGTAAAAAGAGATAATTTATTCAAGTTATGACTAATGCAATTCTCTAATCATACTGTGATAACTGAAATCAATTTCCAGTGGATTATTGAGGTTATACAGGTCTGCTGCAGTTATTATAGCTGTATCACTTGATAGACATTCCAGCAAACCTGAAAAAAAAAAGAATGGCTTGAGCTGCTCTCCATTTTACCTCAACTGACTTGGTCAGACCAATCTGATTAAAGCAACAGGATTGTTTGTCTTATGGGTCATAGAAAGTAGGGTTTCAGTGGCAGGATCTGGGGCTTATGGTATTGATCTCACCAACAGGATTGACAGTGATTGCCTTCTAAGCTTGTAGCCTGATATGTGAGAAAAATAAAGGACAAATTCTTCAGCCAACTAGACAATGCCAGCTAAGAGTCCTGATGACAAAACTGTTACATTCCTGGATTCTTTTACACTGACACAGTATAAAATGAGCAAGTAGTGGAAGACCATTTGTTTGCCCAGAAGGTACTATTGCAACTTGTTTGTTTAAGAACAGCAACTTGATACCTTTATTAAACATGAAAAAAAATAACAAAATTACTTACCAGAGTGAGTTACTCAAACTCTAGTGAGCTTTGATCAGTGAAGAATCCAGAAAACACGGCATCATCTAGTCCACTAGCATGTTTGTGTTTGAAAGTGCTCCTTTTCATTTAAATGCTGTAGAACTTTATTTTATGGCACACAGCCTATAAAATACTTGCTTTCTTCTACACTCATTTTTACAAAAATATCATTGGACGTTTTGATAATTTAACCAACCTAGTGGCCTTGTGTGATGGAACGACTATGTCAGTGGAGAATCAAAGGGTTACCTCTACCATTTACCTGGACTTCTGTAATGGCTTTAGCATGGTCCTCCACATCCTTCTCTGAAAGTGAGAGAGAGGGGGGGTTGATGGTTAGATAAGATATTGCATAAGATATTGGCTGGATGGTCACATCCAGAGGGTAGTGGTCCATAGCCCAGAGTCCTGATGGACATCAGTGAGAAGTAATGTCCCTCAGGGGTCTGTATGGGGCCAGTGTTATTTAATATCTTCTTCTTTATATCTCCTTCTTCTGTTATTTAATATCTATTTATATTAATAACACAGATGAAAGGATCATGTGCATCCTTAGCAAGTTTACAGATGGCACCAAGCCAAATGGTGCAGCTGACACATGTGGAGGATGGAATGGCATTCATAGGGACCTGAAAAATCTCAAGAAATAGCCCATGGGAATCTCATGAGGTCTAACAGGACCAAGTACAAGGTGCTGCACCTGGGTCACGGCTACCCACAGTACCTGGAGGATGAACAGATGGAGAGCAGACCGGCCAAGAAGGACTTGGGGATGCTTGTGGATGAGGAGGAGCAATGTGTGCTCACAGCCCAGAAAGCCCAGAAAACCTGAAGTGAGCTTACAAGAGAAATAGAGAGAGATTATTTGCAAGGGCATGTAGTGACAGGATAAGGGAGAATGGTTTCAAACTGACAGAGAGTGGGTTTAGAGTAGATGTTAGGAAAAGATTCCTTACTGTGAGGGTGGTGAGTCACTGGAACAGGCTGCTCGGAGAAGTTGTGGGTGCCCCATTCCTGCAACTGTTCAAGGTCAGGTTGGAGTGGGCTCTGAGCAACCTGGTGTCGTGAAAGATGTCCCTGCTACTGAAATAAGTTGTACATAACCACTGAATTCACTCTAAAATACTGTACACCAGCCCACTGCCTGTTCACACAACTGTCCATGCCTTCCTTCACTCCTGGAATTATTACTTTATGCTTTCTTTTCAGTTTGTAAGCCTAGTGCTTAATATAGCATGCAAGATTTTTTTATATTGAAGGACTATCCTTAACCACAAGCAATATTTTATCATTTGTTTTCCAGGTAGCATTTCAAAGTTCTTCAAATGAAATTATTAAAACTAAGAAATAGGTCACAACCTTGGCAACCATCTGATGTGAGACAGTGTAATCTGCTAGCACACTGGTTGTCATGGAAACTGACAATATTGGATTTTTCCTTCAATGCAACCTGTTTTATGCATAAATTATTAGCATATTATTAACATATTAAATCTAAGGCACTGGCACTTCAAAGCAGATCACCTATGTGTTTTATGTGTGTCCATGAGTAACTTAAACACATTCTTATTGGCATTGAGGAAAGGGTTAATCAGTTGAGGACTGACAGAGGAAAGTTTTTATACTGGACAGTACAGACTGGTGCTTTTGAGGTGAAATATCTCATTTACTTAATGATCCACCCAAGAATTTTGTATTCCAATGCTCATTTGTTTTGCCTTTTTTTTCACTGTCAATCATCTCAGAGTTAGAAGTTTGTTTGATGTAATACCAGCTTTATGAGATACATTGAAAATTTCTATATGGTTTGTTTTGTCTCAGGCTGGAATAAAAACAAAATCTTCTGGACTCTTTGAGAGAAAGCAAACAATTCTTTCACTCCTGCTGAGCCCTTGATTTCTTCTCCAACCTTCCCCAAACAGCCAGGAGTTAAAATTCATTTTTTAAACTCAAGGATTAGTGCTCATCTCTTCCTCCCATCTGCTCAATTAGCAAATTACTAAACTGTAGCCTCTCTTCCTGTGTTGCTTCCTTCATCTGCTCTGTATCAGTCTGCAGTACATATTGGTTGCAAAGAAGTAACATTTCTGAATGACAAAAGATTTGCTTAAACATTTAATTTTTATTTTTCCCCAGCCTGAAGCTGTGTGTATAGTAACTTCAATTGTAGGAAAAATCCAGAGGCATGAAATGAGACCATTAACCCGTTGCCAAAGAACAACTGTCATACAGCATATCATCTGAGCTGACATCCATGTCTCTTTCTTCTGTAAAAAAACATCTTGCCCTTAAGAAAAAAGTTTGAAAGTTGAGACCAAAGGACTGAACAATGAACTGAATTTCATCTGTAAACCTTTGAAAAGAGACAGGGTGACAGCCCATCACTTTTCCTTCCTGCAAATCCTTGGTATGGCAATAACACCTCATGACCTGGAAGTTTTTTCTCATAGTGCTCATAAACCAGTTTGCCTTCCCAATAAGAATTGTCTTTCCCGTTATTCACAGAAGTCAAATTTGAGCTGTAAGGGAAAGTTACTATAAAATGTATGTCAGGAGACAGAAGAGGGAGTAGTCTAGGTCACAAAGTGGAACATGAATGTACTTGTAGGCACAAGTGAAAGTTCATCTGAAATATATAGTGGATTCACAAATAATGTAAGTAATTTTTCTGGATCATATTTCTGTGTTTTCTCTTAAAAAGTTGTGTAAAGTCAGTACAGAGACCAAAGAATGTCTATCTTCCTCAAATGTCTACTGTCTCATTTTGAAATGTTTATGAAATCTGCAAAATCAGCTGTACAAATTTGATTCTTACATTATGTGCCCTTTGGACATGGCTAATTTACAGAAATTTCATTTCCTATCATAGTTAGATATAATTCCTTACCTTGAAGATGTTACAAGCTGTGTCTCTTCACGTCACCCGTTTCCTACACATGATCTCAAGCACCTACCTGTACTACCGGTGCCAGAGGGAATATTCTGTATTTGCAAGTTACATAAAAACTTTGTCTTCCTCCACAATACTTCGGCATGAAAAATAAATATGTATTAGCCAGATTAAAAGCTTCTTGCTACAAGAATTATTATTCTTTTTTTAAAAAGATAGAAGAATACAGGAGAAGCATTCCCTTGCTATTGCTCATAATTATTAAATGAGGCAAATGTTTCTGCTTTTCTACTGTGACATTTTAATAGTCACTTTTTCTGATTTCTCTCTATAATGCCAAATATTAAGGCTCATATAAATGAGATTTCTCTTTGGTCTCTGTTGAATGTATTGGATTTATTTTGAATGCATATCAGGTAATACATAGGAGGATTTTTCTTGGTTTTTAATTTTTTTCTTTGTTTTCCCCTCCTCCAAGAAGCTAATGAGTAACTGTTTAAAAGTTCCAGTTGTGGAGGCTAAAGACTATTTGTTTATTTTTCTCAAAGAGAAGACAAGAATCTTGTTTTCTCTTATTGCCTTTTCTCTCTGAAGTTACAGGAGCATGTTGCTTTCATTTCTAAGGTTTTCGGTATAACACTACAACTCAATAACATGCAGAAGCAGCAATTCTAGAAACTGTGTTAATGAAGTGAAACAGGATTTCCTATAATCTTTTGATATGCCACTACGGCATTTTCTGATATTGATTTTTCCAGTGTAATTAACAAAGGTGAAAAGAATGTTACTGTGGAATCAACAAAATGTCCAGATTCTATTTGCGATCCAGAAACACGAGATTTTCTTCCCCATGGCTACATTTAGAAATGGTCAAGAAGAACAAGAATAGTCAGACTTCAAACTATAGTTTGAAACTATAGTAGTTTTGGGAACCATTTTTTTCCAATCCATCCTGTAAAACACGTCATGGGGCAGAATATTTAGCTGACAAGGAGGCTCTGGGGGGTTTATCATTTCAAGATCTTAGTCTTGGCAAAGCAAGCACAGATATATTAAACAAGCAACTTTATTCTAGTACTTATTAAGATGCCTCTTAGCTGAGTTATTGTGTAGCTTCTCAAGTGTAACTCCCTTTAGATCTAATCTCCATAGAAAGTAATCCATCATAAACAAACACACAGAGGCACAAGCCATAGTCATAACAAAAGAATACAGTTTTGTTTTGTTTCATTTTGTTTTGTTTTCCCACCATTCTCACAGTGGTTTGCAAAGCTTTCTTTATTGTCATTTTGTTTTCTCAACATTGATCAGGGACCCTGGTGGCAAGCCAGAACTGAGAGGATTGATCTCAGGTTCAAGTAAGAGAGAATTAGAAATGGGTAAAGCACAATGTATTTACAGGGATTTTAACTATATCAAATTCCCAAGTTTTTTGTCAGTTTACTTAACTGCTTTTAGTATATTATTTTAAATGGCTTTTCCTATGCATTTTGGAGGGGGAAACTTTGGTTTCATTTGTTTTCAATAATTTGAGAAGGTGGTATATAGGAAATTCACCTTATATCAACAAGTGAGAAGGTGACTCTCAAACTTGATCATTGCCATTGACTAAAGAGATGAGTTCTTGCATGTTCCTCAAGTTGTTACCCTTGATGAACTCTTACTTGCTATAACTTCAGACCCTTCCACTAAAATATTCCTAGTCACCTGTCACTTTTTCTGCTATTCCATGCTTTTCCCACCAGATGGTAGGCAATAAAAGCAGGAAACAGAAGCTTATTTGTTACTGTATACTTAAAAGGAATCAAAGAAAATTAAATAAAGTGCAACTGTGAAACAATTCTCCATATGCTGGTCTGCTTTTCATGCTTGCAACTAAAAGGCAGCACCGGGAGAGATCTGGTCAGTGCTTGCAGGTAGTTGATTAATGGCATAAGCAAGGCCTACATGAGCATATGCTACATATGTTATTGCATATTGAAAAGATGCTATTGTGTCTCCTATTCTGTTGTTCTCTTGTAAACAAAACTAATTATTATCAGGATATGCATTTTCTGTCAATTCCTTTAAGGAAAAACATTTATTCCACTTATCCTGCTGTAACCAGATAAATGAAATTGTCTCCCCAATGTGTAAATTTCTTCTCCTGCCTTGTTAGTGCTGTCTTGTACATGAAGTACTCATTTAGTTGCAAAAACCAATTATCATCCCTGTCTGGATACATTAAGAATTTTCCTACAAGTCTTTTTCTCTCTATCACATTTTAAGCAACAGTGTACATGAATTATTCATATTGCCCATCTTGCAGGCAGGTTTTTTTATTATTAAATTCGATCATAATAATAGTTATTACCACCGTCATGGCAGTTTTATGAGTATTCTTCAATGCCATTACCTGGAAAGTTTTCAATCAAGACATATAAAAGATGCAAATCAATTTCCATAATAAAATTAAACTGCACCATCTACTCTTTCATCCTTGCAATAGAGTTGATTGACAACTTCTCCCTGATAGTTGCAGCTGATAACTTGCAGGCAAAGTAATGGAGAATGGCAGATTCTTTTACTCTAATATTCTAAGAAATTCAGTATTTTTCTTGTCTTGTCAGTATTTAATGCTCAGGTCTTCATGCAAACACAGTGTTTAAGATGCAAACATTCAGTTTACAAATATTCCTCCCAAACAAGGGAATTATTTCTCTCTGGCAATATAAGATTTGCCTTTCACTAACCAAAGGCAGTGCTGAATAAATGAAATTATTTAATGAATTTTGGGAACAAAATAAACATTTCTTTTATGTTTTGAGTGATGCTGTTCTCCACAAAGAGATCTTTTTCCAAGGAGGATGTTTTCCAGGTGATTCTCCTAACTTCATCCTGCACTTTTATTTTGTCTTTCTCTCTTACTTGTTTTAGTACAGACTGCTTTAGCACAGATTTTAAGGACCACCTTATGGTTCTTCTTTGATCCCTTCTGTGCAAGCACTTGAGAACTTGTTCCTACTTCCTTGTTTGTTTACCACTTCTCTTTCACTGTTTGGTCCCCATTTATCATTTTCTTGTGCTTTAGATCAAAGGTGCTGTCTAAATAAAACATTAAATGTAATGTCCACTGGTGCTAGTATTAACTGCTGTATAATTTTGTCTTTACTCTGGAGGTGGATGGATTAAATCTTAATAAAAGTTTCAAATCTTGACTTCAGATCCATTTACATCAATTGCAAGGCAGAGCAGTGCATTAATATTCAGGAAGTTACTTTGGAATGATATTGGAGTAATTAAGATGAGAATATAAACAGCATTCATAGGGATAAATATGTCTTCTCTTCAATTAGGCCTCAAGTAAGACCAAACAATACAAAACATCAATCAACCCTAATACCTTGGGAAATAAAGTGATCGCCATTTAGAATCAAGAAAAGAATTTATTTTCATGATACAGATTCAGACAATTCTATGCATTATGTAAAGGTTAATGTTCCCACTGAAGTTTCTGGGTGGCGTCTGTTCAAAGGAGACTCCCAGAGTAGAGACATTCTTGCTCTATTCCAATATAAAATCCTTGTACTCCTAAGAACTTCCTCTTTCATGTTCAGAAACACTTAGAAAGATAGATTACATCACACTTCAAGAAAATAAATCATGCAAGACTGCTCTGATGTCTGTTATGTAATTCAATTTATTACAGCAAGGCTGCAGAATTAATGAGTGAATTACAATTTTTCCCATAAGCAATTTTTTATTTCTGCTAAGGTCATGTTAGGACTATTATTGTTCTTTTGAAGATGCAGAATGAAAAATTAAATAAACTGTATGTTTTCTATATAAATTTTCTATTTTCAAATCTATTTAGATGATGTCTAGATTACCATTTAAATTATTCACCAGTTTTAATGTTACCTGCTTATTACGGCATTTGTCAAAATCAATTTCTGCTGACATATCCCGAGAAATTTGTTGATTTTTATCCAACCAGTGTATAGCTAAGTATTAGTCATCTGTAACAATTTTAGTTTCTACATTCTCAACTCTCCCTCCCCATGACCATTTTACTGGTTAGAGTAATAACTTATTCCACCAAGTTTTCAAAAATTATTCTAACTCTGAATATAATGTTTGGAATTGATGGTAGCAGTATAGCCCATGTGTAAAATATTCAGTTCTTGTGTACAATGAGATGTTAAAACTAATCCTGTCATTAGTTTCAGGATAAACTGCCTTCTATACCACAGATCACTAGAAATTCCTGGATGTGTTGGATGGCATTTTCCAAAGAGCCAGAAGTTCATTTGGAATTTGGTTCTTTTTGCCTTTGAAATAAACAAGTCCCTTCCAAATGACAGAAATAGGTTGCAATCTGTCTACTAGCAGCTTATTTTCCTTAAGTTTAGATTTTGAAACTATTTTTCTATGTTGTATGAATGCAATATAGAAAACAAGAAAATTCAAGGGACACCTTTTCTATATCTCCACCCAGTCTGATATGCTCAAAGCTCTTTTTCAAACCTCAAAAGTGCAGTACATGCATCCTTCATTGCCCCATGTGAAACATGCAAACCCTCTTGGTTGTGTCATATACCACCTAAAATGGTATCAGTGGTTATCAATGGTGACTAGTAATGGGTCAGCCAAATTATTTTCTGTCTTTATCCACATCTTTGCATGTCCATCGGAAATCTGTCAAGTCCATGTTTGTTACTGAGAGCTTTACAAAAATACCACTCAGAAATCATTGGTAATTCACTTTTCTTCTTAAATGAATTTGTTCATTTCCTGCCAGGAAACTCAAATTTAAATGAAATCAATGATTTTCCCAGCACTTTTTCTTAACTAGGTCATCAGAGAAAGGAAAATTTTGTCTAAAGTCTGCATGGGGGAGGATATTTTTATAATATGCAGTGACCTTAGCTTCTGTGTTGCCACCATGCATCCTTACACAATTTCAACAGGTACAGTGCATTACCCTGTTACATTTTGGTTCCCAAGAGGCCTTGTCGTGTTCAATTTGATCACGCTGTCTGTCAGAGACCTGTCCATATCTATCTGTCTATCAGTCTGACCATCCTTGTACCTATGAAGCTGGATGAAGCCTAAATAGAAGGTAAAGTTTGCCACAATCTGAAAATTCAACACAGGAAAGGTAACTTAATTATTTAGAAATTTATTTCTTTGGAAAAATAAGAAGTAGAAAGAAGCTGGCCATATTTGTGACATTGGAGTCCAATGAAATAGTTCAACTACTGTCCTAAATTGTGCTGGCTTTGTTAAAACACTATAATCACAGAAAGAATGTTCTTCTATGGAATTGCCTTGAGATCAAAATTGGATTTTAAATTGTATTATTCTAATGTAATATTTTATTCATTGTTTGGTAAAGATAACTTGAGATCACACATGTTTTCTGAGGCTCTGCCTTATTCTTTAAAGCCAGCAACCATTTTCCATGGCCCAGTTTCTAACTACTGCCCTATAAATTCTTATACACCAGGTAGGGAAAAAAGGGAGGAGGAGACTAAATAGTCTGGTCAGGAATTCATGACTAAATTGTGGTTTACCTATATGGGCTTTTTCTCCTGTATGTCATTGAATATATTCATCTTAGGTTTCATATTTGCAGCTGAACTACCTTTGCCTATAATTGAGATTCCAGGCAGATAGAGACCTCCTGTGAACCATTCCTTCTGATCCTGGTTCCCCCTATTTCCAAATCATTATTTCACTTTTTCTATTAAAACTTGATATGACTAACAATATAGTTTTCAGAACTAGACTCATTTCTCATGAATGACAGATATCTCTTTATTTCTGTTATGAATATTGTAAAAGAGGAAAAAATTAGATATCTTGAAGTAGTTGCATGATATCAAAAAATTGCACTTTGCTTTATAATACTAATGCTTTGTAGTTATCCATCAGTCTTCAAACACTAATCAATTTTAAGTTATTACAAGGTTTATAATGGAATATATCATTTATACTTCTCTTATCTACCCTGGAATTCATTCAAGTAGATTTTTTTTAATTTAAGCTCTCTAACAGCTATTCTTTCTCTCTGACTTAATAACCAGTAAGGTCTGCCCTCATCTTAAAATAGAGTGACAATGGTTATGTCTTCCTGCTCTTACCATCCATTTCACTGTTCCATTTTTTAAGCGGAATAGACCACACCTTTTGATAGATATCAAAGAAAAGCCTCAGAGAAATATTTTTTGAAGATTAAAGGGATGGAATTACAAATGAGTAAATGTAGTTTGATTTAATAAACCTCGTCTGACGGAAAGAGTCTGAGTCCCAAGCAGTGCAATATCCTAAGAAAATTCTTTACAACCAGCTGGGGCAAAGCAAAAGGAAATGCTGAATTTGAGCTTTTGAATGTAAGCTTTCAGCTTTGAGGCTACAACTCAAATCTGCCACACATTAGATCTAATATTAATCTTGCATTACTATTTCGAAGAGAAAGGTGTTCATATATGGAAAAAATCTGGCACTGGGTTATTGGTTGTGTGCTTTTTTGGATGTGGAGGTAGAAGTTAGAAGAAAATGGAAAGAGTAAAGGTCTGGGTAAAATAGCAGGAGTAGAGGGTGTCTTAATCTGCACATTATGCAATGAAATGGACACCAGTTATGTGGGGAATCAATTCCATTTTATTGCTGTGAGATGGGGTTCTAATGTAATTAAAAGGAGTAGCTTCATTAATTACTGTAACAAATTGGATTGTATATGTTTGGAAAAGTAAATATCAGATTTAGGATAAATTTTGCTAATCTCAGAGGATCAGTTATGGCTAGAGCCACCCAGCACGTCCAAATCTCAGCACTGCATGGGATTACCTCAATCACCACTGCTTGAACACTGATCTTTGAAACCTCTACTTATATCTGCTCCTAAAACTAAAGATGCCAGTGTTTCTGCTGATAAAGTTGCTAAAGACAGCTTCTGAGGCTAGGCTGTTGGGCACTTGAGCCCAAGGAGGTATTTCACCCTCACTGTTTCAACTTGGGTGCTGTTTGTGAGGTTTGACCTAGTAGGAATGATCAAGGTAAACCAGATGGATTTCCTGTTGCAGCAAAGCCAAGGCGAGATCTTTCAAGGCTGGATGGTTTATGAACATGATTTACACAGAAGCCCCATGGAATAATCACTTATATTAGGCATTATGGCATTTACTTCTAAGTCTCTTGCTGCTTGATTTAAACAGGTTTTCTTATCTTCCAAGTGCCTCAGTCACTTTTTTCTGAAGACCTTTTTGTCTGATAAACATACAGCTACCTAAAGTAGGGTATGCAAGGGTTCTAGTGGGAGGGAATGGCAATGACTGATAATGAAATCTTGCATGGTATGTTTGCTAGGCCTATTTACTCCATTATAAAAACAGGGAGATGTGTAAAAATTTTCAGCTCTCATTCCAAAACAGGCATGTTTGAGAACATCTCCCTGCTCTGGCAGAAAAATTGTCTTCCATAAGTATTAGATGAAGATGTGCTTACAACCTTTGTTCCCCTTTTACTGGGAAAAAAAAAAAAAAAAAAAAAGGACAAAATCATACAAATTCTATTAATAATTCTTTACTTATTGTCTTCAGGCTCAATTTAAGGTAAATCTCCACCTGAACCAGTGAACTTGCAAATCCAACTGGCAGTAGATTTTGCAAATACATAGTTTTTTTGCATTTTGTCAATCTTCCTTGAAGAGGGAAAGCAATTATTTATTTCTTTGTTCATTTACTAAGAAAACTGGGTAATTTTGAGTCCACATGTATGTGCATTACAGGACGCTTGATTTTTAGCATAAGTTCAGCTAATAATAAAATGGGTCTTTTTTGAACCTTGAAATGCTGAAAAGTTTAAGGTTTTTTTGGCTTTCTCATTTTACTGCTGTGTTGACCTGGTCTTGGATTTAATGTCCTCACAGAGAAGCATATGATGAAGTTAGGGTATGTATGGGGAAATCTATTTTAAAAATAATTAGATCCTATTCTCATCAGTATAATTAACATCATGAAAAATAGAGTTTCAATTCTATAGTTGTTAGTATAGAAATACACGAATCTTCCCAAGTTGTTTGAATGCTTTCATACAGTTAAAGATCAGTCTTCTTCAAATAAGAAAATAAGTTTTTCTTGGGTTATTTTTATTACTTTGTGACAAAGTTAAAAACCCTAAAATAGTTTAAAGAGAGATAGAAAAAAAAAGACATCTTGAAAGAATAATCTGACCATGGTCATTAAAAAAGAATGTCTTTTCCTAAATGCTCTCTGGATTTATAATTGTCTTGTAGAATAAAGTGAACAGGTTTTATAGAGCAAGATGTGATAACCAAAGGCTGGACTAGTTAGTACATGAGACATTTCCAAATACTATTTCCAACATCTCCACACTTGATGGCATGCTTATTTGTTTCATTTACACTGGAAAGAAGGCTTGTTTTCAAGCATTTTTGCCCCTGTGGGGTGTCATCCTCCATGGCAGTTCACAGTTGATGCTTCCAGAAAGGCATGTGGTGCTGCTTTTCTCTCAGCCTCTCCACAGTGTGAAGGTGTGTGGTTTTATAGAGGCTTCAGTTCTGCTAGCCCATCAAATGCTGTAGGACCTTAAAACTCAAAATTTTAGAAAGTACTGCTTTCTAAAAAGCACTTCTCTGAGGCATTAGTTCCCTTTCCTCTCACCCAAAAGAGATGTGAGACATTCTGCTGCTGTGAGCAAAAGAATGATGAAATTCCCTATAGCTCTCAAATAGTTCCAGAACATATAATTTTCTTTATTAACAAAAGGAAAAGGGGTGACTAAGACAATGACTAACAGTGACTAAAAGACAGACTCTGTGCTATGAATCTCCATGAACTTTCTTGGAGGAAGGAATTGGTGCATGTCTCGGGTTCTATTTTCATAGTTACCCTTCTGTTAGACCTATATCAAAAACCTTTTTGAACTAACAAATGTGGTGGTAGCTTTTAGCAGCTTTTCAGTTTACTGAAACTAATTCTTGCTGTAGTGAAGTCCCACAGGAAATGCTTGAATTTTGTGTTTTGGGTTTGTTTGTTTGTTTGTTTGTTTTTAAATATTAATTGAGTTTTTACTAGAAAAATCTGCTGTGCTACAAATCTTGTAAGAGAGTGTATTCTCATGAGAGCCCTAGCCCAATTCTGTAAAATTCAGGTTTGTACAGAGTAAATATAAAACCCCATGTGTATTCTCTGAAACAGAAAAACCTGTGGTACTCAACTTTGTAACATAGCTACGGCCAGTAGTTTTGGACTCTGTTAAGAGAGAAATTTCTGGTTATTCAGCATGACTGGTGGGCATTAAAATGTTTTATTAAACACTGTTTAATGACAAATCTGGAGTACTAATATAAACAATAATATTTTCATTTCAGTTATTCAACAGATTTGGTGAATCCTGAGGAAGATTTAAAAATATATGTTATCTGTTATGCTGAGACATCATGGGAAGCTTTAGAATTAAAACCGTTTTACTTCAGTTATCCCACTGAATGCACTTCACAGTCTGTTATCATTTTGGCTGTAAAACGTGCATTTTGTACCAGTGAACCAAAAGATAGATATTGCACCATGAATTTACAAGGTAAGTAATCCCAAAGAATTTTCTAAGCACCTATCCCAAGCTAGTTCTAGAGTCTGGGATGTTGTTTCCTTCTTTTTTTGTTTTCATGAGGCTACAAATTAAGCTGCAAATTCCTTGGTCTTACTTGGAATTTTTCTTGCAGTATCTTGGGCTTCTCTGTCCAGAGGGGAGCACCCGAAATGTCACTATTAAAAATGAAAAAAAAAAAAAAAAAAAAAAAAAAAAAAAAAAAAAAAAGAACAAAAAAAAGGCAAAAGAAAAGGGTTTTTGGGGCTTGGTTAGAAAGGGGTTTTTATGGTGCTGAAGGGGTTTCTGAGTGTTTCCTGATTTTCTGTTCAGCTGCCGTTCCTGCGCATCTTTTTCGGGATCCGCGCGCCCCCTGCGGGCCGCTCCCGCACCTGCAGCTGCCGGAGCCGCCCCGGTCGCGGAGCGCCAAAACAGCTCCATCCATTACCAAATTGATTATTGGACCTTATAACAGCCAATAAGGAAACAAAAACACTTTCTGGCCGGATAAAGACACATTCATAAGGAAAGCGGTCATTCTTTGTCCAGCCCTGCGGTTTTTTATTAATATATTGATCTTAAACCTCCTTCACTGTTCTTTTTTTCGTAGTCAATTTAATTTGTTCTGAATGAGTTTTACATCTGTAGTAAAATATTACTAAAATTTTCTGAAAATTTTCATGATGTGTGGATTTTCTTCATATGCTTTATTAGGTGATTTTAAGGAAATACGTCCTGCACCCTTTGTGTCTTTTTAAGTGCTCTCTGTTCATTTTGTTGGAGTCATATGTGTCCTCTTATGCTTTTTGCCAACTATGATCTGGACAACTGTGCGTTTCTTAAAAGAGGGGTTTTATTTTTTGCCTTGTTTCTGAGCATTCGTGCCTTTCACTCTCACTTTTTAGTACGTTATTTTAATCTCTGAAGGACAGATAAATGTGAAATGATAGCAGAGTATTTGAGTATTTTCCTTACAAAGGAGAATGCAATTAATTCTCCTTTAGCACAAAGAGTATTCTAGCTGTATGCAAATAAACACCTATCAAAACCAGTCATTCAATGTCACATTTGAACATATTCTTAGAATCTATTTTCTAAATCCTTTTGCAATCACAAAAGAAAGCTGTAAGTCATTCCCATTTCCAACTTTTTTTTAATTAAATTAATTACTATGCTTGCTTTCTAGACCTGTAAAACACACTAAAGAAACACAAATAATTGTAAAAGATGAAACTGTTGGCTCTCCTGAAGCCTAGTATCTGATCTGAATCTCTCCTGGTTCAGCTTAAGGTCATTTCTTCTTATGCTTTCACTTGAGACATGGTAGAAGAGGCCATCCCCACCTGCCCACATCCTTCTTCCAGGCAGCTGTAGAGAAGAATCAAGATCTCCCCCGAGTTTCTTCTTCCCCAGACTAAACACCCCCAGATCCTTACTTACTAATATTAGCAATACTGCTAATGGTCTGCCACAGACATTAGCATCCATCAATAAATCTCCCTTCTGCTTTTCAGATTGACTCAGTCTTGTCACCACTGTCAAAATTTAGCTGTCTTCTTGGTCAATGTAAGCAATGTTTTGTTAGTGCTTATGAAGCCTCACACACCCATAATACTTCCATGAAAACACACACACACGTCATAGTGACTTGGTTTATGTTGATTTGCTTGCCTTTAGTTCTGAGTATTTTATCAGGCCTCTTTACAAGTAGTGTTACAGATTTCCTACCACATTTTAAAATCTGAACGCTTTCAACCTTCATAAACTTGAGTTTGAATTAATTCAGTGACTTCCTTCTCTCATAAATTCTTACTAATTTGTCAAGATGAACCAGTAATATTCCTTCAAGTCACTTCTCCCAGAATATGAGTTCCTTAGCAGACTCTCACATGACCAGCCAGATTTGCTGTGAGGCACAATTCTCTCAATGTTTATGTCTTTCCTTTTGGATGCTGTTTTCTTTTTCTTTACAAATAGTGTACATACATATTAATTTTTTTATCTTGGACATTGAATACCTTCAATAGCTGCCCAGTCAGCATCCCTTCACAAAATTAAGCAAGAAATCATAAATCATCAAGGACTCCAAACAAACTGCTGCCAGAATTAAGATTACCGTATGGTGACCTGTCTTTAAGTTGAGCTCTCTTGCTTAAGAATAAAGGATAAAATGTTCTAAACCTCTCTTTTTCATTTCTGCTGCTCCAGACAGCTCCTAGAGTATCTATTCATTGCTCTGCTCTTCCCCTCAGAGGATTGCCACTGATCCATTTTATTCCAGATATCACATAGGCTTCAAATGTTGTCAAAGGCTTACAAAATCTGTAAAAGAGCTGCTTCACAGTGCATGGAGTTACACGGAGCTTAGCCATTAAACAGTCACTAGTACAAGGAATGAGACTCATTCAGTTCTGACTAATAACTGAATTACTCACTTTTGCTCTAAGATGCTCCACAGCATGACCTGCCTCTTTTTTAATGGAAATTTTTCCATGGTTTTACTTTCCCCATAATATTCTTTCATTGAATCCCTATTAGTAATGTAATAGAGCTGCATTCATATGTCACTTTCTCTTTTGTGTGATCTGTATTATACAGCATACATGTAGTGCAAGAAGGAAATCTCTTTTGTTGTTTACCTGGACAGGTGGGAAGTGTCCTTGCCCATGGCAGGTGGAGTAGACTAAATGAGTTTTAAGGCTCCTTCCAGCCCAAACTATTCTATGATTTATATCTTATTGACTCCACATCTCCCAATTGATCATTTTCTCACTGTACAAAGCAGAAAAGTCTACCGAGAAAATAGTGGAACTGAACATCATTGTGGTCTTAATAACTCAAGTACATGAGAAATGTATTAATATTTATATTAAAATCTGTTTCCCAAACTCTGTTTATGAGAGTCCGTATAACTTCAGGACACTTCAGCTTTATATCTCTAGAAAAATACTGTTTCATTGACATATATTTTCTTTTTGGAAATATGTGTGGGCTTATTTGCCATGTGCTACACTAGCTTCTTTATTGATAATATAAGAAAATAACTCTTACTAATATAACATTGGAATAACACTGGAATAACACTTTCCCATCATGTTAGTTGTGTAGTCAAAAGTACATTGCAATTATTAACCACAAGATGGCTCAATAGGAGAGGGAAATGTAGCTTTTTTACATCACAAAACCACACCATTTCTGCATTTTAAAACTGAACATAAGTTTGGCTCCTCACACACTAGGATTGAATGCATCCAGTTTGCTCGATTATTAAAATACAGAAACACTGTATTGTTCACCCAGTTTAGATAGAAGACAACTATGAGTTTTATTTTCCTTCACTATGAAGTTAAAAAATGTAAAGTTTTTTACAGATCTGAGGAAAAACCAAACAAGAATGATGGAAGAAATAAAACTTTTAAAGGCAAAAATTCATTGAAAGACTGCTGCATGTTGCAGAGACTGAATATGTCCTCAGTTATTATCAATTAAATATTTTAATTACTTTATATGAAACAGGCTTATACTCTTATTAATGTGGCATAAATTGCTAATACATAGAGCTCTGATCATTTAGTTGTCACCATTAAGACATAAACAATGTTTATCCCCCCTCTCAGGTCTTTCTTTACTACTGCTTTAGCAGTTACCCATTATTTTACTTCAGATGCAGTTGCATGTAGAATCACTTAATATCAATATAGAATACAATTTTCCTTTCTTCACTTACAGAATAAATGCTTAGAAACTCTTATTTTGGTTGAAAAGGGAATTCTTCAAACTCTTGTGTAATGCTGGAGAGGTTTCTGCGCATTCCTTAGTGACTGAAGCAAAATAATCACAAAGGAAATAGAACCACCTTGTTTGGAGCAGCTCATTTCTCTAAAACTGAGAGATCCAGAAGTATCAGCTCCTGCATTGTACTCTATTAAGACTAATAGGGAGGACCAGTGTTTTCTCTTAGGAAGAAATAGACTGATTCAACGGGAAGATGTTTGTGTATAACCTGGGAGATGCAGATTCCCGCATGCCTACTCCCACGCTGTTAAATCATGAGTCTATTCACACATGGCCATACTTATTCCAACTGTGCCCTGGGCCCCCAAAATTATGGAAAGCATGTTGCCAGACAGCATGCCCCAATGCTGACTTCATGTTAATCCATTGTTCCTGTGCAAAACACTGCAAGCACTGTGGAGAGCCCCGTGACCCACATTGAATCATTTCTAGCAGGTAGCCCTCCAAAACCTATGTGAGAACATGGATCACATGAAAGTGTGGTTCCTGAAGCAAGAATAATCTCTGCTTCTTGGTTATTGAAGATTATGAGTATATATCTGTGAATAAACTGAGTATTTCAGAAGGCATATACTTAAGTGCTGATGCCTTTTCCAGTGTGAAGTAGTAACTGTAATGAAAAAAAATGCAAAAGCATAGCTTCCCAAGGATAAAACAAATAAGAGTGGGAATGAAGGAGTGAGGTCATATTCTCCTCCTCTCTTTAAGAATCGCCTGCTTTCCCCCTCACTCTTTAGCCAGTTCTTTCAAGGCAGCTGTGATTATTTTCATCATGTCTCCTCAGAGTTTCAAAGGTCTCTTTGACCTTTCCTGTATACTACCTGATGGCTTTGCCTGCACACCCTTTGGGAAACATCCTTCTCCTGTATTGTGCATACTGCTCTTGCACCTTGGTGAGGGCAGTTAGCCTTGGAGAAGGCAGGGAATGTGATTCTACATTCAACTCATGAGGAAGGAGAGAAAAAAGTGAGAAGAACATATCTGCTTTTCGCTCACTGAAGAGCTCCCAGGGAGTAGGAGAAAGGGAAGGAAGCTTCCTGGGAATTTCGTGAGTAGTAGCTGCAGCTCAAGAGAGGGAAAAAATGATAAATGTTATGAAACTAGGAGGCAGAAGAGAGATAGCTGGCTGATTAGACCCTGGAGTTGCAGAAATCAATCCTTTCATCATCTGAGTTACTTTTTCCTCCAACATCTGGCTCACCAGATGCTGCCTCAGAGCAGGGTTTTGCAGCACTAAAGAGCCAGAAGGTCTCCAGGAAGCATTTTAGCAGTTTCCACCATCTCTACACAGCATCCTGTGCCTCTGTCAGTCTGCTTTCCAGACACTCAAATTCCTGTCAACCTGCAAGGTGATCAGTGCTCTTCTACCATCACCACAGGCAAGTCCTCTCTTTCTTTTCTGGTTGGATTTTTTTACAGGACCATCTGACCAGACACTGAGCAGAACAATTGTCTGATCAAGTCCTGCACCTGATCAACTCTATTTGCTAGTGTGATTGTTCTCATCTCTGTATGTCTGACATTTGGGATGCTTCAAGCAAGACTAGCTGGGAGAGCAGGACAAGATTTGTGGACTAGCTACTGGTGACACTTTTTGTGTGTGAATGTGAGACATTAACAAACTTCAGGTTGGTCTAGCTGGAAGTTTCAGGCTTAGGGTTTTAGGAGCTGGACACTGAAGGGACCATACATTTCAAACAGATACCAGAGAGGCTCTGAATCTCATCAGCCACAAGACAGAGAAGAATTGGGCTATTTGTCCTGTTTATCCTTACATGAATATATACATATTTGTGCATAAGTGGTGCCTGTACAATAACTGTAGTCCTGTCTGAGTTTAAATGGTTGACCATGCTTTCGTATAACAGAGGACACAGAAAGAGCACTGCTGGCACAAACCTTGCAGGAATGGTTATAAGATGCCGCTTTGCAGGTGTTTTCTGAAGAGACAGGGGTACATATTCCTCAGGTTTCTCATGTTTTCCAGCCCTGGGAAGTCACTTCAGGAGTGTGAATGAAAGCAATTCCTCCAGCCAAAGACCTCTCAAGTGCTCAAGGAACAAGTGCATACCTTCAAAGCATGACTTCAAGGACACTGCCATCATTGTACTGAGTTCTGTGCTGTGTACCTGGAAACCATCATCTTTCATACACAGAGGCTAACAATCCCTGATACTGCCAAAGGTTGCTTTTCCTAGAATTTTCTGAATGATGAAGTGAATAATATCAACATGGCAGAAACATATGGAAAAAAAATTAATTATTTTAAATGTTATTAGAAGTTCATCTGAACATTAAGATGTTCAGTGAGATCAGGGGAGACACAGCAAAATAATTAGTTCAGACAACAGTGGAAATAGCATCCTGAAAAAGGGTGAGAGGTGAATTAGAGAGGAGCAGCAGAGTCAGAAGAATGAGCTGAAGTCTGGCAGCAGAAGGCAAGCAGAAAGACTTTCGCAGACTCTGTTCCTCTATATTGCTTTAGAAATATTCCAGGTTGTTGTGAGCTCTCAAGAGCTATCAGGAGCCGTCTGCTGCTTACTTCAGAGGGTCTTGAGGAAGCCTGAGTCACACTGGCTCAGTTTTTTGGAGCACAACTCCCACTTTAGTTCCCCTAGGAGAGAATTTAGCTCTTCTGCATTAAAACCACCCTGAGGACTCAGCCCTGTTCCCAAGTAAATTTGGACTGTCAGGGCTTTAAAACCAAGCTGCTGCTCTGAGCCAAGTTGCTAATGAAGGCACAGCCTAATGTGGTTTATTCTTTCCCTCTAAAACTGGTGGGGCCAGTGTCTGTCACCCCTAAGGAATCTGCACATCAACCGATAAAGAAAAATGGTAAAAATAAAAATGGGCAAAGGCAAGAAGCTGCATGTGTATTCCTTCTGTCAGTGATGACTCACAGCAGTGCCCCGAGTGAGTGGTGTGTGGGCACCACCATCCTGCCACACAGAGCAGAGATACTCAGGAGAATTTCTCAATGATTTTCCAGCCTCCTTACCTTTGGCATCAGAGGATGGCTCTATACATATTTTATGAGCTTGGATGTTGTCTTTTCTAGGTAAGTAAAAATAACTTGCACACTCCAGTAAGACAATGAAAATGAAAAAGTGAAATCAATCAATTTTAAATATGTTTTCTTGCAGTCATTACTTAAATATTGATTTTTGGTGAGATCTTATTGAACAGTACATTTTGACCTGCCTATGCTTAACTGCCATGACTGACGTACAAGATGTTTAAAAGCTAGATTAATTTAATTAAATGGGGTATATATGGTAGGATGTGATCTCTTGAAGTTGAAAAAGGTCATACATTCAGAACAAAAATGAGAGGAACTTGTTCTAAATTATAGACATTACAACTTAATAATATGAATTATTTGAATTTATATAAAAACACTCTACGTAAAGGTATTTTATATTTCAAACAGGTTTTAAAGGTCTTTAAAGAATCATCATTTTCTAATCTGGATGCTTGTAAATAGTTTTCAACTTTGAACTATAACAATTACTGAAATAAATGATCAGGTTCAAGTGTTTAATGGACAATTTTAAGACTTGTTTCTTTCAATTATATTAAAGTCCTCACTTTTCATGCCTCAAAACACAAACCCCCATCTTTCAGATACCATTAGAGCAATCTATATGTAATACTCAAGATATCTATGCTTCATTCATCCATTGTCTTTTAAATCAATGTTTGATTTAAACAATGGGGACCGTTGTCTCTAACAATGGAAAATAAACATTTTAAGTAAATAAATAAATAAATAAGACAAGCAGAAAAGAAAGGAATTCACAATGCAGTCTAAGTGTAATTTTAATTACATTGTCCAAAAGGAGAAATCAATAAATTTTTTTAATAAGAGGATGAAAAAAAATTAAAATCCAATACAGTCCAAAAAATGGTGCTGGCATAGGTAGGGCTATGATTTTGGTTAGTTGATTAGTGTCTTGGGTCCAACTGATAGAGCTCTGCTCAAGGAAACCCCATAGATATTTTCAATTTCATGTCCTCAGAGAAGCAGGATTTCATAGGTCATTACATCCTTGAATGCAATGAAAGCAGCAAAGGCAACAAAGCTGGTGCAAGAGCTAGAAGGAATGGCTGAGAACTCTGGTTAGCCTAATTTGGAGAGAAGAAGGCTGAGGGGAACCTCATTGCTCTCTGCATCTCCCTGAGGAGGTGATGTGGAGGTGTTTGTCTCTTCATCCTGGAATCTCCTAACAGGACACAGGGGAATGGTTCAAAGTTGCACCAGAGGAATTTTAGACTGCACATGGGGAAGCTTTTTTTTTTCCAAGAGGGTGGTCAAATGCTGGAACAGGGTCACTAAGGAGGTGGTCAATGCCTCAAGCTCAAGATCAGCATTTACTCTTCTAACCCCATCTCTGCATGCCCTGGTAATGCCCTTGAAGTTCTCAATGGGTATTTATCCATATTTCCATCTCTGCTGCACTTCTCTTTTGGTTTTGAGCAGGCTCAGAAGCTCAGAAGTGGACACTTCCCCTGGCTACCTCCCTTACCTCTAAAGGAGATGAACTGTGTCTGTGCTTCCAGGAGCTTATTCTTGAAAAACTCCCAGCATGCGCTGGCTCTAATTCTCCATGGAAGTTTCCCATGGAATCCCTCCCAGAGCTGAAGTTTGTTCTTCTAAAATCTAAAACATTTTTCTTAGTACTAGCCTGCAGAGTGCTCAGCAGGATCCCAAAATCTACAATATTTTTATAATTGCATACAAGGCTACTGAGGTATTCAGAGCTTTAAATATTCAAAAATTTTAAATTTCCTGCTTCTTTTGTGCTATGTATTTGTTTTTATTTAAAACAATTTTAGATTGCAAATCTAGGGACTGTTCAGCCTGAAGAATAGAAAGCTCTGGGGGATATGATCAATGGATGTAAATATTTGGTGGGAGGAAATGAAGAAGGAGTCAGTCTTCTGAATAGTGTTCTGTGATAGGACAAAAGGCAACTGGAACGAATTAAAACTCATGAAAATCCATCTGAACACAACAAAAATACTGTTTTGTTATGAGGCTGGTCAAACATGGGATCATGTTGCCTGACTGGATGTGATATTGGGGGTTCTGCTCTAGTTGGCTCTGCCTGAGCAGGAGAGTTGGATATAATAGAAAGGTCCTTCCTGATGTAGAAGATTCTCTGGTGCTTTGATTCTGATATATATTTCCATTCTTCTTTGAGAATTTGCTAGTACACTATTTCAAAGAAGATCTCTAGTGTGCTGGTTTTGGCTGGGATAGAGCTGATTTTTTTCTCCATGTCGTGTGGGACTACATTTTGGGCAGTTTTGTCTAGGAGGTTTTAAAGGATAATTTTCAAAATTTTCATTAAGTCAGTGAGAAAAGTTCAGCCAATAATAAGCACTTTTAAAAAATCAAATTAATTGTATTAGCAACTAAACAATTATCAACTGTTTTTTAATGAAAATATATTCAAAATTATTTACAGATTTATAATCAAAAGAAAATTATTCATAACTTCTGTAATTTAACTAGCTGTGAGTTCAAGAGAAAAAGATTACTTTGTATAGGAAAGCTATAATTTCTTAGTGATAAAAAATTGATACCTGTCAGGGTTTATTTTGTACCATATTCACCCTCAATTTTCTAGTGTTTCAATGGTTAGTAAATGAAAATATTCAGAAGCACATTTAAATAGAAAATGTAATGTCTCACAGATATTTAGCTGTTGGTGTTTTTCTCTTTTAGTTTTGGGCTGGGTTTTTTCCTTTTTTTCTTTTGGCTACTCCACTTATTCAGTTTTATTTCTTTTTTCCTGAGTTAGCATAACTCTTATGCATGGTGTACTGAGTATATTGTTTGGCTAAAATTTACTTGTAAAGCGTAGAGTTAAATGAATTCCAAAGGATGCAAACAACAGCTTTTCTATGATTCCACAGAAACTAATTTTGTTTTTCTATTACAATTGCTACCATAATACCAGCAACATGATTAGCATATTCCCAACTGTAATATTTTTATCAGCTAGAAGTGAATCATATATATTCCAGACTAGTTTAACACAGTTACAAATTTTCAAGGGTATGAGCTAATCTCTAACTCATTAAAATATTGTAAAGCATGAGGAATAAATGAAATTAATTTGAAGTATTCATCCATGAATTCTTAATTGCTTTAGCTTGACTAAAGCCTGGCTGGTGTTTAAATGAGCTTAAGAACAAGCTTTTAACAAGATCCATCAGCCAGAGTTAATTTTTGGCTCTCTTCATGTCACAGGTCTGGAAATTTTGCTGGGAGGTACTTGAGTCTCTGCCCAACAGCTGATCAGCTGGGTCATGAACCAGGCTGACGTTATCACAAGCAGGAGAAAGAGAATAAGCATCATATGAGCAGTAGAAGCATACAGCCAAGCAGGGTTTTTCAAGAGCAGAGTCTGTTATCTTGAGAAGGTAATTTCAGATATGAAAGATGCATAGTGGTAGATAAACGCAAAAATGTCCCATGGCTTGGAAAGTTCTTGTTTATGAATTTTGAATGGTAAAATGCAGATTTCTCTTGTCAGCTGGAGAACTTCCAGAATCATACATTGTTAATATGCCGAGAAAAAAAGAATTTTTTATATCAAGTATTCTACTTTAGCATTCTCTGTTTTTCCTAGAATCTGTGCTTGATTACAATTCAGAGCAGAAAGCTAAAATAAAACTAAAATGGTAAATCATGGACTGGGAGTGAACAGCAGGTTTCTGGGTCCTTGAGATCATGAGGGGGAAAAAATTTTTAAAAAAATACATATATATAGTTAGAATTGACCAGAAATTGAAGTTATTGTTAAAATCTGAAACAAAAAATAATCTTTACCCCACTGTACTCCACCCCTTCTCCTTGTTTCTCTTAGCTTTTATTGCTGAGCAGGATGTCATTTGGTATGGAGTATCCCTTTCATCAGTTTGGGCCAGCTGTCCTGGCTACGTCCCCTCCCAGGCTCTTGCTCACCCAAAGCCTACTGGCCTTTGTGGAAGACTGTGCCAGCACTGCTCAGAAGTGGCCAAAACATTGGTGTGTTACCTGCTTCCTTCCAACTACAGTTACAAAGCACTGTGAGAGCTGCAAAAAAAAAATGGGAAAAACTAACACCATCCAAGCCAGACCCAGTGCACTCATGTTGCTCCTATTTGATTCCTGCAAATACTTTTTTTTTTTAACTGCATTTCATCTCTTTTTATTTTTCTTATTTCCTGCCACGCTATTTTGAATCTAGAAAATCAGAAAAATCAACTCTCTCGGAACGAGATAAAACATATGTCTATTCCCTTTGTTGAGAAAATCTTCCCTTAGGAGACAGGAGAGGGCTTTTTTTAGAAATCTTTATTGTACTCAACCATTACATGTCAAAACAAAATTGCAGGGTGTTGGAAAAGGAGACACGAGAACAAACAGAGCTGCAGTGTGCATACAAGATGTTCTGCAAATATCCTGAATCCTCTAGGGTTTCTGAAATCGCATAAAATCACTATGGCTAAGAGCTGAATTTACGCATTTTTAGAAAGACTTTTCTGACATTGTTTCCAGCTTGTTCCATGTGAGACTTCTGGTAGGAGTTGAAATGCTTAATTGTTGCTGTTGCTATGGTTTTCTCATTATTTAATATGTCCATCTTAATTTCTGGTTACTCAAGGCAACTGTCTTCACATTTTGGTCAAAGTAGAATATTCTTTAACAGCATCTGTCATCAGCTCTGAAACAAGCAGTCCCTGAAATATGCTTTAGCAAAATATCAATTGAGTTTCTGCTGTCCACAGTGAAAGAATGTTATTCAGCCTGAAAGAGAATTAATATCAAACAGACTGAAATACCAGTTAAGCACACTTGTAACCATGATCCTGAGGCCACTTAAACTCAGTGCTCTGTGCAAATGTAAAATTCTCTTCCTTCAAATTTCTAACGTTTATGTCTGGTTGTGTGTTAGTAGAGATAATTGCACTAATTTTTGTTCACTCAGACAACCATCAGTTCAGTCAGTGGGTCAGGCAGAGCAGACAACACCTGAGAATACTTTGCTCACTGTTGGGTTCACTCTGAGCAAGAAGGCAACAGAAAAGAAAGAAAAACTGAACATTTGACAGACACTGCAAGTTCAAGATATTCTGGTATGGGTATCTTTATTTTCTCTTTGTCTCCATGAACACACTGAGGCCCCATCAAATCTGTCATACTTCATCTTTTGCATTTCCTCAGAATAGTCTTCAGTGCTGGCAATAAACTCCTAATGCATGGATGAAAAGCAAACTATGAACAAAGCAGTAACTGCCTCCCTCATAGGGCTATTTTCTTCATTTTATTACAGCTCATGGCACTTTCACTGTAGCTTTTTGAGCTATTTCTTTGAATAATGGAAGAATACAGAGAAAAAATTTAAACAGACAGACTTGACATCAATAAATAGCCACCTTTCATCTGGTTTTATAAAAAAAATTGGTTTCAGACAGCATGGAAAGTCCCTTAAAGTTTTTTAAATCATTCATTCCCTCTTCCAGGTTTTCCTTAAGAAAAGAATATTTCTTAACTAGAATATTAATTTAGAAAAATACTGATTTAATAAAAGTATAGTGCAGTGAGAAATATTAGAAAAGTTTCATTTTTTCTTTAAAAATATATTACCATTTTCTGGTTACTATTCTATTTACATAAAATAATTTCTTTGACAAAAAGAGAATTTCTAGAGTTCTTTATTTTTCTGTTCAAGCATTGCTATCACAACTGTTTCCTACTCCTTATTTATTTAGCATATCTATACTGATTACTTAGAAGTAAGCATGGATAACAGGGCTCAAATAAATAGCAGCAGCGAGTGAAATTTAGAGCAAAATATTTCCTTTCAGAATTTTGTTAAGATTTTATTTTGCCTCAAAATAACTGAAAAATCAAGAGAAAGAAAGAAAGAAAGAAAGAAAGAAAGAAAGAAAGAAAGAAAGAAAGAGAAATAGTCCTAAAATTTTAATAGAAAGACTAATTAATTTCTTCAAAATCTTGTTGTCCTCATATGACCAGTTCTGTTTCCTGCAAAGCCGATGGGAAATGCTGTAAAATTCAATAGTAGCAAAATTAGAGTTTATTCATTTTTATGTTTTTCTTTGCCTTTCCTTTCAGTTTGCTTGCGATCAATCAAAAGAAATTATTTCCTCGAGTTAAAAAATCAGACGTTCCTGAAAAGGGTAATATTTTTTTTAATTATAAGGATTGCTGTACCTGCTTGCTGAACAAAAATATATTTAATCTAAATAATTCTTATCAATTTCTTACTATGACTTAATATGCTGGATCCCTCATGTTTTAAAAAATCCATTGTGATAAAATAGTTGTAGACCAAAATTAAATAAGTATTGAGTGATGGAAATGACTAGTGAACTCATTAAAAGAAAATAAAGATAAGGGTGATGTTAAGACTATAGAAGTTCTATGGTATTGACTGGGAGATCAGCAATGTTTCTTTTCTTCTTTTTTCCTTCAGAACATAAGTGAATTTTGTGGTTTTCCCTGTGTTTTTACGCACATAGTCTAATTGCTATGATAGTTTGATAGGGTCTTTTACTACTTGAATTATTTTTATTCTGGAGAGGCAGAATAAGTGACAGTGAAATGGAATAACTATTTGCACAGCAGGAGCAGAAAATTGCCTGAAGCTCTGCCAGCTCCAGCTGTGAGGAAATGCATCTGCTTGGCTGAGTCATATAAGTATTCAGATATAATTTTTTTAAAGAAAAAGACTCAGAAAATTCTGTGGGGTACACACCAACTGAGCTTCATGGTGATGAATATGTGGTGTTCTCACCTTGGAATTGGCTAACCTTTTACAAAGATAGCGAATAAATAATGTACAATGTGTCAAGTCTCTATCGTACCTGTTGTGTGCATATTGGATTTTTCCATCTACACTTTATGCACAGAAATTTAGTTTTGTTTACCTTCTTGTTTTCAGAAAGCAATTCAGATGACCTCTGATCAATTTTTTAAATCTCTGAACATAAGAAATATTCACAAACTGGTATTAATAAAAGGAAATAATAGGGAAACAAAATAATTTGTATTGTAAACTTATGATTCCTAACACTTAAGCCATACATAACTAAATGTTGCTTCAACATATATAACTCCTGAAGAAGATGAGTGTTTGATATTAGCCACCATTTAATTTATTAAACTGTTTAATGTCCAATGTGTTCAGAAAAGGAGATAAAATCCTCTTTAAAAGACCGTTGGAAGGCAGAATTTTTAGTGAAAATTAACTCTGGGATTGAAGAACTTTTAATAAACCTTTTTCTCTGTACAGATTGTTTATCTAATTAATACTGATATATTAGAAAAAGCTGATTCTTGAACACATTTCCTATCTGCATGTGGAACACAATTAACCTAGCTCAGGAGCTTAAATCAGTGTAGAAAATCCATACAAAATGCTTTCTAGTCTGGCACCCAGTAAGGTCATACCTGGTAAAATAAATATACAGCACCATGAAGGAAACAATAACTAATTTCAGAAGGCGTGAATGATTCCTTTGTTAGAGGGAACACTCAAATGTAATGACAGCCCACTAAGGACCACAATTGGCTCATTCTGGTTTTGAAAGAGGGAAGTCCAATTGCAGCAGAGAATTACTGTGAATGGGGGAATCCAGAAGGTGAGACTGGTACACAGAATGAGGGTTGCTGCCTCATGCCTGCCCAAAATTTTTAAATATGGCAAAATAATGGGAATACAAACATGGGAAAAATATAGAAACAACCAGAAAACACAAATATTCTAAGTAGGGACTGATAACATTAAAATGAAATGATAGGTCAAGGGATTTAAATGGAAACCTTTCAAAATGGAAAGATTATATAGTCAGTCTTAATAAATGCAAAGTTTGGTTTAGTTGAATGATTTTATATGATTTTCCGGAAATTAAATTATATCTTTTGGGATTTATTTTAGCCCTAATGGTGTATGAAATTTTCATGTCCCTGAAATCCAATCCTGTACTCCTTATTCTGTGTCTGAAAGTCTAATATGCTTTCAGGGCTCTCTGATATTGATCATGGTCTTCATTTCACTTCCCAGTTCACTCACTTCACTTCTTTAAAAGTTTTTTTTTTTTTTTCTAAGAGAGGGAGAAAGACATCTTTTGTGTGGAGACTGAGCTGTTAGACCTTTTCAGAACAAACTTTCGTGTTTAAACATCTCATAACATGTAGCTAAAAGAAGAATCCCATTTCCCCCAAGAAAAATGCAAAATGTAAAATCATTAGGCCTTGTAGAGTCAGCATTTCTGTTCATGCTGTAATAGTTACATATACATTATAGCAAACCATATAGGCAACGATTAAGAGCCAAGACGTATTCTGGATTGAACAATGGCTGAGTATGAATTTTCAAGATCTTATTAAAACATCTATTTTCTACCCTACTAACATTTGAGGAAATTATTTCTGAAAACTCTCAACTAATCATATAGGTTTGGGTATTTTTCGTTGACAACTTCCTAAAGCTACGCTTTGATTTAGCTTTACAACAGCTGAAAGCTGGTAGATAACAACTTTTTCTCCTAAGTCACATTTTTGATGCCACATTTCAGTAATATGAGAAGCTATTTTCTCATACATACTGTCTTTATTTCAATTGTATCTCAACACTGCACACAGTTTTCTTCAAACACATTCATAACGGTATATGGCGAAGAAAAGAAGTCCACCTAAAGCAGTGAAGCATTTAATCCAAGACACCACAATTCTCCAGGAAGCAAAGATGATCAGCCTTTGCTATCCAGACTAGACAGGTGAACCATTTCTATTTCCTGATCCACTGTATCAGCTGGGTGTCATTGGACACATTGGATAATTGCTTAGAATTTTAAGAGATGAGCTAAGCAGTTTAAGTATCCTCTTTACCCATCATTTCCTTGTTGCAGCAATGCCTTTTTCTTCCTACTGTTCAATCAGAGAATCAAACCAAACCCAAAACCAAAAAAAAAAAAAAGAAAAAGAAAACAAAAAAAACAAACCACTCTCTCAGATTCAAATAGATTATATTTTTGAGTTAGCAGTAAGACATTTTAAACTCTGAAGTGCTGAATCCTAAATAGCAATTTTTGGGACATTTTACACAATATTGCATCCTGAATGAAGCCTTTATTAGGATGACCTTGCTGGTAATTGCAGTGCTTCCCATGTTTAGAGACTGAAAGCAACTCAGGATTACCTATAGTAAATATTTTATTTTTCCCTAGCTAGAAATATGTTACTTCAAATATGCATCCCTTCCAAACTTGTCTGACTATGTGAAGGCAATGTCAATTGGTTTTCTACAGGAGTGGTGTTTCGAAAACAAAGCAGTAACTGACACATTTAAAACTTCAGCACAAACACAAGAGATTGCATGAACAAAAAGATTGATTCATTCTATTTTCTTTCATTAAACATGTTCCTCTAGGTGCCTTCTAGGAAAAATAATGTGGAGACAACTTTTGATGTAAAGTGAATAAAAGAAGGGGTTTAGGCTTCACAGCCATAAATCTGGTATAACTGAAGAGCAGTATAATTAACTTTAAAACTTAAAGAAAAAAAATACTCCCATATTTCTTCAGTCAAACTATATTTATATAGCAGGAATGAATAAAAAACACTTCAATAACTTTGATATAGATTTATTCTGTGTCAGTTCTTTGAGAAATTTAGAAGAAAAATAGCAGTGAGGAGCGCACCATCATTTTATCTTCAGTTAGAGATTACAGATAGTTTTCTTAACCTGGGATTCAAACCAAAACATTTTTTCTTGTTAACTAAAGTGAGCTAATAAGACATATATGTAGCCAGTGAAAAAATGTTAGAGTTTTTTCTCACCAGCCAACCCACAAGCAAAATGAGGTGTTCAGTCTTGTAGGAGGGCAAAGTGGATATATATTCTGAATTTTCCTCCAGACAAATACATTGTGTTTTCCTCCAGATCTGTTAAGAAATCCTGCTATTACTCCTTTCCCCCTTCAACCTGCTGTAGACAGTATATAAGACTAGGAGAAAACATTTTTCAAGCATTTTCCCCTTTTTTAACACTGTTATTTAAAGAAATACTATGATCAAAGCACAATAGCCCCACAATCTTCCACAGCAACTTTGTCATCACATACTGTAAACAATATCCCAAAACAAAATTAACTTTACAGATTCATTCAGTTTGCATTCACTCTAATTCAGTTTTAGAAGAAATGCAGACTGCCACATATCCAAATTCAGAATGCTATTGCCAGAATCAGACTTTATCATAGTTTTATGATTTTTCTGCTGAAGTATCAGAAATTAAAAAATAATGTAAATTAATTTCAAAATAAAATGATCACTAGAGCTCACTGTGACACCAGACACAATAGTAGCATCATTTTTCTATTTTATTGTCCTCCTCTTCAATGTCACAAACTTTATTCCACATGAGGAAGAGAAAATCTCCTTTTGCCTCAGTCATGGATACTGAATTTGGGCTTTAATTTAGTAGTTTTATAATCACAATCCACTTAAGGTAGATAAGCATGCTACTCTCATATTTCATACTAGTTTAAATATGTCTCTGCAACTAAAATACTATAGATAATAATGTGTAAATTCCCTTAGCTCCTGTCTTTTCCTGTGAGTCTCTTCTGGCAGTCTAACATTCTCCTGAACTCCATGGAAGTGTCTATGAATATACATAAGATCTCTAAAACAATCCTGAGGTTAGTACCAAAATAATGTAGTGTAGTACAAATTGGCAAAATTAAACTTCTGTGTGAGAGGGTGACAAAATCCACTCCTATTTGGGAAGTTTCAACCCAAGAGCAGATGTTCCTTGAACCTAGAATGTTTTTCTTTTTTTATTGCTTGGAAAAGAAAAATATGCTTTTGCTGGACAGTGCTACCTGTACAAACACTCTCTATTACTTTATGTCCTTGTTTTCCCCATCTTCTCTCCTATACATGGGCAAAACTAAAGAATGTCCAGACATTTTTTTAATGACCCTGGATAAATCTTGTCTCAGAAGCTATCAGACAAGAGAAAGTTCCTCTATGCACTTTAAGTAACAAGCTGTCTCCAGCAGCTTGTTACTTAATTGTTTTTTAATTTTGAATAGTTCATCCCATTTAAATGCTATTGTAATCCAAGCTGTTTTGCATAATCCCATTGGATCATAAACCAGATGTTTCTTTTCACACAACCAATTAATTACATGGAGACAACAGACATCCAAATTCAGAAATAGTCAATATGTATATGTAAAAAGCCAGTCCTTACCACTTTCCATCACTGTGATGAGGTTTGCATTTAATGTTGAGTACCTGTTTGCAAGGAGACATTCCAACATCAATATTTTTTAAAAAGTTATTTATATGCCAAAGGATCTTCAGACTGAAAAATTACTAGTTGAGTGGGTCATTCTTTTTCTCAGAAGTCATCTGCAGATAAATGTACAAAGATGGTGTCTGTTATGAGATATACCCTCGGTTGCTGGTCCATAATTCAAAGTTATTGAATCACGATGATTCAAATGACACAGTGCTGATACCAATAAGAGCAGAATAAGATAAAAATCCCTGTCAAAGGAAATAGATTTTTAATCTGGTTTTGGCCTGGTTTCATAAGGGAAATATATTTTTGCTATCATACTGTCCATCAAGAAGCCAGTCATAAAAGTTCAAGTAATTTTGGTCATATTCAGCCAAATTATTCTTTCAAGGATTAGCAGTTAGGTGAAGGAAGGATGTTAAATTACCCAAGGTGAGGCTGGCAGAACTGTCATGACATGTTCCATTTAAAAGCAGCTGGCCTGAGAACCACTGTTGACATGCTGTTGACAGAGCTCTAAAAAAAGCAAAATTGAGCTCTATGTTGTACAGTTAGGGCATCTTAGAAGATCTGTGCAAAAGAGAAACTTGGGAAAATGGGGCATACTGGATACATATCTGAAAGAAATTAGGCTCTTTCTGATCCAGAAGTGACTCAATTAAAAATTAGAAATTAAAAATTAGAAATTAAAAAATTAAAATTAAAATTTCTTCAGCTGAAGTAATCAAGGGTTTTTAACATGTAGTTACACTTGAATAGCTGAAAAATCTTTCACAGTAAAGTTTCATTCAGGCCTCTGAACGTGACTGAACTGTTTACATAAGACTTCTGGGAATTAGATTATAACAATACAAAAATATCAGCAGAATTATTTAAATTCTTTTCTAAAGTTTTCTTTAGTGTTCATTTCAGATTAGAGAAAAATACTTGCTAAGCATAGCTATGGTTATTAGTGAGAGAAAAATGTTATTTGGCTTTTATAGTAATAGTGTTTTCCCTTCAAATATATCTATTAAACAATAGTCTGGTGACCCCACTGATGACAAGACATTTCCTCTTCTCTTCACTCTAAATAGGGGGATTTTTAAAATTATTCTAAAAATAACTCAGAATGTTAAAAAATCTCTAAATGGGATGTTTCTCTCTCTCTCTTGAAGTAAAAATTCCTTATTCAGGATAACGCAGACAAATAACAATATGTGCATGTGACAACTTTAGAACCATTTTGTTAATCAAAATACACAGTGAAATCTATAGCAAGAATCTGCATGTGTTACTCTTATTTTCTTCCCACTGATGAAACCCAGCTTTTCGTGATAGCATGCATCTGTTAATCTTAGGTGCATACAAGGGACTAAAAATGTGTCAGGCAAGTCTCCACTGTATCACCCTAAGCATGGAAAAGTTTGTGAAGTACAACGTGAGTTAGACATTGAATATGTAAAAGGTCAGAATCATTAAGCAAAACACTCTGGTTTAGTTTAGGAAAGGCTTAGGAGGCACTTCTGGTCTGAGAAAAAAACCCTCCTTCTTTTAAGAAAGATTCCTATACACTCTGCTTTCTCAAATTGATTGGAAAACTTCCCAAAAACACAGAGTAATCAAGTCTTGGAACTGTTCCAACTGCCTTTAAAAGATTTTTGCTATCCATTTCATATCATGGAAACTCCCCAGCTAAAGGCAAAAGCCCTAATGAGTGTGGGTGCTTGCTGTCTTTTGATTTTATAGATATCGAACCCAGAAGGATTCCATTTCTCTCATGCTGCATTCACTAGGCATTTGCAACTACCCATTGTGTCCCTGTTCACATCTTTCAGCTGGTAATATAATCCTGAGCTGATGCTAAGCACTTGCATGCCTTTACCCACAGTGCAAAGTCAATTATTTTCATGGATTCTCACAGGGCACATATGCTCTATGACAGTTCTGTGAGTTTACTTTCTCACATAAAGCTTAATACAATGAGATTTGTGTGTTAAAAAGTTGTGTATAAAATATCCCTGAAGAGTGAGGTTTTTGTTGAATAGGTGGGTGCTAGGACTTGATAGCTCTTGATGAGTACATGCTCAATGTCAGATGACTTCAACCCAATCCATTCTACAATTCCATGACTCCATGATATGTATCAGAAAGTTGATTCAAGATATAAGGCACTATCTCAAACACTTTTTCAAGACTGAATCAGAGCTGCTGCAAGTTAAGTGTTGGGATAGAGACAAAACTTGTGCAAGGCACACACAGGAGTCTGCTGACCAGCAAGTACAGACCCTAGCAGCAGCATCAAAGAAGAAATACAATTAACAAAAAATTTGGCAGAACTACATTTTCTTAAAAATTGAAACACACCCAAAGGAAGGCTGGGAATCTAACCAAAATTTGCAACCAAATCCTACAACAATTTAGAATGAATGAGAATTTTAGAAGTTATCTGGTCCAGCCTCTAAGAACCACTGGGTTCTAAGGTCCCAGTTTGCTGCAAGGCCGACCATGATGATTCAACTGCAGCATCAGGGCCACAGGTTTTGAAATGTCCAAGGATGCAGCTTCCACAAGTTTTCTGGGCACCTATTCCAATGTTTTGGTACCTAAGCATGAAAAGCAAAATTCAAAATTTCATCTTTCCAAGCAGAGATTAAGGACTTATGCTAGGTCATTGTGCAAGTACTCTGTAAATTTCTTATATGTGGTTTTATTCACAGAAGGCACTAATTTCATGTCCACATTTTGCAACAAAGTCTTCTTTTTTTCTATGAAAACATAACTTTCTCTACAAATACAAATTAGAAAGCATTTCTCATTATGAAGTGATTTCCAAGAGAAAAAAAAGTTGCTGTTCTATGAAATGGAAATAATATTTATTTCAGTGGATACTTAAAGAACTTTTGAGGTTCTTTAATGAGGGGGTTATTTAAAATCTCCACTGTGTCTGCAAAACAACTGCACTGTAATATTTGATGAAATTTTCTAGGACCTGTCTGAAAATTGAACTACAGTACAAAGAGTGAAAGGAATTCCTCCAAAAGCACCAAGTGCTTTTATAATGTTAATTATTCAATAAAATTATTACTGATTTGTTATCAGAAAATGGTATTTAAGCAGAAGAAAAAATTAGACACAGTGTATAAGGATTTCTTAAATGGTTTATGGCCTTTAAAAATGTGTGTATGCCTTTGACTAAGACTAGCTAATGAATGTGTTCCATTTTGCACTCAGAAATATCAACAATAACTTCTTAGATCTACACTAATGATTCTGTGTCTGTTACTTCAAAGATCAAAGAAATAGTGGAAGGTTCCTCTGACAATAATTAGATTTATTTATTTATGTATTTATTTATTTATCTATTAATAAGTACAGAAACTTTTGATATTCCTTAGCACATTTTTATTGCATATTGAGTGATATTTAAGTAATTTAATATTCAACCATTATTTCTCCAAGCTGCCTAGGGAAAACCTTTATGCTAAAGAAGTGTACATAATATGAGGAGAAACAGTTTTCTCACAATAACTATAATCCTTGCTTAGATCTACCTGCTGACACATGAAAATTATGTAAGGACTGAATTACTTCAGATAAGACCATTAATTACAATTGATGTAACTACTTACAAAAATTTCAAAATATTCAAAATTTTAAAGTATGCAAAACTCTATGAGTTATTTTTCTATATATTCTTTGTCTTCTATACACTCTTTGTCTCCCAAAGACATTTGTATCAACTGAGATCAAAGAATCTGTCTACAACTGAAATAATTTACTGGATTTCAAATCCAACTTTTAGAAATCAGAATGAAAATACCTTTTCAGAGGACAGTGTGAGCTAAGACGTTTCAGACTTTTGAGAGCTGGGATATTTATGAGTTCAGGCGTTTAGCTATGAGTATTTGGAATTGGAAAATATCATTTTGGCTGATAAACATAGAAGTAAAAAATCAGTGCTTGCAATTCCTTTGTTACCTTGACAACTATATAACTAGCAACAGTGAATTTTATCTGTAACACAAAGAAACATTTTAATTGGCAGAGCTGTTTCTAAATTATATACAAGCCATTAAGCAATAAGACAGTGGACAAGGTATCCTATTGTTGATTCCTGGACCCTTAGATGAGGTAATGAGACCTGATATGGCAGAAAAATCAAACCCTGCTGTTGAGATGCTCTCTGGGGATGATCATGCTGATAGCACTAGCTGGAATGAAAGAAAAGCCTGAGCTCAAACGTTCTGTGTGCACATGGCAGCTGAGTGACCTAAAGGAGGACAGTAAATGCTTGAGCCACTGTCACAGAAAAGGTTTGTACTTGGGCACAAAAGGTGCTGGCTGCCAAAAAAAGATTAGCAAATCACAGAATGGTTTGGGTTGGAGGGAGCCTTAAAAATCATCCAGTTCCAACCCCCTGCCATGGACAGGGACACTTCCACTTGACCAGGTTGCTCAAACCTGTCATCAGCTTGGTCTTGAATAATTCCAGGTAAATTAAGGTAAGTTATGTCTAACTTCAGAACTGACTATTTATCTTAATTTAATTAAAGTATTTTCTAAAAAGAAATAAAATGGTTGCTATATGTTAGGCAAAATTTTGTCACAGCTACCAGCCACAAAAGAAAACCCTTCAGCAATATGATTTCATCTCTGTCATCTCCTATCACCTCTCTCTTTTGTCAGGCCTGAGTTGGCACTACATATGATCTCAGTTCAGATCTGTATTCCCTACCCGTTCAATCTTTAGCTTCCACAGGATTCACTGAATATCAGTACTGCCTTTCTATGGGAAATTAGGTGAGCATGACTTTATTTGATCTTGAGGACTGGAAAAGAAGAGGTTCAAAGGTTTACATGAAGTGAAACAAAAAAAAGTTATAGAAGTTCTGAACATTCCATGTAGTAATTTTTATGTTTGCAAATTTGTATACAGAAGTAAGAAATAATAATCAAAAATTTGCTAAAAATAAAAACCAGAGTATTTCTCTTTAAACAAAGTCATTATCAAATATTTAAATTTTATTTAAGTACCTAGTAAAAAAGCACCTTTTCAGCTATTTTCAGCTAATTAATTAAAAAAATCCCAAAATATGAAAATAGAACTATATGGTTTATAATCCTTAAAGCATAATCTGCAGTTTTTTATCTCTTGAAATAAATAAACTCTGTATAAAATAGTATCAATATGTGCTTATTCTTGTCTATTTCTTGCTGGATAGATCTTAGAGCAAAGAATGAGAGGATACTTGGGTTTGATACTTTTAAAAGAAAATGAGAAATAGCATCTAGAAGAAATGTAATGTACTATAAGAATTGATAATTTACATCTCTAGAAGAAACCACTGGTCCCTTCTTTACTGTGAGGGAGGATTTCTGTATCAAGTTTGAGATAGCCTAAAATATTGGTTTGACAGAAATAATTGAATTTTTCTTCACTCGAAAATTTATTACATTTTTTTTGCCTTGAGTGGAAGAGCCTAAAAATATTGAATTGAATTAGTTTAGCAAAACCAACACAACTTTAAGGGAAACTAGATTTATATTTAGTCACATCAAAGAATTCCTTGTTAAGAAGTTAATTCTGTTCCCTTATACTGCAGTAGTTCACTTCACAGTCTCTGTCCACTGATCCCAGTAATCCAAACCACCAATGACTGCATCCTGATTTTTGATACAGAAATATGAAGGGATGGCAAAGGATTTCAGAGGGTCTTTTTATTCAATTTACTCCTACTTATACTGTGACAACCACCATAAAAGTTATGCTGCCTTTGAAAAAATCTGATAATAATTGTCATTTAAATATTGTTAGTGTGGCATTATCAAACAGACTGCTCAGAACTTCCCTTAAACTTCTGGTAAGAAAACCTTGTTGGCTGTAAAAAAAGCTATTTCAATAATGGGCATAATCTTTCATTTGAGTCTGTTAGAGATATATAAAAAGTATAAATCTTAGTATGCTCTTTTCAGCAGATCATCAGCCTCTGTTTGTAGGAGAGCTCAGTGGAATGTTTTTTGATTCCTGGAAGATGTTTCCGATACCATGAAAACCACCTTCCATTCTCCTCCTGACAGGATCTTGGACAAAATTGCAAACAAGGCCAGTGTAAAAACTCCTTATTAGTGTATCATTACATCCAATATCCAACAGGAGCAATCTACATGTGACAAACAGTCAATTGATGCTGAGTTTATTAACAGAGATGCAGAACCTAGTTTGAATTGTCTGTAGAAAAGGTGTCAGACAAGTAGTGCTGTAAATAGTGAGGTAAATAAGAAGAAATGCACTCTTGCTGCAAAGAAGTTGAAGACCATCCTGGGCTGCTTTAGGCAAAGTATTGCCACAGCTGGAGGGAGGTGATCCTTCTTTTTTTAGCACTGGCCAGTCCACACCTGGACCACTGTTGCCAGTTCTGACCTTCTCAGTTGAAGAGAGGCATGGACATGCTGGATGAAGTCCAGAGGAAGGCCACGAAGATGATTGAGGGATTGGAGCATCTGACACATGAGGAAAGGCTCAACGAGCTGAGACTGCTCAGCCTGGAGAGGGGAAGGCGCAGGGGCTTCTTGTCAATGTGCATAAATACCTGGTGGGAAGAAATGAAGGAGGAGCCAGGCTCTTTTCAGTGATCATCAGGGACAAGACCAGAGATTATGGGTTCAAAATGAAACACAGGAGGGCCCTTTCTGAACATGAGGAAACACTTTTTTACTGTGACGGGGACCAAGATCTGGCACTGGTTGTCCAGAGAGATTGTAGAGTCTCCATCCCTAAAGAGAATAAAATTCCACCTAGACATGGTCCCAGGCAACTGGCTGTGCTTGAGCAGGGGTCCTGCTGGAGTAGGGAGCTTTAGAATATGACCTCAGAGGTTGCTTCTAACCTCAGTCTTTCTGTGATTCTTTGATTCAATGAAAGATTTGGCAAACTGTCTGGAAACCTTTAGTTAAGTAGACATCCCAATAATGAAGTAGGACTCTACTATCCAAACCCTAATTGTTTTGTCTATATTCTCTAATCTGATTTATGAGATGGAATAGCTTTCTTTTTCTTCCTAGTTGAGTATTTAATATCTTCACTAACTCCAGAAATGCTTGCATCATGCAAGCCACACTGACCAAATCTCCTTTATGAACATTTATCCAGGCAACTGCTATCTCCACTGATTATCATAGTTTACTATGAAGTCATTCTGGCATAACTGCAAGAACATTTCATCAGTGTGGGATGTAAAATGTAATAGCTCACTCACTCAACCATACTTTATTACATCTCCACTGTGTGGTTTGCAGTACTTTCAATTTGTTTTAATGGCCAATTGAAAACTTTGGTTTCATCTCCTAGGAACATTTCCAATCACTTCCAACAGGATGTTTCCTCCCAAAATACAGTGAGATTTTTTTTAAACTTATACTTCTGTGGTAGCCTTCTCTGTTTTGATAAAACATGCTGGAGAAAGCAAAGGCTCTTTCATCTAACACTTCCTCTTGCATGTTATCACCTGATTAGACAATGTCCTTGCTGGGTAGAAATAAATGTATGTCCAATGTATTTTATTCAGGTTATTAATCTACCACATAGTGTGTCTTTTTCCTGTTTGCATTTTATATTTTTTTACTTGTTTCTTTGATTGCATTTTGTTTCTGTTTCTTTAAGAACTCTGAGGAAGTAGGAGGAGGCACAGGAAATTCCTACTGGAGAGCTGAATAGGGGAGATACTCCAAGGTATTAATCTATGCAGCCTATGTACTTCTGCATAAATTGTTTATTGATGTACCAAGAACATCATATAGGCATATCTGAAAAAACTGAAATAAATATAACAATGGCAATGTAAAAAATTATGGGAAAAATCTAAAGAGAATTTGACGAAACTCCAAATTATTCAATCAATAATCATCCATCTTGTAAAGTTCTCCAATTGTTTTACACTCTAAATATAGCATTTAGTGTGCGTAATGGTAAGTTTTATCTCAGCATTGCATTAAAGTGCTGTATCTCCTCCATCACTGCCTCCTTATGCCAGTAAATTAAGTTATTCACATAGTCATGTGCCTTCTCTGAAAGACTAAGGACATTCTTCATGTTGACTACATAATATTAATTATATTTAAGATTTATTCATTGTGGTTGTGTTGTCTTTTTTTTTTTTTTTTATTTCTAAAATGCTTTATCAATATCAAACATGAATTCAGAGTACAATAGAGATAACGGAGGCTGAAGATTGACCATTCATAATTATGTCTAGGGACTGGAATGATTTCTGAGGAAAGATTATGCACTTAAAGAGATTGTTTTTTTATTTTAACCACTGGCATTTCAGTTCATTTCAAGCATAAAAATAAAAGATCGCTATTAATATAGATGCTAAAATATTTATTCATGTCTTCCACTGTATCTGGGATGTAAATATGTAATAATTTACAGCACTATTTTTTGAGCAAATATAAATACATATTGCACTTCTTAATAATAAATTGTCACATTAATTTGGCCACTGTAAAATGATACTATATTATGTTATTCTGCCTGTCACTTCTTTTTCCATTATTCAACACCAAGAATATGCATCAAATATTCATAAGCCAAAATCAGAAATATTCCTTTATAGTATTAGGGAAAAAAAACCAAAACAAATAACATAATCATATTCTAACAGTATTACTAGAACGTGATAATACCCAGATTCCAGTGTTGGAGTTTTTTCCCTTATGGACCTTATATTCTATGTATGGGAATAAAGACCCCTAGTAGAACAGACATGGCCTTCTCAGTATCATTGAATCCCAGAAGTCATCTTCCACAAGGCTCCCAATGCAGTTTTGTTATGCAACCAAATCCCTACCTGCTCCATAAACCCTTTTTTATGTGAAAATATGAGGATAAGCAACACCACAGAATAATGGAATCAGCCAGGTTGGAAAAGACCACAAGGGATCATCTGCTCATGCAAGCTCCCTGTTCATGCAGGGTCATCCCACAGCCCAAGACACAGGATTGTGTCCAGACAGTTCTTGAGTATCTCTGCAAAAGGAGACTCCAGAACCTCTTTGGACAACCTGTTCCAATATGTGGCCACAGGCACAGTAAAGGAGTTCTTCCTCTTTCAGGTGGAACTTCCTCTTTATCAATTTCTGCCTTTTCTCTCTAGCTCTATTGCTGGGCACCACCAAGAAGAGCCTGGATCCATCCTCTTGGCACCCTTCCTTCAGATATTTATGGATATTGATACGGTACTATCTAAGCTGTCTCTTCTGAAGATTGAACAGGCCCAGCTCCCTCAGCCTATCTTCATAAGAGAGATGCTTCAGTCCATCATCTTTGCAGCTCTCCTTTGGACCTACTTCAAGGGCCACATGTCCCTTTCCTCCTGAGGAGCCCAGATCTGCACACAGCTCTCCAGATGAGGCCTCACCAGGGCTGAGCAGAGGAACAGGATCACCTCCCTCAATCTCCTGGCAATGCTGTTCCTAATGCACCTAGGATGCCATTGGCCTTCTTGGTCACCAGGACACTCTGCTGGCTCCTGGACAGCTTGTTGTCCACCAGGACCCCCAGCTCCTTCTCTGCAGAGCTGCTTCCCAGGAGGTCAGCTCCAGCCTGGCAGGGTGCCCAGGGTTATTCCTCCCCATGGGCAGGACCTTGCATTATTTGCCTGTTTTGAACCTCAGAATGCTCCTCTCTGTCCCTTTCTCCATCCTGCCAAGGTCCTTGTGACGGGCTGCACATCCCTTCAAGGTATTCACCACACCTTCCAGCTCTGCATCAAACGTGCTGAGCAGGCACTCTGTGCCTTCATCCAAGACACTGAAATTAAATAATACTGGGCCCAGTCTTGAGCCTTGGGTGATACCACTTATGACAGCCTCCAACCAGACACTGTGCCACTGATTATGACCATCTGGGATCTGCCATTCATCCAGCTCTCAATCCACTTCACTGTCCATTCATCCAGTCCACACTTCTTGAGTTTGCCTATGAGGAAGTTGTGACAGTGTTGAAAGCCTTGCTGAAGTCAAGGTGGACAATATCCACTGCTCTCCCCTCATCCACCCAAGTATTTGTTTCATCATAAAAGGCCAGCAGGTTGGTCAAGCATGATTTACCTTTTTTGAATCCATGCTGACTACTGCTGATCACCTTCCTGTTGGCCATGTGCAGAGATTGCATCCAGAATGAGGCCTTCCATCAGTTTCCGGGAATTGAAACAGGCCAGCCAGGTGAGGCTGACTGGGTCCTCCGTCTTGCCCTGTTGAAGTCTAAGATGGCATTTGCTTTATTCCAGTTCTCAAGCACCTCTTCTGATTGCCACAACCTTTCAAAAATGATCATGAGTATCCCAGCTATGATGTCTGCCAACTCTCTCATCACTCATACATACATCCCATTAGGGCCTCCTAGATGTCAGATTTGCCTGGATGCTCTCTAACCTAATCCCCCTTGACCAAGGGAAAGTCTCCATTCAACATTCATTTACTTTGGTCTTCTGGGTGGGACATTCCTGAGGGCTGGTCTTGTCAGTGAGGACCAGTGTAAAGAAGACTTCAGTAATTTTGCCTCCTCCATGTCTTCTGTTACCAGGGTCCCTCTTCCATTTAGAAATGGGCCCGCATTTTCTTGGTTTTCCTTTTGTTATTGATACATTTGAAGAATACACAATGAAATGGGCTACTGGAGATCACTACACCAATTATTTCTTTCTGCTCACAAATTTCAGTATTGAAGGAACAGTCCTTTTTCTCAGTAACATTTTATACCTTCTGCTGTCCATAGGTGCTTGTCTCTGCCCTCACATGGCTCTTCAACACATGTAATTTTCACAATGCTTTTTGCTGGAATAAAAAAATGAAAGAAATATGAAAATAATAAAGCTTTTTTTCTATTACTATTATCTATAAAATACAGGTATCATTTTAATTTTGAAAACAAATTATCTCACATATGATTAAATTATACTTCCAAACTTTGTTTGCTTTTATGATCACAGAATTTATTTTATGTTTAAAGCTGCTAGAGGACATCTATTTTTATTTAGGGTGCTTTTTGCACAGTTGACTTCCTTGTATTACTTCTGAAAAGATGATTGTAGTCTACTCATCCTATGAAATTGTAATCCCATTTTAAAACCATAATAGAGTTAGGTTATTTATTGTTAACACTCTATTTCTAAAAAAAAAAAAAAGTCTTGCTTTGAGGAAAATGTAGCTAAACATATTAATTTCTTCTTTTAATGTAACAAACAATTCAATTTGCAAAATTATATACTCCATCAGCCCAAAGGAAAGTTGACTCTAATTCAGTTCTTCTCTCTGAAGCCAATTACAAAGATGACTGAAATTATGAGTCTGTTAAAGACATGCCAGAGGTTCTCCTCCAGTTTTGGCAAGAAAATACTGGCATATATGATTTCTCATCATACTTTGGAAGTGATTTAACATATTTGTTCTTCTTTATATTTTACTTCATCCCAATATCAAGAGTAACAGGTAAATGACAATAAGTTTAAATTACAGCCTCTCAGTTTCAACCACTGAGAATTAATCTACTATATTTAATGCTGAAATCGTACCTTTGACTATAACTGCAGTCATTTTGCAGTGTTATCCTAGAAAATGAAAAGTTTCAACAGTTGCCAATCGAATTCTTTTAATGTGCAGAGCAATTATTATTGATTTCCTATTTGTAGAGCACTACCAGTGTAGAGCTAATTTCCTTTAGACTAGCAAATTGCTTCTAATAATCTTAAGAAGATAAAACCTTCAGGATATGAGCTAGAAATTAATCTAGTGTGCATAAACCTACAGCATTGAACAGGGATGTATTTGTGAAATTAAGTAGTCCTCTAGATTAGTAGAAAGAATCTATACCTGTTTATGTTCCTTCTCCTGGTCTTTATTTTTTTCCTCAGGATTTTAATTTCTGAGATTCTTCACAAATAAAACACTTTCTCTAATACCTTATGTACATATACTAAGCTTTGCAAATCTTCCATTGGAAGTCAGTCTTTTGGTTTCCCCAGTCATCCTGCTGCTTTCTCTGAGATTCCCTCCCTACTATATTCTTATGATTTAACGACACTGCTGACTTTAGAATGAGTTAGGGCTTCAGCTGAGTATGGCTCTGAAGAGGAAGCAGACTGTGTTTTATGTCACAGCTGTAGTTCAGTGGCTCCTTCCCTCTAAAATAAATGTGGCAAAGGCAGTGATAATTGTTGATGGTTACTCTTCTTTTGACCATCACAGCGATTTGGTAGGAGATTTTATGTTATGCTTCAGCTGAAATATCTCTTTCTGTTTTTTCAAAAGCAATGCTAAAATGTCAGATAAGTAGAATTTCTTACAATTTCCTCACTATTAAAGACTGTTAAAATTTCCATATTTTGTGTTAATATTTTTAATTTTTAAAAATTACTGGCAGATTCTTAAGCCTCACATATCCCCAAAAGAATGAGGTCCAGGCATTTAAACCTTTTGCAATCCTTTAAAATTCTGTATGGACATTCCAGTGGGAATACAGAGCTTTAGAGAATCTGAGGTATAGAAAGTAATGGCTGCCAAGACCTACTAAAATATCTTTTCCTAAGCATGTGGATGGCATCTCTCAATCTCTGCTTCTGCTCTGTGGGAATCCTTTACTGACTCTGTGAGAAAGACCATGATACAATCTGCTGAAAATAATTGGGGAAAAAAAACTTGGTATATTTATTTATTTATTTCTGTGAGTAAAGCAAGAGCAATACTTTAGTTTCCTAAGATAAATAGTATTATATTTGTGCATTTAAGTAGTCACTTTACTTGTTTGATCAAATGATTGTCGGAATGTTATCAAATTTCCGTTGCAGTCATTTGTTTGGAGACACATGCAAAGCACCTACTGCACAGAAACTTACAATACTAATAAAAATCCCAAAATACATGCTCACAAGCTACGTTACTATGCTCCAGAAATTGTCAGCACAACAGTAATAAAGAAAATACCAGTTTGATGAAATTTCCACAAGGACATTCTACATTTGATTCTATTAATTCTATTAATTATGCTGCTTCACCAGTATGCTGTCTTAAGATAATTCATTTAAGATTATTAATTTAAATAGTTGTATTGACTGCCATTTACATCTAGACATGCTCATAGCAACAATAGTGAAAAGTGCTTTAGAGTGAGCTTATTGTAAAGATGTAATATTCTAAAGCCACTATGTATTTTATTAGATGAGGTTATCAACAGAATCACAATGAATTGCTAAGACCTCTAGACATTTTTGCCCTAAAAATCTTTCAGTATTTTTCATTTGGACCAGAGGAATAAGGACTATATTTCTTCTGCTTCAGGGAAATTTTTAAAAAGGTTAATTTATTGTTGTAACACAGGTGGATTGCTATCCTAAGCAATGAAAGAGAAAGAATGATGTAATCAGGGTGTGGATATTCTCACATGTACATATATTTTCTTAATTATGACTGTGATAAAAGATACTCTTAACACAAAAAGGGTTTTTGTATTTGTTCTAACTATAATTTCATTTTGTACCTTCTATTTTATTTGTTTGCAGCATCTTTTATTTCTTAGAAATACTCTAGTTACCATGTCTTCTTCTGGGTTAAATGTCATTGCTGAAATGGTTTGCACTGAAATGGAGATAGTGGTGGTTATGAAATTCCAAATAATATCTGAAAAAAATAGAAAACCCACTAACATGAAATACACTAATACAAACACAAAATAAGAGATATTAATATGAAATGTTAGTTAGCATTAAAACAGTATTCATCTCTTTTATTAATAAGTCCCTCCATACTAGATAAACATTGAACTAGAACCAACTGAATACGTTTTAGGTCCACCTGTACAAATTTAACAAAGAAAATAAGCAGTGAATTTTCCAGATACGTAATTTAGATGTTTTTTATTTTCAATGTAAACTTCTGTGAATCTAGACTTGAGTGTCAATTGATGAATAACTACATTTATAGCAAAATTTTGAAGCCAGCACAGCTCAAGCGAACAGAATCCCATATCTGAGATTTAACTCTGCTCAACTCAGCATAGTTGCAACTCTTTTTAGTGCCCAGCCTCTACATTACAAACTCACTGAGATTAAAGAAAACAATCTAAAAAAGAAATCACTTCAAAGCGCAACTCCTTTGTGTATTATGTGCAGCACAGAAAATGTTTATACTTTAAATTCAACTGAAAAATGCATAATAGATTCAAAAGACAAATCTCTTTATTTTCAGTCATTTATTCCCACATTATAGTATCACCACAAAAGACAAAGGAAGAAGATGCTTTTATAGTGAACTGGGCAGATAATGTAGTCATTTTCTCAAATGGTGAGTTTCATCATGCCCAAAAGGGATATAATCATCAGTTTTTTTCAGATACTGTGGTTAATGCACACATGCAAATGAAAAGCGTATTCTTCATTTAGATGCTTTGTGTCTCTTCAGATAATGATAGCATTGTGGAACCAACTCTGTGAGATGGATAAAAAATTTAGTGGTATTTACAGTTGTTACCCAGGATCGCTCTCTTCTAAATACTCCTGATTAGTTTAGTCTGAGGTGGGATGAAAAATTACAATCCAAATATGTTTTATGGAAGTGCATGCAAAATAAATTTGTATTATAATCTGTATTAATCCAGGGTTTTTATCTTTCAGACATCTTTCAGATACTTTAAGCTTTATATGTCTACAGAAAAACATTTTGCAAAAGCTTTTTCTTCTTTTTTTTCTCATGTATTTAGTATAAGATAGCTATAGCAATCTGATCTTCACAGTTTTATTACTAATACATTTGTTATAGAAGAGCTAGAACTAAAACAAGATGCTCTTTCCTTCCATTCCTCAGCCACAGGTAGGAGTGGAGGAATGTGAAAGAATATTTTTCTCCAAAGCTTGCCATTTGAGGCAGCAGAGCTTGAATCATGGGTATTGTTTCCTCTATCAAAAACAAGGGGTTTATCTTTTGATCTTTTAGTCCATAAAATATTAGAACAGTCTCTGGCTTTTAGACATCTGTAAGCAAAGTCCCTGCTAGTTACAGAAAGACTGTACATTCCATTTCCAGTTCTTTCCTGAAGTTTTTTCCTCTACCCATATCTGGCTTTCACTGAAACTGGATAATTTTCATCTACGTTTTTATTTGGTTTTCTGCTAATGGACACTAGATGTTTTTCATGCTCATTACTGCTATACCATGGTTCACAACTGTAACAGTTACAAACCTAAAAATAATCCCAGATTTCATCTTCATCTCCTTTTCACTATATGATTATATCCTATTTGTATATTTGACAAAGGTTATTGTGCAAAAACAATATGGTGTATGACTCTGTTGCTATCAAGAAATAAGACTAGATTCTTCCAAAGAGGTCATTCCCACTAATAGATATAGACTTTCATCATATAATTACTAAGATGTGAGACTAGATAATTATTTCAATTAAATCAGTGATTTCTTTCAAAGACTCATCACTGTGTCACTGACTTTCTGATACTGGATTCTGTCAGCTCATCTGGGTTCTCGACACCTCCAGAATCTCCCATGTATACATAAGACCTGTGAGAGTCCTCAGAAGATGGTCTTTTGGATCTAGCATAACTTGATGGGATGCTTCACATAAGCCAAGGAGTTTTGGTGGATATTCCTCACCTGACATAATTTTTGTTACAAGAAATTTTTATCTATATTCCAGCACAGGATAATGGTTGTGCTCAAAACAGGGACTTTGTGAGGACTACATATCATAGAAATTTTTGAACATACACTGGACTGGGAGAAACAGAAAATTGGGGAAATATTGGTAATCCAAGAACCATTCCCAATTTTTGCTGTTTCCTAGTGTGGAATTGGAACTTAAAACTCTAACTGGAGCTCCAGTCTTGTGAAGCAAAAAACGTATTTCTGGGTCAAAGGCCTGAAGTTTCTGAATACCCCCAGCTTCTGTTCTCCTTGATTGAGTGAACAGGAATAATACAGAGCGAAACAAAAAGGTTCAGAAGTTGGAATCCAAACCAGAATATTTCAGAGCAGTTTCTGTGCAATAAAATTTCTTAGCCCACAGGTTTCTTTCTAAATAATTATTCCTAATTCACTAACACATCCCTTCAAGCTCAACCACGTGTTAATGTTCTGCAGAATTTTGGAATTTCCTTCAGAGGAAAATTAATATTAATAACTTTGAGTTTGAGAGCTATCCAGGATATTACAATGTCATTGTGTGGCACATCAATAAACTGACTGCTTATTCCCAACTATGAAGCAGTGGAAATTGACACTTTTAAGAAGACAGACAAACTTAAATCAAGGGTTTTTTCCTGAGCTTAGCAGAAGTTTATCCAGATAGTTCTTGAAATGAAAATTGGATGATGAGTTTTGTGTGTTCACCTTGTGCTGCTAAAGTGCAGTTGATATTGCTGAATTCATCTGCACCTTTTAATACAAACGCTTTTACTGTAGGTTTGAACAGTTACATCTGATTAGCTTAACAGCAGAGATAGATGAAAGGTTTCATGGAGACCTTTCTGTATCAGCAAAGGTAATCAGTATAAAAAACAGACCAAAATAGCATCCTGGCCTTCATTCAGCTCTTTAATTCATTAATTTCTCCCCCTCTCCCCCTAAATAATACCTACTGTGTATTAAATAGAGAAATACAACAAAAACAATTATAAAAAGGAACAGACTGTATTTTCAGGCAGCTTTAAAGTATTAAATAATTTTGGCTTTGGCAAGCTAGCACTAAAGACAAAAAATAAAGATGATAAATCTTAAAGAGCAGGTGCCCAAGCAAATACGAGTAAAGAAGCTTTAATCTTGAGAGATGTGCAAGATACACCGTGCTTGGGGCTTTCTACAATTCCTTCAATCACATACCTCTTTCTTAAATTCTTAAATACATAGAGACAGAAAATGTCCTCAGTAGACAGGGTTGAGTAAGAGATAGATTTGATTTCATGTTCAGTTTATACAGTCAAATGCACAATAAATTATACTCATAAACAGAATATGCTGTCATTGGATGTGAAATTGTTAAAATGAAAATGTAAAGATCATTCAAATACGGAAGAAATACTCCATTGCACATAGCTAAAGAAAGCAATACAGCATTTTGTCACCAGAAGTTAGTACCATAATTCAGAACCAGTGCACTGAGATCAATAATCTTTCACTTTTCTCTGAAAAATATATGCACAAATATTCCCATACACATTTGTCTGAATTGACAAATTGGTCTGATATTTAGCAAAGTAATAGAGACAGGGAAGTGAAGAAATTAGTACTGCCTCACAAAAAAAGGAAATTGACTGCTAGTCCATTCATCACAGCAAGGTCCAAAAAAACAATTTAGGAAAGTATTAGGACTAAGCAGAAAGCAGCCTGCATCACATAGGCCAACGTGGGCTGTTGTACCTCCAGTAGAGATATTGCAGGCTGCCATTTCCAAAAATAAAATATAGAATAATAAAAATGAAAAATATGGTTTATGAAATGCAGTTATGTCTCTCCCTTCTGAATTTTTGATAGTGTAGGTATTAGCAATGGCTTAAAATGAAGAGTTGTGTAAACAAAAATACTTTATGCTCCATAGTGTTTCACTTACTGCAATTTCATTAAAAGGAAGAGCAAAATCATTAGGTTGTTTTAAAGATACATTTAGGGTAAGAGTCATGTGTCCTAAGTTGTAGTAACTAAACTTTATTTCTGTCTAGTCCTACAAAATAGCAGATTGATATAACACACTTCCTTAGCTATGAACTCAAGAGTGATCGCCTTACAATTTGACATTACTCTTTAATTAATTTCTATAATGCATTGAAAGATTTCTGGCTTGATCAACATATTTTAAAAAAATTCATTTCAGCAAAGATACAGAGTAGAAAAACACAGTCACTCAGAGAATGCTCAATCACAATTGACATATCTGTATTTTCCAAAACAGATATTCATCATCACGCTGACACATTTTACAGGGAGTAGAAGTCCTCCATCTGCATAAATTTCTTGCAAAGTGGAAGCCATGACTGATATCCTAAGAGAGAGAAGCTCTACTTATTCAATTAAAAATAATAGGAAACTATACATGAAACATGTCCATCTGAAAAGTCATCCTTATTTTATCTGTTTTCTCGGTAGAATGAATGTAATATAGAAAAAGGGTTTTTTTTTGTATTCCATTCACCCAGTATAGTTTTGTGTTTCAAACAGTTGTTAAACAATTGCTAAACTATGCAATTTTAAAATACCTTCTCTTGGGTTAAAATTACAACATCCTAATTTTCACATAATGCCAACATCTTCATTAGAAAGGGTTATTTAGTTTTTTATTGGTCTTCCAACAGCACTGCCACAAATATATGCACGATTTTACTGCTAGATCCATGGGATTCATGATCTTAAGGATGCTATTTCCTCAGAACTGCATGGAAAATGGATTAACAATAAAAGGGATCTCTGAGGTTATCTCTGACTATAATCATGTTGGCATTAAATTTAGCATGCCTTACCACTGTTGCATGTAGTCATTTCATAAAATTAAATAAATTTCTACTAAAATATATTTCTAGTCTCACAGATTTTTTTTCACAACTTTCTATTTTTTTCTTTTCAGTAAGATGCTCACTTATTTCTCTTTCTACCAGCACTGTGTTTTCATTACCTTTCGTCTTTTAGCTTTTACAGATGTATCAGTGTGCTTAGAACTACTGATCTTTATCTTTCTTCTCTCTAAAAACAGGTAAATCCCTTTTTTTTTTTTTTTGCAGTGACTGTGCACTATGCTTTCAGTAAAGATGTGCCTAATGTGCTGCAGAATTGACTTTCTAGCTGTTGGTGTCAAACTAGCTCCATCCATCTTCCTTGCCTCTTACCTAGAGACAGTAAAATAAGAAAATAATTCAGTCTTATAATAGCTTTCAGAGAAGTAGTAAAAATGTATAAAGGATGAATTTTCTGTTGTTGTTGTTGTTGTTGTTGATGCAGTTATTCTATTTTCATGGTGGGAATATAAAGAACTTGTACCAAAAAAGTATTTAGGCTGCTTTTCTGAGATTATTTGATATTTTTATCCTTGAACTATCTGTAACTTCTGACTTGGAAAACTGTAAAAAGAGACAGAACTGTCTTACTTCAGTGCTCCTGTAACTGAAACCCATAACTAAGCTCAGGTAAAGTAATGAGGTCTTCTTTTGTCATTTGAAGGTTTGGTTCCTACATGAATCATTCATTCCCCCCTACAATAGTAAACGAAGTAAAAGATATTAAACTAATCTTTTCTAAGTGAAAAAAAAAAAAAGCCTGGTTTCCTACCTATCATATTGGTATCAAGTGTTTTTCTGGCTCACAAGGCAAGTGTTGGTAGATCTCCTCTCCTGTCAGAATTAATTAATGCATTTCTTCTGACTATGTACATATGGAAAGCCCAAGGATTCAGAAAGAATCACAAGAAATTAATTAGTAATAAAAAAAACTAACTCCACCCTCATCATGACTATTCTGCCCAACTTGTCCAGCTTTGTCAAATTAGTTGTCTTTCTTCAGGAAAATAAAGGTCAGACCCAACAGAATTTCATTTTGAGTATTAGTTGGCTGTTCTCATTAAGAAGCATACAGTGTTCTGGATGATGTGATTTCTAAAGAAGTTAGGGCACATTCTGAAACAATGTGAAGGAAAACCCGTGCCTCCCCTTGACAATGTTAGACTTGGAGAGAAAGAAATACTTGGATGATACTGAAGGACAGGGAGTTGGAGTTTGTTTTTTGTGGGTTATAATTTAACTATATTCTAAAACTGAAAAAGATTTTGATAAGAACTGAAAATTGAAACTATATTGTTTAGATATCAGAGACATAAAAGTATTAGGTGTCTGCAAAAGAGCGAGCTCTAGTTGACAAAGCTTGGTTTCCTGAATGAAAGGAAGACATTGAAATATTGGATCATTACTGAAAATAGTTGCACAACTGCATTAAACTAATATTAATTTTGCATTTTCTTTTACAGATATCTTAACATTTCATTTTTTCTTACAACTTAAAATCAATTTCTAGAAAATGGAAACAAAATGCAAAATTGTTTGTGCAAAAAACAAAAGCACCAACATATTCAATATTCCCCAGCTGCATAACCTTCTCCAAGAAGCAGCCAGAAACCTCAAGGGCATGATAGGCTGCTTTATCATGGGGGATACTGTAAAATGTTGTGTTTATATACACTTCAATCAACAAAGATTTTCTTAATGCTTTTCAATTTCTCACATTGCTGTGAGAAATGTCTCAACAAGGAATTTTATAGAACATTCTTGATAACTACCTCATATCAGCCAACTACTCATAGGTACTATTTTATAATAACATACTAGAGATTTGGATTTACATTCCTCATGTGGGCTCATTGTATGAGATAGTAACAGGGGAAGCTGTAGAAGAAAAACTGTGAATAGATTGCCTAAGATCCACCATTTCCCTGGTAGAGTGTGGCATCATTGAGGTTTTTCAGTAGCTGAGAGAAAAACACCAAATACCCTAAGGTAACAAAAGCCCATAGTCATTTTCCTGTGTCTCTTTAGAGATGTCTTCTTTAAAACTTACACATTTTTGTACATCTCCTGTCTGTGCCATAACTTGATATGTTCTTCCCACCATAGGACAGAACACACCTGCTGGTCCCACATGTGAAATTGCACAGCCATCCCTCAGGGATTCCTCTCTATTTATATTTGAAGACATGAAGCACTTCAGATGTATTTGCAGAGATTTTTGAAGTTAAATGATGGATTATCTATACACTAGACATATTTATTAGGCCCTCTGATGCCATGTAAAGAATATCTTCCCACCATACCATACCATACCATACCATACCATACCATACCATACCATACCATACCATACCATACCATACCATTATTCAGCTCTGCTTAGCACTCTAACACTCTTTTAATAACTACCTACTTTTAGATTTGGGCTGTATTGGTAGTAAAGACCAGTTAATTCCAGACCTTTTTTTTTCCTAGTTGTCCACAAGAGCCTAAAGTGTGACTCCCTTCTCCAAACACTGTTCAGAGTGCCTGTTATCCAGTTGCACAATTTCCACCAGCCCTCATCACTAGGAGTGTTTGAAATAGTAACTGATTGGCAGCTGCAGGACTGAAGGGGATAATTTTGTGTCTCTCTGTTCCAGAGATTCCAGAGTACAAATAAGAATTTCAGCTTTACTGCAGCTGTGCAAAGCTACACATTTAAGCTCAATTAAAGGATAACTGGGCTCTCTAAGTGGCAAAATAAAACAGAATAATGAGGGAAAATATGAAAGTAGATTTTTTGTCTTGAGCACAATCTGAAATACAGTTTTTAGGTTTTTCAAAGTTATTGTATGTTGTTTGAAGAATTAATGTACACAAAAGTTATGACTGAAATACACCATTTATGTGAAACAAGTTTCTGACCTCATAAAATTGCCTATACACATATTGTCAAAATATTTTATCTGTAGAATCTCTAGTTTTTGTTTTATCTTCTGAGTTTAAGATTATTTTCTTATAATAAAAATTAAGAGGGAAAATTGTCTTTATGAGGGAAAATAGTTTTCTTCATCTTTCTTAATATGACAAAAGAAAAAGGAGGCCACTTTTTTCACAGATGGTTTATTAAGAATCCTTTTGACTCTGCCTTGGAGTAGAGTTCTACTCTCCAAAATCACTGTAATGTCTCTGCATAAATTTAACCTCCTATCGCTTAGCTACTAAAAAAAAAAAAAAAAAAAAGCTACCTGAAAAAGATACATGAATGACCATCTGTTTCACAAGAATATTTAACAGAGCAACCGGAAAAAATGCAATATGACAATAAACAGCTATATACAAAAATCAGCAACTGAAAAATACCTGTGATGTGGAGGTATTACTCCCAAAATCATTCTGCTAAATTTCAATGTTAAAACTTTCTAGACAAGAAAATCTCTGTATAGAGCCCCACAGAGTTTTGCTAAGGAAGTTCTTGTTTGTTTGATCTTGTTAATCCAACCGAAAAGATTTTCCAGATGTTTTATCCATGAAAAAGTTTCTTTCTAGTTTACAGAGTGCTCTTTCTAAAGACATGCTTCTAAAGCGTTTCCTACTATCCCCCAGATTCTTTTCAAAATCTAATAATATTGCCTAACATAATGCTTGTCATCTTTCCTTGAAGTTTTACACTTGCCAATTTGAGTGAAACCAACAACTGGAAAATCTCCAGGACAGAGATTGCAGAACCTCTTGGTTACTTGTGACAGTGCTTGCTCACCCTTAGAGTGAAAAAGTGTTTCCATGTGTTCAGAGGGAGCTTCCTGCTTTTCTTCTACTTCCCATTGCCTCTGGTCCTGTCATTGGGCACCACTGAAAAGATTTTGGCTCCCACTTTTTGCACACTCTCTTCAGATATTTATATATATGCTCAAACAGGCTCCCATGGCTAAGCAAACCAAAACTCTATTGCCAACACTTGTTCCACAACACAGCAGTTGTTGATCTTCAGTATCACTGCCTACCTTCTTACACTCTTTTCCCTCACCAGAGGACTGAGGGAATCAGAACCTGCACCCCTATGCCTGTGACTATCACTTCCTAGCACCAGCTGAAGAATTATTGACCCTCCCTAACCAGGGGGACACTGCAGCAAAGACCTCATGTACCACGGATCAAGGTTAGCTGATGTCCACACCTACTGAGGTGCCATACAGGGCAGGCAAAGCCACAGGCAGAAAAAGCAAGGAAAAACTTTTCCAAACTCTCTTAAAAAAAAGAAAGCCTGAATTTGAGTTAGTTCTAGATAAATCTTTATTAGTGGAAGTAAGGAAGAACAATTACCACTTTTATATGAACAGAATTCTTAAACCACAAAAACTGTTTCTATGGGGAAATATTTTAGTTTACATAATCTCTGAGGAAAATATTTTCTTTTGCTCAAAAGTTGTTCTAAATTATTTGGAATTTTTTTTGTGCTTGTCTAATACTTAGATAATTGTCCCAAGTTCTTACACTGAGCTCTAGTCTGAAGCCACTGAAATGGCTTTGTAGCTATGTGAATATAATGGAAGCAGACTGGGACATGCTTTCAATGTCAATCTCTTCCAGTCATATTCTGAGTAGAATTTGGCATTTGTTCTGTAATGCAAGTATAAAGAACTCTGTATCTGATTTCACAGAGTAGAGTTAAGTTACATTTGGAAAACATGCAGTAAAATCATGTTGTTTTAGCTTCTGGGACAATTTTGAAGGGTCTCTTTCTCCACTGCTGACAAAATTGTTATATATTTTGTCATAAATTCTCATTATTAAAAGCATTCTTAAACATTTTAGATGATGCCTGGTCCGGTCTATTCTTCTACATTTATGTTCCCATTGCAGAATTCAATTGTGTCTTTGTTTGACAGTTACCAGAGTATTATTGCACCTGAAGGGGCTGTGAAGGTAGAGAGATTTCTTGTGCCTTTGGGTAGGAGTCAGGTAAGACTAAGAGCTGGAGAGTGCAAGCTGCCAGAAGAGAAACAACAGGACTGCCAAGAGTTCTCAGGGTTCTGGTTCATTCCTGCACTCTGACAGCAGTTTTCCAGGCAGTATTTTAATTTAACTTCTCTAGGTGAAGCTTGGCTCAGTGCAGGTGAAAGGCACTTGCTAAGGCTTCACAAGAAAACATTCCTTTTTTTGTTCTGTGCTCTCTGTGCCAGCTGAAAGAGGTAGTTTTTCTCTCCACAGCGAATGATGAACAGTAGTGCTTTCCATATTCTCTTGAGTGCCCTACAAACACAGACTGAGCAGCTGGTGCAGAGGTACCACATTACTTGCTTCTATCCTATATCCCATAATTTTTCTAAGTGACATTTCCCTAGCAAAAAAAAATGGTAGAAAAGCATCTACAAGTGGCATGCTTTTTTTGAGGGCAGACAAAGTGAAGCAAGTTTTAAACAAGGTGAATATGTGATCCATAATTAGAACAATTAAGAAGTGTAAATCTTGGTAAAAAATGACAGAGCTGCAGAAATGTCAGCGATTTCTTGTCAATTTATTCAGTCAGGCTCAAACACCTAAAGGAAAACAAGAACTAACAGCAATATTTTAGAAGGCTTGATATAAATAAAATTAAAGACAGAGTTAGTGTGCTAGTGCCCCTGTTGACAGTGCTTGTCTGGCACATACACAGATAAAGAGATTTTTTTAAAAACCCAAACAAACTTTTGTTAAGCCCTTGTTACTTCACAGCTTAAGGAGGAGCCATACTCTCATCAGAGTATCACATTAAATATAATGAAGTCTTACTGATGTGAAAAATGTATTTTGGAGCTAGTCATTGAAGAAAACGGCAGATAGAGAGCCAAAAAAATTCCTGGCCAAAATATTTACAGCCATTAATTAAAAGGGTTTTTTTTTTAAAATGATGTTATCAAAGATTTCTTGAAAGAGTAGTAGAAGATAACTGTGTATATGATTCGTGTGTGATCAACAGGTTTTTCATAATGATCCTGGATAGTCTTCTAAGGGTAACAGCTGGATTTTAATTTGATATGTATAAACAAAATCCACTGAGGATAGAGTTGAGTGAAAAATCAACTGCAAAACAATTTAAATTATAAAGATATTCTGAATATGTACAGGNAGGAAGGAAGGAAGGAAGGGACACTATAGTAGCTAGAAGATTCTAGACTGAAAGTAAGCTTTGTATAATTTTCTAAAAAATCTCTGGCTCCTACAATAGGCCCAGACTCCACTGAGATATCTCTCTCATGCTATTCTAATACTCCACAATAGTTCCAATCTGTGCAAGATGAGGGGGTTTTTTGCATTTTCAGATAGTCTATTCATTCTCATGTTCTAAAATATTTGCATTTTGCCAATTAATATTTGATGCTCACATTATAGTAATGTATGTTACAACACATTGATTTAAGCTGACAAGAAATACCATTAAGTTGTAGAGGCAGAGAAAATAAAAATAATCTGCTGATAGAAAATATGTGTTTCTCATAGATAATGTTAATTATCTTCAACTTTGTTTGTTGCACAGATTTGTCAATCACACTGTAAGCCAAAGTTCTAATTCATCACAAAATAGGACCATGTACTTACTACTTTATAATTTCCTATACAGAATTATTAGGCATTAGAAGAATCA
>VXBI01007825.1:0-21489 GCA_013397375.1 Toxostoma redivivum | reverse complement strand
AAAAAAAAAAAAAGGTGAACCATGTAGAAAGAAGCACTTTAATGTAGGCCAGAAATGTGCATTCCTTTTCTATTTATGTTCTGTGTAATACTTCAATTATTGAAAACAGCCAGCACAGCATTTAGATTAACTTTTCAAGTGAAATGAGACATAAAATAAAATATTGCCTTTTCTGTACCTTTTCTGTATTTTACATTTAAGTTCAGCCTCATGCCTACATAATTTTTCCTGACTCATTTAGAAGCTGAAAATCTGAAAACTTACATGGAAAAGCAGGACCTGGTGCTTTTATGCACAGAGAAGACCAAAAGAGTTTTTATATGTATAAGGTGTAACAGAAACTCCCTGCAAGCCTCTGTTACCTGCTACACATCGCCCATTTTCTCTTCATATGGCAGAGCTAAAAGAAATAGGGCCAGTATAATTAGAGGTTCTTTCTTGTAACTGGCTAAGACCAAGCAGACACCTCTAGCTCTTTGCACAGAATTTTATCATCTTCTTAACATCATTTACCAAGCATGCCACAAATCACAAGTAGGTGAGATGGTAAGAATCACCAAGATCTCTGTCTGAAGTACACCCAGAGACATCAGAAATGCATTCAAGATCCTTGTAAAGCCTCACCTAGAATATGTCATGTTTTGGCCACTGACCAATGCAGAAACCAGTCAGATAGCAATATTAGGATTTCTGATGGCTCAGATTCGTTTGAATATTCCAACTCTGTTTCAGATGCCTCTGTTGTGAATGGGCAAATTATCCATCCCAGTACTCACTATCTTAACAAGAAAAAAAATTAAAATTTGTATATAACAAGAGGATTCTTTACTGCTTAACATCATCTGGTGGTGCAGGGCAGTGCTGCTGTTCCATGTACATGTTACAAGGCTGAAAATGTCTTCTCCAAGCACAAAACAACAAACAGGCTAACTGTACTAGCTAGTTACATAGGGCATCATTCAACTCCTACTCTTGTAAGGAATGTTGTAGGATTATAAGATTAACAAAACACCGCATGAATTAAATCTCTTATTTCAATACAATGAAATGTATTTCCCATTAGTGGCTCTACAAATTATGACAAGGTATTCTGAAGCATAAACATCTAACTATAATTATTCTAAGTTTTTCATTTTCCTTTCTGGTTGTTCACATCTTTTCCCAGTCTTCCTGTGCTCTGTGAGTTCTTAACAATAACCATCAGGCACAAGTCTGAAGACTTGTTCAACCAGTTCTCCTTCATGAGACTTAGTCCAAGTAATTTAAAAATATCTAACCTACTGAAATAGTCTCAAATAGTCTTACATTTTTCTTCCTGTATCAGAGATTTTGTTTCTAGTATTACAGGGGATTTTTGTTTCTTTCCAACACTTGTTAACTATAATGCTGTCTCTGATTAGAGAAAAGAATATTTATAGAAGCCTTTGTGCATTTCTAGAGCATTTTTTCACCATGATAGCTGCTAGCACACAATGTTATTACCATTACATTCCAGGACAATGATATCAAAATACCTGAGGTCTGCTACCATTCTGAACACAATATTAATGTAATTGTCTCTTTTTATGACTGTGGTGTTTCAGAAACACACCTTGGGGTGTTCATTTTTTTGGTTTCTTTTGCACATAAATTTTTTATTTAGGAAAGGTATAGATGTTAGACAATTTTCTTCTGTCCAATAGACCTGAGTAGCAAGACAAAGGACCTACAGGAAGCTGCTACTCCTAGGAGACATGCTTCCCTCCACACATTCTCCTTTCAGAGTTGTAAATGCTGTGCTGTGGTTTTGTGAACCGGAATGAAAAATTATAACAAAAAAATATATTACAACACTCAGAAGAAGACATGTGGCTTTGCAACTTTTGTCAAAGAAATAAATAAAAAACAGAGCAATTCCACAGCCTCACAGCCAGGAATGAGATCTGAGTTTATTTTTGTATTTCTTGTTTTCTTTGACTTGAAATTGAGTCATCTTAACTGGGATTTGTACTTTGTATGCTCCTCATGAGGCTTTGTTGCTGGATTCAATAAATCAGAACTGTCACAAAGTAGTTTTAGCATTGCTGCCTTACACAACTGTGTTTGTGGTATTTTATCACAGCTGGCAGTCAATCAATGGTTCTTATCAGACATTTTGGTCATTACATTGAAAGATTAAAGTGAAAGAATGTATTTTCTAATCCATTTGTATACTTGTGCTTCTTTACTCCAGGGTATCAAATCAAATTAAAGTGGATATAAAACAGATGTCTTTTGCATGCAATAATCCTTGTGACAAGCCAACTGGTCTATAGAATCATGGTACTGATTAGCTCCTTTCATTCTTGCATACTCCTTTGTGCATTTTCTGCACTGAATTACCAGCTGGAAAAACAATATTGATTTTTAAAATTTTGATTCAGGATGCTAACAGCAATCTGTTAGCAACAGAATTTATGTGAAGACGTCTGTGAGGACCATTGTTAAGACATTGTTAAAGATCATGAAATCAGAGGTCCCAAAACAAAAAGTATCTGAACAAGAAAAGCTGAAGACTTTCTTACCATCGAATCACTCACTGCAAGGTCAACCTAATCAATCATTCTGCCCAAGGCAGGTTTACCCAAGTATGGAGATATTGAGAAGCATTTTTAAAGCTTCTTAAAGACCCTCAGTGTGAGACATGCTACACTCGCCTCACATCAACTGTAGTTGTGCTTTAGTCACTAGCATCAGATAATTAGTTCTAAATCTTGGATGAACTTCCTTTTTTCTGGTGTGATTAAGATACCTTAAAAAACCAAGCAGGCACTTTTCATGCACTGACAGACTGTTATCAGATCATCTTTATTTAATTTCCTCTTCCTTCTGCTTAAGTGTCAGGTGGTTCATTCTTCATGGGTTATTTCAATGCCATATGCCAATTGGTCAAAGAAAACTATTACTTAAAGTAGCAATCACTTTGAACAATCTGAACTTCTACGCCTTCAGAAGAACATCAAGGTTTCTAAAAGGCTGTCCTTATTTTTGTTTGTATAATAATCCTATGTAGTTGCCTTAGAGAAACCTGACTGCAGCCCACAAGCACCTGCTGAGAGATCAGTATTCTGTTCTGTATGTCATGAACTTAATAAAAAAAATAACCTCATTAATCCTTTGAGACAGTTATGCAGTGTACTTTGGCCCCTTCGAAGCTAACAATTCAGTAAATTTCCAAATCTATCAACCAATCCTTCAAATTTGTAGAAGAGTTTCCAGATGGAAATTCTCTTCACAGTTTCAAGCTATTCAGTCTTGGTTTGGATCTCATGGGGCCTCTATGGCATCAGTACATCTCAGCTGCAGTTACAAGCATCCAAAAGAGTGTGCTAAAAATCATACTTTCTCCTCCTGATATACTCCAGGTGATACACAGGGCACGATATCACTGAAGCTTAGCTCCACAATTCAGAATGTATTGTATTGAGTAATTAGTTCTTATAACTAAACCAGCAGTATGCTTTTGAAATTAAAGGAAACTGATGAACCTAAGAAAAGCACATATCTCTCTCCACTTTGTTTTACAAATCCTGCATTGCAGCTGTCCCTTTGGTTTCAGACACTGTGACTCTACAGTGTGGTGTTGAAATTCTCTTCATAAAGGCAATAAATAGCAATTTATGTTCTCAAGAAATGTGAGCATTTTTCTCAATAGATAAATTAGTCCCTGATACTGCAATCTGAGATAAAATCAGATGGATACATAAAATATTCTGGATGCATTTACTGGCTCACAGTTTTTCTTCTAAATATAGAAGACATTTTTTGTCTAAAAATTGTCAGTTGAGAGCACTTGAACTGAAACCATTAGTAGAAGATTAATCATAACACAAGTTTTACCTAGTAAACAGAATACCTTTCAGACTACAGCTCTAGTACATTCAGATAAGAATCCAAACCCACAATTCATCATTTATTTAATCAGTTTCAAATGCTATGAGACTGCTGCAAAACTTTTTTTTCTACAAAACACATTAAGAAGACAAGATTGTTGGCCAATACTGATAGCTTCTCTCTAGCTGTTTCAGTAAGGTTTGCTGAAACCATGTCGTAGCTGCTTTCAGATGAGGAGACCAGCAGACTTAAGAAGGAAGTATGGACTGTGGTTTTGCCCTTTCTTTTTTTTTTTTTTCTCGAAAAATGTTCTGGTTCTAAGAGTAATCTCCAGAATAGTTGCTTAAAGTACACAGAAATTTTTAAGAGCATTATAGTTCTTGGTTTTTGAGGTTTTAAAGAAAAATTGCTGTAGAAAGTTGTCTTCACCACAGCAAGACTGAACTTCCTTTCAGGCTGGAAAGCATTCAGGATCAATTACATCAAAATATTCTAAAATAAATACTCTGATTTGAAGGTCAGATATAGTTTAGGTATAAAGGTTTCCCTATATCACACTGAGATATAAGATTACTTAATGTTATCTTTTGGAAGACTAGAACTCCACCATACTTTTTATCATTTTCCTGAGTGAAGACAAACAGAACATTTCCACCAGCCAGAACATAAATCAAAATAAATTATATTCCCTGAAACAATATATTTTTATCTTGGTGAGATTAACGCAGAGTATTCCCAAGGTCCTTTATTTTGGTAGTGGTATTAATTTACCTTAATTACACAATCTATCCAGACTGATTATCAGTTCCATGTATATGGAAATCATTCCTAGTAATCAATATATAAATAGATCGGCTTTCTTTATTTTATAATAATTTTTTTAATTTGAAAAAATAGTTTGATAGATTTTTAGCATTTGTGCAAATCCTTTTGATACCAATTTTGGTTAAAAACTTGCATCTCTAATAGAGTTTTATGATGTTTCTAATCACCCTAATGGGTTTTTTTTCTTCCACATAGGTAATCCTTGGAGAAGGATACAATTTCTTCCACTAACTTCCTTTCAAAAATACTTTTTCAAATATGTTTAATTATACTTAAGTCAGCTTGAACCTTATCAGTGAGTCTTAAAATCGTATGCATTTATATACATAAAATTTTCTGTGACTTTTCCAATTTATGAATTAAAACAGGGTTGGGGTTTTTTTTATTTATTTCAGTATTCTATCCAGTGAGATATGTAACTAAGAGAAGACTTTATTGAGCTGTGCTTTTTTTTTATTTCCAGAATCTTGTCCTACAACCATCTTAATTTCCTGAATACCATTAAATTTGTAATTTTAACTGCGTTCATAACAAAGACTGTTCACACTCTGCTTGCATCATACCCACAGATTCATTGAACTGTCACACTTTAATCAAAGTTGTTTATGAAGACTCCTGTATAAATTAAAATCACTAAAGCTTTTTGAAGTCTTGCTAACTCTTTTGATTAAGGTGCATCACACTTCTAGTCAAACTCTAAGCTTTCTGCAACTGCTACTGGGCAGGTTTCCTGACAGCCTCTGGTCTTCCTGATGTTTCTGAAAAGTGCTCTTGGCAAGCAGTAGAATCCTCCTCTCTGAACCCATATACAATGGATAACTTAACAAAATAAAATTGGAAAAGTGCCATTAGCTGCCAAAGTTGGGGTAGTTTAGTTTGGTCTGGGGGTTTGTTTTTCTTCTTTTTTTTTCCTGTAAGAATTTGAAAGGACTTGAAAACTTATTCCTCTAGTGATCATCAGATCTTCTGCTGTTTTGGTCAGAAGGATTTTCTATTCTTCTCTGGAAACTTCACAGTCAGTTCACTAGTGATCTCAGTGGACTAATAGGAAAGAGGTGGAGAAAAGGTTTTCATAATGCAAGTCCCAAAAAACTTGCCAATACACACTCATACGAAGTATCTTGATGTTAACTTGTTGCAATAGTTAACCAAGTTGGTATTATTTAATAAACAGATGAAATGGTAGAAGTATATTGAGCTTTTTTCCTGCTTCAGAAGAAAGCTGAAGACCTGGGGCATCTTTCAGTCATATTCATGTGTTGGAGGTAGAGATTGAGAGCAGGATGAAATAAATCCACCTGGACAGGATGGTTGAGAATAAGGCAAATCAGAGACTTTCAGTAGAAAACAGGCATTGACATGAAAATCAGACCTCAGGTAACTCATCAAACATCACTCTACAAAAAATTGGAAGGCTGAAGTGAATTATGAGAATACAGGAAAATTCCAAGCAGAAACAGCATGGCTTGAGTCTGAAGAGCAGATACCCAGATTGCTTGGGATTGCCAGGAATTTACAGACTAGTTTGCTGTTGTATGTCTTGGAGGAAGCAGGGTTTGATGGAAAGAGCAAGTGAATGATTTACACTGATGTTAGAATGGCAGGGTGCTGTAAAGATAAAAAAGGAGAAGTTATATCAGAACTGGAAGGAGATAGGGCTGAATATGAAATGCTGGAATGCTGTGCTATGCAGTACCTTCTGCTGTCAATTCTTTGTACTGTATTTGTCTTCTGTTATGTTGACACCATGAAGGAGTATTTTCATACTACACCTGACAGTTATTTTAGGCCAGTGCCTGTGCCACACTGTGTCCTGAAGGAGACACAGCAGGCAAGAAGAAAATGAATCAATACTGCCATAACTCTCTGCCCAGTTTGTCCCAGCAGTTGCACACTCAGACAAAAGTTCACATATTTGAAGTGCTCATCAAAAGGGGAAGCATTTTGTCTCTGTCATGTTTGAAATGTATTTTAACAAACTGAAAAGGCAAAAATGTCATTTTAAACCTAATGCTTTTTCTACCTAGCATGCAAAGCTGCATATTGCTGTGTAGAGCCACTAGATAATTTACTAGGCATTAGTTGTGTTAGCTAGCTCAAACCTCTCCACAGTAAGCTGTGCTGGGCAGTCAGTAAATGTAGCATAAATAATGTTATGCTACATTCTTTTATCATACTTTTATCCTTACCAGTCCACAAATGGGAGTGTTAGCCTCTTCTGAATGCTTTCTGATTTGAGTATTAAAGCAGAGTTAAAAATGACAGTAAGAAAATTTGCTCTGTTTTTCCAGCCTATTTTTTAAACACTGAAAAGTCACTATTGCTTCCTACATACTAGAAAGATGTCCAGAAACAGTGATGCAGTTGAAAGTGAACACAGAGCAGCAGTTACATGCACAATCATTCATCACAGCCTGAAGAATACCAAAGGCTCAGCTAATGGGTCGATGAACCTCTGCTTTTCACACTGACAGATGACTCCAAACTGTGAAACAGAGCATGAATAAGTAAACAGTAGAAAATGGTTGACCTTTGAGATAGCTCAAGCCTACAGAGACATTAAGTTTTGCATTCAAATTAGTTTTTAGACTGAAAAAAGTTTATATTAGGCTGATTCAGCCTTCACCTTGTCTTCTGCATACATCTCCTAAGAAGCTGTCAATTTTCCCTGTCTTTCTGCTGGTGTGATCTTGTAAGACAAGTCTTAGATAAGTGTCCAGAGAGAGAGAGAGAGGTGACAACCTCCAACTGGAATAATTTAATGATGGAAAATAAAATCTATAACAAATGTTCTTTTCCTTCAAAACAGGGAAACTTTAAATTTTAACCTAATTTTTAATTTCTTCAGGAAGAATACAAATGAAAGGCAAATTAAAAACAAATAAAAGCAACACATACATAAAGGAAAAAATAATTTATTAATGGCTTGCAGTAAGTTTTAAGGAAAGGAAAATAGTATGAAATATCACAGCACTCTTCAATTCAGCCTTGTAATGTTAATCATAGTGTTTCTGATCTCTGTGACACAGAAACACCTGTCAGGTCCAGTCAGACTTACAGAAAAAAGCAAGAAGGGTTACCTACTGGAGCAAACAGCTGGAAAAAGGAAACTATGTCAGATAAATATCTTACTTCTCTCTGAAAATATGAAAGATGCTGCTTTACCCTGCAAACACTGTTTCTTAAATTGAAATTAATAATTTATCATTGTCTTTCTATAATACTTCTTAACACTTTGTAGCGAGCTCCACTGCTTTGAACTTGAACAAATTCCATGTAAAATTACACACATTTCAGCTTGTTAATGAATATACTCTTTAAGACCATGAGCAGGAATATACTGAAATTTATCTAAATAATATAATGACATTCATCTAAAAATGAATGTCTGCAAAATTTGCCAGCTTCTCTGTTTCTTATTTTATGGAATAATATCTCAGAATATCTGATTTCTTAATAATTCCCCTTTTCCAAGAATATTATTTTACTGCCCCCAAAGAAATTGAAGTCAAGTACAATACTGTAGATGAGTTTGTGATCCACAGCATATATATTTAACCAAACTAGGAAGGAGGATGCAATTTGTCTGACACATTTCTTTCCTATTAGGCATTTGCAAACATCAGCTTCAATACACCAGCTCTTTTTGATAATGAAGTATGAAGTCAATATGATTGCTAAGGTATAACAGAGTCTTTTCTGAATAAAAGTGCTATTAGGGTCCATTTGTCTTTTGTTATTTCTATTAAATTAATTAATTACAAAAATTCACAAATATAAATTTCAACAATCCATCTTGCAACAGGAACAGATTAAATAGCTTTAGATGGAAGTGAAATTTGTAAGTTAATGAGTCATTTTAAAATGAGCTCCCATTCACATTGATTTTGTGTCTCACTGCCATAGAAATAGGTTCTGCCAAGATATGTCTGTTTGGACCAGCTGTCTCATTGCATATACAACACATGTTCCATTAAAAAGCAGATTTTTGCTGAGCCCATTCAAATATGCATTTTAAAGTTGGTTGTAGAATTGTTGTATTCCCTGTTGCATTAACAATGGAGCAGATGAGTGACTATGAATTTATTTCTTCCTTATTTTCTACTGAAGAGGTTATTTTGGTCAAAGAGTCATACTCTTCTCTATGAATGTCAGATCAGGAACCAGCTCAGAAATTAGTTCTTGACCTTGCACAAGGCCCCTGCAGAGACAGCAGTGCTGTATTGATGCTGTGGCTGCTTTCTTTTGTTCGGAGTGTCCCAAAAGGTCTCACACCAAGAAACAGACCCTTACAGAAAAAAAACAAGAGTAGCCAGACAAGAGAAAAATAGAGTAGAAGGGGATGAAGTGTTGTGATGGCCTGGAGACCCCCTCCATATCAGACTAGTGCTATAAGAATAGATTTCTGTTTGGGTGACAGTGGAAGTTGCTGATGATTCTGACCTATAGTATGTAAGTAAACATTTCAGAAGACGAAACACTTAAATTCAAACAGAAATTCTCAGAATTATCTGAAACTGTAGTTTTACAGTTCCAGATGCCTGTTAATGAGACACAAAGCATTCTACTGTCCACAGGCTTAAATTACATCTGGATATTATATATATGGGTAAACTACATTTACTAATCATATTGTAATATCATATAACGGTTTGGGTTAGAAGGGACCTTAAATACCATCTAGGTCCAACCTCCCTGCCACAGAGACATTTTTCCCTAAACTAGGGTGCTCACAGCCCCATCCAACCTGGCCTTGAATGCTTGCAGGGATGGGGCACCCACAGCTTCTCTGGGCAACCTGTTCCAGTGCCTCACTATCCTCATAATCAAGAACTTCTTCCAAATATCTAATCTAAACTGACTCATTTTCAAGGTAAAGCCATTCCCTCTTGTCCCATTACTGTATGCCTTTGTAAAAAGTCCCTCTCCAGTGCTTCTATAGCCTCCTTTAGGTACTGGAAGGTGCCTCTCACAGCCTCCTCTTCTCCAGGCTGAACAACCCCAGCTCTCTCAGCCTGTCTCCATAGGAGAGGTGCTCCAGCCCTTTGAGAATCTCTGTGGCCCTTCCCTGGAGTCGTTCCAACAGTGAATGTTGTGTAGATCTGAAGCAGAATTTCCAAGCTGGAATTATTGAATAAACACACTTAAAAATCAGAGTGATAAAAACGCAGCTTTTTAAATCTAACACTCAAACTTCATCACCTAGACTGTTAAATTTGCTTTGTCTGAGTTCAGAGCAAGTTTTCTGCCCTGGAAATATATATTACTGCAGCTATTTACTTTGGGTTTTTTCCATGTTGCATTGCAACCAAATATATATTATAATTGAGATACTCTCTTCTGCCAAATGCAGCAGAGCAAAAAGAACTCACTACAGCTAGGATAATTGTGATTTTTTTATTATTTAGTATGTACTCAGAATAGTTTATAGCTGGCTACAGAAAAAAATGTGTAGGGTAAAAAAACCATTTTAAAAAGTCACTACTTTTTAACTAATAATATTAATAATTGAGAAAATTAATAGGACATTGTAGCAAGACTTTCAAGAGCCAGGAAGTCAAGGAAAATTATTCATTTAGTTGTTGCAGTAATTTAGTTGATTATCTTTTTTTTGCTCTACTTAATTTTTTTCTAAAAAAGATTTTCTTTCCGGTTAAATTGATTCTTTACATAAATATGTGATAGTGAGAGCAGAAAAAAAAAGTATTTTCCAATAGAAATTCGTATTCCATGTTAATGAAAATGCCTTTTTTATTTCAAGAATAAAATCTATTACTTTCTCTACCATCATAATCTTAAAAATAAGTGGCTTGTGAAAAAATTATCTCTTGAATAAAAATAAAATGAGCAGTCTCTTTTTTCTGCTTTATAGTGGTATGTGCTTAGCCTAGTAATATATTAAGCTCATTTTTGTTATGGAAAAATTGAACAAAACCCCAAATATTTATCAATTCATGCTTGTGCTGAGCTTGAGTGTTACTCTGGTCACGCCCTCTGTGAAGATGCCCACTTGGATAACTGAGATTGGTTTATTTTTGTGATTTTTATCAAGAAACCCCGAGAAAAGCCAATCTTACCCAGAGATTTTCAATCACAGCTATATGCAGGGCCAATTACTCATAGAACACTGACCAAGATTAATTTTCTGTAGTGTCTTTTTGAAACATTTTAAAAGAAAGAGACAAGATTTTAACCAATTACATTGTTGTTTTATATTTCCATCTAGCAATTATGGATGCAAATCAATTAGCAAAAAATTTGTTTGGGAATATTACTGGATGCTCTAACTATGTTGGAAATAATGTCTCACCCATATGTGCATATGTGCCCATGAAGAGGCTCTTCCTCCTCTCCGTGTTATCACAAGCCATAGAGGGTACAGCTTTTGTGTGAAAAAAAACTTTGCAAAAATATGAAGTTCCAGACCTTCATGTCTCTCAAAAAAGTAAAATTTAGGCATTTCACCTGGTGGAATCAATGAAGAAAAAATTTGTATTGCACATTATCAACCAAAGGGCCATCACTGTCTTTCATAGCAAAAATCCAAAACTAAGAAAGTTGCCATCTCTTTGGAATTCACTTTGTTTATTCCAAGGAGAAGGAAGTTTGACATCTTACCCCAGAGAGTGGGGTGGAAATGTAGACTGCTGAAAGATGTGGTCACCCTGTCATCCTTCTGAGGTATTGGCCCAGGAACAAAAATGCTTCACTTGTTTTCTTATAGTATTTCAATTTAGATTGTTTGCAAAATACTATTTTAAAGGAAGATTGATAGTTTCAAACTTTTGATATTACTGAATTAACAAGCAATGAACATCATTAAAGTTTTTACCAAATACAGTCATTATTTGAAATCTCTTGACTTGGTGTTGAAAGAAATGAAGGAGGACAGAAGTTTGCTTTGTATCTTCTGTCCCCTTTTCCTCCTAAAGATCAAACCAACAGTTTTAAGGGTTTCATATGAATTGTTAGTATGAAGCAATTTAATGGGACATTTGAAGCTATAGCAATTGCTTTTAACACAAAGGGAAAGTTTTTATTGAAAAAGAAATACTAAAATCAATATAAAATAAATAAGCAAGTTGAAAATAAATTAAAACTGATATTTGTAGGTTGGAGATAAATGAAGGAATTGGTTTCTAACACAATTTAATAAAGAGAGAAAAAAAAAAAGGTATATGAAGAAAATTTTTTCAAATATATCAGAAGACAAAAACCAGTGACTTGGAAGAATGATTCCAGGGAAAAAAATGAAATAATATAACTATCTAAAAACAGACAGCAAATCTTTTTCACCTGGACTCATGCTGACTATAAAAAGTACACTGAACCCATTTCTACTGTGAGTCTGGAAAAAGTGGAAGAAACCAAGAACATATAATCCGACAATAAGAAAGAAAGAAAAAAACAATAGTTTAGCAGTGTGAGAACATATATCAAAAGTATGAAAACTTAATACTTCTGCACAAATCAGAAACATCTTTGCAATTTGCTTTTCCAGGTTCTACTGTCCAAATATAAAAGAGAAATTGTATCTGTAATGACAATACTATAAAAAGTATGAGCAAAATTAGTCATGTAAGAAATTCAAACGAGGATATAAAGTACATAGATTTTTACATTACAAAAGGCCTGAGACTCTAAGACTCTCTGGAACAGAAAAATTGAAATATATAATGATCAATATCAAACATTTTATACAGAACAAGACTTATCTAGTAATACCAATGGTATGCAGTCATATAAAATTTGTCACCTGGAATGCATGTCCAAATGTGGAAAAAATCAGATCAAATCTTTCAGGATAAAGTCTTTACTTTGGTTGGTTGGTTTGTTGGTTGGTTGGTTTGAGCTTTTAAAAATACGATAGAAATTTTATCTTCTCTAGATTCAAACAAAAACACTCATCCAAGGATTTTCCAACAGACATATAATCCCAAAAACTTTTTCTATTCTATACTGGTCTTCTCCAAGCACTATCTTAATTTTTACATATTTCTAGCTCCACTTATGTCTTTCTGACAAATGTCATACTGACAAAATAAAAGTGATAAGAAGGCTTTCTGATTATAATAATTCATGTGTATTCTTCTTTGTAGTGTGTAAGTAAAAGCGCATTTTTAGGAAGACAAGCTTAGTTTTAATCTTTTAACCTTAGTTTTAGCAATTTCTGCAAACAATTTCTGCAAAATGGAATTGCAAAAGGATGAAGCACTTATATAGATATTATATATATATTACATATATAATATATAGTATATAATATATAGTATATAAGATATATTATGACATATAATCATAATTATATTATGAAGAGTCCAATCTGCTGGGATATTTTGCTCTCAAAATTATGTGTGAATCTCATAAGAATGTTATCTTTGCAAGAGCTTTGATTTTTTGATGGTCTTTGCAAATGAAATATAAAAAAGTGCTTTTCTTATATATTTCAATTCTAAGCACTGATGATTTTGAAAAAAACACAAGCAATACATAAACACTTTATCCCTGGACTTGTGGTTGGGAGCTGATACACCTTCTCATCCAGGTAAGACCTTGATAAAACTATACACCTGTGAACAAAGCCATGCCTTGAAAAGCCATTTCTTTTTTTTGAATCCTGTCTCTGTGCTTTCCATTGGCACTTCCACAGGGTAAAATTTTGTAAGGGTACTAAAAATTTTTAGGGTACTATTTCATTGTTCTTTTAGAAAGCTTGAGTTCACCATGCATGGGAATCGCTGTCTCACCACACCGTCAAGCTGGAATTCTCATGTGTGCCCAGAGATTCCATAGGAGAAAATGTTTCAAATCAGAGCATTGGCACACCTCAGCATCACTAAAGGTGTCCTTGGGAGTTGGCACTCAGGTTCCCTGTAAAACATACATTGGTTTCCTTGAGTTTTAAAGGATCACTTCCTTGGCTGAGAGGGGTCAGTAAACACACAAAATGAGTTCTCAGCAAAAGCTCTTTTTTTTTTTTTCTGGACCACTTGAATAAGGCACAATATTTTTTTACAGGTCTCCATCACTGTTTTTTTCCCATTCTTCTACAATCACAGGAGTATCAAGGAAAACTATTCCTTGAAATTCCAGAAATTCTCTTTCTGCTCATCCACTCAGGGACACAGGGAAGATCAAATCCCACCAATGAACTCAGTGAAAAGGACTGATTTGAAGGGGGTCTCACTCAGTTTAAGATTTATTGTTCTTGGAAGATATTTAAAACATTTTTTAGGAATGTTCACAGTTCGGAATTTAGTCCTTTATATGGCTAAGAAGCAGCTGAGCAGCAACTTTAGATTTACCAGTGCCCAAATATTAGAAGCAGATAGTTAGAAGCAGGAAATTGTCATTTAAAGGTCAAGTCCTGAAATATTAAGGTGCTGGATGCTTACATCATGAAATGCTGTTAATTCTCCATTAATCATCAATGGATTACCCACATTATGGATTTACTTGCTCCTGATTTCTCTCGAGGCACCTGGCTGGAGCCCAGTATTGCCAATAATGTAGCATAAAGTATGTATTGCTGCAACTAGACCCTACTGTGCAATTTTTGATTAGCATCTATTACACTTAGTAGTTAACATGTCAAATATATCTGTAGTTAAGTAATTAATTTTGACAATTAATATGTGTAGCTTTTAGCATTACACATTATTGGTGCCACCATCAATACTGGTTCTTCTGGTTTATTTCCACCTTATTTCAGAGTAGCTGAGTACGTAGATCTCATCCCTTCAGACTAAGGTTAGAGGCTTATGTTATTAAATAGCCAGTTCAGAATCAGCTCCTCTCCTATACACCTAGGGATTTCAAAAGATTTTCCATATAAGAGATGAACTACGAAAATAAAATAATACAGGCTCCAAAGACTACATAGATTTGTTCAAAACAGACCAGAAAAGGTAAGGTGTTCAAAAACATCCTGATGTTTTTGACCATCACTAGGTTTACATTACACTAAAAGAATTCCCTGTTATTTTCTCCAATAAAGTGGCAGGATGAGTTTAATTCCAGTGAAAAGGTTATATGCTTTCTAATGAGATAAGGTAGAATTGTTTTCTTGTTAGCTTTGTTTTGAGAATGTACAAGTATATTTTTTAGAGTGAAACAGAAATTTCCTATTTTTATGCATAAATTAGCACATATTTCACCAACATCTGGCTTTATTTTGCTTTAAATGGGTTAAGATATTTAAAGACTAGCTGTATTCTCTTCTTCCTTGTATTCACCATAAGTTTCTCTGAGGCATCTTCATTTATTTAGTAAAATTATTTCTTGCTAGATCTGACACAATTCATCACTCACAGCAACTTCTTGTAGATAATTTAATGGAAACTCTTTTTAAAATTCAGTAATAGTCTCTGTATACATTATTAGTATGTATTTAAATATACTCCTAAGATCACAAAGACATGCAGAGAAAACACTGAAAATCTGGGTAGATATTAATGTTTATATCAATTCCTTCAACTTTTGTCCATTGCCTCATTGCAGAATACCAAATTTTTCCTTACCAGAATTTCAAGCTAGCAAAACTATCAAGAATTTGATTTGAATGAATCCAACACAATTCCTGTGGTGTCAGTCAAACAAAACCATAGTAGAGCAGCACTTGTGGGGTGACTCTTAAGGTGAAAGGGGGAACATATTTGTTATTCAACCATCATCCCACCTGTGCTCTGAAACACAGAACGTGACAGGCAATCAATGCAAAAGTGACCTATTCTTTTGTTCCTTTCTAAAAGCTGTCATTTCCTCTGTAGTGACAGACCAAGTGCATAAACAGCCCTGGGAAATTATGTACTGATGCTTCCACGTTCTGCATGGTTGGAGCTGCTTTTACCCTTATGGTTTTTCTTGTGGGTCCAACAAATGCAGTTATGTTTTGAATGAGTGCTGTCCATGGGAGCACTTGTCCCTGTGCCCTCTGTCAGACCCAACAACATCATTCTTTTGCACATAGTGAAGCCCACAGGCTTTTAGCAACTGGCAGTACAGAATCTCATGTAATGGAAGATACAACAGTCCCATGCTTCTGTTCGGTGCCACACTCTTTCACTTACAATATAAATAGGAAAAAAATTAATGATGACAAGAGAGTTAAACCTATATTAAATACCATATATCTTTAATGTTCTTCTCTAAGATAAACTGAAAAATAATCAACATAAAGGTATTAAAAATATTCTTCTGCCAGATTGTAACGAGTCATCATATACTATACATAGGTTTAGCTTATATAAGTTTGTAATGTTGTATTTAGATAAAAGTGAATTTCATAACACAGTAAGCACAACAATCAGCAAGATACTATGAAAAAGAAGGGAACTAGAAAGCAGCTTAATTACTAGCTAGTTGTTTCTTTCAAAATCATATTTTGTGTTCATATACAATTCCCCAAACATATTTTTGAATAGTGAGGAATTTGATAAATATTTTCTGTCACGTTAAAACTAATACTGAATAGCACTTTTCCAGTGTCTCTAATGTTGTACTCCTTTTCTTTAAAAGCTTATGTGAAATATAAGGAGCCATTTGAATTCCAAAAACAGTTCTAATCTGTCGGCCAATCAATTTTAATGTATCTTTTTATCCAATAACTCTCTCACACCAAGCATCCAATATCCATCATTTGTTGTGCTAAAAAACAACAGATGTTTTAAAACCCTGCAGCAAATGTTTAAACTTCCAAATGAGAACTAAAAATAAAGGCAATCAAAGCACTTTGGAAGATTTAAATTATACATAAAATATAAATCCAAGGCATACAGTCATGCAGACTAAGCAGTCCCTTTATATTCTGTTGCCTGTAGATGCAGACAGGTTACAGAGCCTTTTCCAAGCACAACAGATCTCAGAAACAGAATCACAGTATGAAACTAAATTGAACATCCTTATTTGATATTACTGTGCTGAAGGTAAGTTATCTGGAAGGTCAAAATACCTCAGTGCATAAAAATGTTTGTATCATCTAATGATAAATATATTGTGGGTTAATCCCTGAATTTACCTCACTATTCACAGCCGCAAAACACTGCAGCTTAGAGAGAAGGTGGCAAAACCCCAATCTCTTATTCATATATGTATTTGTGAATCCACTTATGAAAATCTCAGTCTGTCTTGGGGCTGTATATGGGTAACCAAGGTCAAGAGGACAGAATTTGCAAAAAATGTCAGGATGAAGGACTTTTATTCGGCAGATTGCCAAAAATTTCTTTTTGGATCTGCAGCTACAATACAACAATAGAGAGGACTACCTGTTCTTGAAAGGACAATAGACTAGGGTGCTTCCCACAGGTCTATGTAGCTGATGTGGTAAAGTAATATATGTGTATCATAAATGCTAATTTTTAAAGAGGACATTTGTACAGTTTACAGCACTCCTAAGTATTTTCAACATATCTGTCAGCTATGTGTGAGGGTTTTTTTTCTCTATTATTTGAAAACAGATGTAGAAAAGAAGACAAATTCTCTCTACTGAAGATTTAGACAGTGAAATGCATAAATTGATTTTTAGGATCCTAAAAGTGATTTTTAGTCTTGTCCATTCCATGTAAGTGTCAACGATATCTCAACAGAGAAATCTGATACTTGAGAGACAGTAACTTTGACACAGTCCATTTCAGGAAATCCAGATAATTATATCATGATAGGACACAATTCCTGAGTCTGCTGAATAGGACATAAATAGCATGAAGGAAATTTGGTGAGATAAAATAAAAAATGGTTGCCAGATTAGCATAAAGGTAAGGATTATTTAGGAGTACCTGCCATAGATAGAAACAAATATTCTTTGCACTTTACAAGGGAATATGTATTTCTGGGTATAGAAGTTCAATAGAATAAGGGTTTTTTAGAGTTGTATCTCCTGCCTACCCAAATGAGGGAGGGAGATGATTAAGTTGAGGGTTTTTCATTATAGATGGTAGAATAAGCCAGAGCACTGTGCACAATGTGTTAATGAGAGGCTTTTTGCATATATTTCCAATGAAAGAAGAGTACAGGGAAAATATCATCCAACTATGATAGGGGACAATGTTTGTGTCAAGGACAATGTTTTGACTGACACATTTCACAGATATATTATGAAACTGAGCTTGACAGACTGTCAGAAACCACTCTAAACCAGACACTTGAGAAAAGTGCATGGACCAGGGAGATACATAAGCACTATGAACAGCATATCTCTAAGATCCTGCAGTAAGAAACCAGTTGGTTCCTTAATGCTTACAGCATTAGAGCAAGTTAGAAGAGCCATATTACCATTCACAGAAATACTGCTACATTATGGATTTAATTCCCCTCTGGACAGAGGTATCCCACAGAGAAGCATTGGCTTACAAAATATATTCTTCCATTCTAACACGTGAAGCTCATACTAGATGCCACATAGGGTTGGTACCTTTTGTTTTGTACATTATTCTTTTCTTTTCCTAGTGTTTTTCCAAAGAGTAGTGCTTCTACTAACACAAAGTACTAGATGGCAGCAAAATGCTTTTAAATACCTGCTGGACTGTCATCATAGCCTGTATCCATTTATCACACCCTGTCTGTGCTCTCACTCTCAAAAGAGCATATTACTCTTACTGTTGTATTCTTGGCTCCCTGTTTGGTGACCTCTCTTGCCTTCTGCATCATTCTTACAGCTGTCAGAGGATCACAGACAGAGTTTGAATCATAAGGATCGCAGTGCTGAAAAAGTGATGCATTGTATGAGACACTTCTAAAGTGATCCTTCTATGCCACCACATTAGGTCAGCTTCAGTGCCAGTTTCAGATCCTGCATTTCAAGACAAGGTGTGAGACAGCAGGAAAAATAAGTCTAGAAATCAGTGCATCTGGTCAAAATACATGAACTTAGGGGCAACACTGAAGGCATTAAATGGGCCTGCATGACCTGCAAAGGACAAGTACATAAAAATTGACTAAAAAAGGCAAGAAAAACACTTTCTCTCTTATCTGCTCTGGATACATCAGGAACCAGTGGGATTACAGTGCAGAAGAGCTGAAAACAGGGAAAACTTTTTAAGTGTAGGGATATCTTAGCACTGAAAAGCTGGAATATGCAATCATAAAATTGATGTAATTTGACTTTAAACAAATTCCCACTGTCATGCTTCAGAAATACATACTTTGGGGTCCCACTTGGAGGAATGTGATATCTATGTAATGCCTTTAATCCTATACCCATTTTGATGATGCCAATCCAGTTGTGGGTGGGGACAATTTAACCCTTCAGAGTTGTCTGCTTCTGGCAGAGGAGGAGAGTTAAGGCAATGCAGATAATCTGTGTTAAACTGTCAGCACACTAAAATCACCACAGAGAACAAGCAATCAGTATTGAATCACCTGGCTGCAGATTTCACAATCAATCAATTAATTAAAAGAGGCAGGGCATTGTATGTGTTTGTGGTTCATGCCCATCTGTTACTTCTGTGTAAACAAATGAATGCCTACAGACAATTTTTTCCTCTAAATTTGTGATTTTAGAGGCAGTATAAACTGACAACCATATTTTTGTCATTTTTTTCCCTCTGGAGTCTTTCTATTTGACAATAACAATGTGAGATAAAGATAAATGACAACCCCTTCAGGTAACAGAGATGAAGTGCAAAGTCTTTGAAAGATGCAAAAAAACTTAGCCCCATGCAGACTGCCAGCACTGCTTAGGAATATCACTCCTACTCTTCAGTCTTATTTCACATCCTGATATCTGCATCATGAAAGTTGGTCCAGAGACTGGGAAAGAGCATGGCAAGTGCTGGAAAACCTGGACTCCCTTTCTGGTTTATTGCTGATTTGCTTTCAAAAAAACAAATTATTTGTAATCCAAGAAGCTATGAGAATTCCTGTGTAAAGATGTTTGAAAGCAGGAAGGGAGCTGCAGAAATAACAGCAGAGTGAGCTTGGTGATATATATATCACTGTTATAATAATACATATTACTGTTCCTTGTGAAAAAGAATAGAGAGCTGCTTCTCTGTATTGTGTGAGGTACTTCACCACAAGGAAGCTCGTTCTTTAGGGCCAGTGGCTGAGGATCCTGGTGTGGAAATATTATTGTAACCCTGCACAGCAGTGAATCTTCAAATAATACTGCTGCCTGGGGTAGGGTAAAAGCAAAGGCCTGGAAGGTGCAGCAGGTTCATATACAGAATGGTAATATAAAGAACACTCGATATCTGTGTACTCATTATAATCTTCCTTTTCATCTTTCCAATCCTCATATTTTTTTCCATGCAGGAAAAATAGTGGTCCTTTGTGGCTGTCAAAATTAAGGTCATTCAAGGTTGGGATAAGCTTCCTGGGATTAGGCAGACATGCCTTGTCATTTCTAAGACACTTAGCAACAGAAAAACATTCCTGGCCTATGAAAATATAATTCAAGTCTCGAATTCTTTCCTACTAATTAATCTAGACTGTGTCCATGCTTTACCTGCTTCATTAAATAAACTTACATGTCAAAAGTAGGGGAATGCAATTATACCTGCTTCATTTTTCTCTTCCTCTTCTCTCCCACCCAGATCTTAGCAGTCTTACAAGACATTTTAGTGTTCTGATAAGAGCAGAAAACATAATTTCAAGGAACTTATGTAGAGGAACTTACTTTCTTTTCTCTCAGACAAGATTTCCTTACCAGCTCAGCCTCAGGTTTCCCACAGGAGTCTCAGATGTCTAAATACTTAAAACTGTTTAATCTTGTAATAACTAAATATCTAAATAACAGCTCAAGCTAGTGCCTCCAGGGTGGGACCCTGAAGAAAGGAAGTCCTGGGCATATCCTCCCAGTCTAAGTGGGAGAAATTCTGTGGTCCTGCTGTGCCTCTGAATGCCCACTCACCTGGCTGGGCCACAGATCCCTGTGCCTTTTGTTCTGGAAATGGTCAGCACTTCATGGCCTCTTGCCTGGGGCTTCCATCACCCAGAGCTCAACCTGCAGCTCCCACTGCAGCTGCTCACCAAGATACCTGTGCTGAAAGAATTCCTCAACAAACAAGACAAAAATGTTTCAATTTTTTTTTTTTGTTATACCTGTTGACTTAATTCACAAAAATGTTGTTTACACATCCATTTTAAAATCTTCCCAAGGATATAGGCTCTAGAGAGGTTTCAGGGAAGACTGAAGTGACTCTTTCCCACAGAATATCTCTGGGGACAGGCTACACTCATCCAACAATCTGAAAAGGGCTGGCACATTTTCTTGGATGACATAGAAATGAAGAAATAACTCTTTGACTGACTGTCTCCTGTTTTCTTCACAGCTGAGCAGAAATCATGTGACTGCTTCAGGCACATTTGAAAATCAGAACTACAGCAGCTGTTAGATACACAGCATGAAATCTGTGCATCCTTTTGACATGACTACCTGCAGATCAAATCTTTACATGAGAAACAGAGTAAAGTTAAATAGAAAAAACTGTTTGAAAAAAAAGAATGTAGTAACATCTGAGAAATTCAAGAAGATGTAAATTTGCCTGGTATATATGTAAACCAAAGTCTACTGAAAGAGGAAACTGGGAAAGAGAGACTTCAGAACACGTCTTTTAAAGGAACTTAAAGAATAACTTCTTCCTTAGAGCCTTAATTGCTTGGATGTGAAAACATCAGTAAATAAACCCTAATACTTCCACAATAGAAAAAAAAAAAAATCTTGGGAGTGGAGGAAGAGCTGTTGAACATTTGATTTCTTCTCTAGCTCTCCATAATAACCAAAGAACAATCAGAGGAAGAATGCAGACATTGTGGAGGAATCCTGTGTTTTGTGTTAGTATAGACAAAAAAGGCTTGTTATAGGTAAAAATAAAA
>VXBI01007821.1:24005-51786 GCA_013397375.1 Toxostoma redivivum | reverse complement strand
AACTTCTCCCTGCTCCTGAACGTCCCCCACACCCCCTGAGACTCTGCACCCCTAGACCCAGCATCTTTCGAGTTGGTGTTGCCTTTTGAATTGGGGTGAGATGTGGAGTGACCCCAGCAGCTGGGGAGTCCCCAGGAAGGGGAATTGGGGGATGGGGTGGCTTGAGGTGTGGTCTTTATTTTGAGAGCCTGACTGGGCTTTGGGGCACAGTGCAGCCCTTTAGAGGGTGTTCTGGATTTGGGATCCCAAGGGACTGGGGAGGGAGGGATACAGGGATACCCTGGGTGCAGCCCACCTGTTTCTCACTCTTGGAATTTGGGGAAGAGGGGATGCTGCAGCTGGGAGGTCCCCAATCCCAATGGTTTTCCCTCAAAAATGTGGAATTTTCCCCCCACCTAAAGCGCCCACTCTGAGCCCTTTAACACTGAACTTGCCCCATTTTGGTGTCCTTGTTTGCCCCCCATGTGGGAGGAAACAGGGGGACCTGTGGGTCGTTACTCCAGTGGGTTGTTATTCCCATGGGATATTCACATGGATTCCTGTGGGACACCCAGGGTCAGCCCTACCCTTGCCTGGGGCCCACCCTCACCCCGTGACCCCCAGAAGGGTCCTCACCCCCTCACAGGGGTCCTGCAGGGGCTGTCAAGTCCAAGCTGCTGGTCCTTCCTGGGGCTACCTCCCTGCTGATCCCTAATCCTCATTCCCTGGGATGTTTCCCAGTGCTGGGGCTGGGATGGGCTTTCCCTGTGGCTGGGCATGAGGCAGGGTTCCATCCCTGGGCGGTGACACAGCAGGAGAGGTGACACCATCGGCATCACAGCAGCAATGAGAGCCAGCCTGCTCCTGGGGGGTGTGAATCCTGGGATCGGGGCAGCAGCGATCTCTGGGCTGCCAGCTCTGCTCCCTCCGTGGGTCCTGGCTGCCCAGGGCCCTCGGCAGTCCCAGGCACCGCCCATCTTCTGCAACACTGCTTTGATCTCCCGGGGACCCACCTTGTTGTTCCAGCTGTCACCATTCCCGCTCCCAGCCCTGCAATTTCCCGGGTCGGTGGCTGCCAACGGAGCAGCCAAGAGTTTCCGGATCCGATGTTTTCCCAGTTGAACCCAGCCCCAGCAGAGTTTTGGGGTGAAATTGGCTGTATTTGGGCCCTGGTTCCCTGGTTGGGACTGCTGGGCATCTGTGCTGGTGGTCTCCTCTCCCATGGGATACACTGGGAAGCTGCGATTTTGGGGTGCAGGATGAGTAATGGTGGCCAGTGTTGGGTGGGTGACAGTGGCCCAGCCTGAGCAGAAGATGGTGTTCAAGGTTGAGTAGGTGATGGTGGCCAGCCCTGACTGGGGGATGGCCCTCCCTGTCAGGGTGGAGGGGTGGCGGTGTGTTAGGTGGGTGAGGGGTGCTGGCCAGTGTTGGGTGGTGATGCTGCCTAGCATTGGATGGGTGACTGTGGCCAGCACGGGGTGAATGATGGTGGCCAACACTGACTGGGTGGCAGTGGCCGACCTTGGGCCCTCAGCTTTGCTCCTGATGCATTCCCATCCCGGCAATCTGAGATGCTCCACCTCGGAGTTTAGGAGGGATTTGGGAACCGACCCCGTGTCCCAGTGAGGTGTCTCCACCCCTCGGTGGCAGGGCGGGGCAGGGCTTTGCTGGCCTAGCAGCTGCTTGGGCAAATGCCGGGCTGCCTCAGGCCAGTGGCTGGGCCAGGAGCTGATGCCGGAGCCACCCTGGGAACTCCCGGCAGGAATGCTCTCCGCCCCGGCTCCAACAGGTTCATTCAGTATTGGGGCAGATCTGCCGGTTGCGTAAGGTCAGGAGATGCAGCCGCCGCCTCCTTCCCTCTGTTCAAACCGCTTCTCCTCTCCAGCTGGAAAACTGAGGAACCCCGGAGGGTGGGAGGGGGTTTCCAGGTGGGGTTGAGGTGTGCAGGACGCGCATTGTCCAAAGGGAGCATCAACTTCCCTGTTCCCTGCACTGCAAATCCCCTGGGGCTGAACATCCTGGAGCTTCAGGAATCCCTGATGAGATTCAGGAGGAAACACCGGGACATGCACCCAGACCTAGATTTACATATTTTCAGTGAAAAAAAAGCCGGGGGTGAACAGTCTGAAACTGGTTCCACAAACCTCTCCCAATGAATGGGATAATCCAGAGTGGGATTTTATTGGCAGTGTGAGGTTGGGGGGAAGTTTTGGGGCTTTGTATTTGTTTTAATGGTGGGATAAACCGGGATCCTCAATGGAGGCAGCTCAACACCTCATTTAAATAGAAATTTAAAGCAATTAAACAGTTAAATAGTGCTGTTTTAACAATGGGATAGGCTGGGAGTGGCTTTGTTGAGTACCACAGGCTGTGGAGGGACTGGAGACCAGCAAGGACCCTCAGGAAACATCCCAAAATCCCTGGAAGGTTCCTCAGAGGAGGGATGTGATCCCCTGACAAAGTTGTGAGGCAGAAAGCAGTTTTGACCCTGCTGGGGTGTTGCACAACAGAGATATATTGAGATATTTCAGTCTCTGCAAATCCCAGAGTGTCCCACCCAGCTCAACCCATCACTCAGAGGGATCCAGAATGACTTCAAAATCCTTTCAGAAGGTTTAAGAAGGTTTTAAAATCATCTTTATTGACATAAAAGTAGTTCTAAAGCCCTGCCAAACACTAATGCTTCCAGTTGTGAAACACTTTGGACAACCCACGTCACCTCTCCACGGAGCAGGAGGTTGAAACTGAGTGCATCTGAGGGTGTGCCTGGGAGCCTGGGTTTTTGTTGGAATTCAGTGAACCCAGTCCCTGGTGTCAGGCCGAAAATGACAGATTTAGCTAAAACAAGGGTTTCCCTTGAGGGCGTGACACATCAGAAAGTTCATGGGGCTTTGTGATGGGTGTCAGCCCAGGGAATTTTAGTTGGAGTTTGGCTCCAACACCAACAATACTTTTGTTTTTCTTTACTCTCTGGGGAGTGTTTGCAGGCAGGTCATGGTTGTGGCAAAGTGAGGAGGGCGTCCTTTCAAACCAGAAAACAATGAAGAGAATGAAACAACCCCCAAAAAATGACATCTCCACTCCCCCCTGGCACCAACCAACTCCCTGCGCCCATAAAAAGGAGAGACCCAGCAGCTGCTCCCACAGGACTTGGCTCCTCTCGCCTCACAAGCTCCAGCCTCAGCCCTTTGCTCAGATTTTGGGGACCCTTCACCATGTCTCGCCAGTCCCGTGCTCTTGGCAAGGGGTTCAGCTCCAGCTCCGTGTGTTTCGGGGGCAAGAGCAAGGTCACGTTTGGCTCTGCGCAGCGCGGGGGCTGCCGAGGGTCCGGTGGCTTCAGCAGCAGGAGCCTCTATGCCCTGGGGGGCAGTAAAAGCACCTCCCTGGGAGGCTTTGGGGGGGCTGCTGCTGCCTGCAGAGGCTTCGGTGGCCAAGGAGGCTTCGGCTACGGGGCTGGAGCAGGATTTGGGGGTGGCTATGGCGCAGGGTGCTTTGGGGGAGGCCTTGGCAGTGGCTTTGGTGGCTTTGGTGGAGGATTCGATGGTGGAATAGGGGGCCAGAGCTTCCCCCCGTGCCCCCCGGGTGGCATCAGGGAAGTGACCATCAACCAGAGCCTGCTGGCCCCCCTCAATCTGGAGATTGACCCCGAGATCCAGAAGGTTCGGACACAGGAGCGGGAGGAGATCAAGAAACTCAACGACAAATTTGCGTCCTTCATTGACAAGGTTTGGAGGGGCTTCGCTCTGGGATTGTCTCCGGAGGGTGGGAATGACCTGGAGATGTTCATCCAGTGGCACCCAGATCTGGGAGTTGCCCAAATCTCCATAAACTGAAGGTGTTGGGGGCTGTTTTTATGGGGAAAATGAGCTATTTTATGGGGAACATTTGGCTACTTGAAGGACAAGGTGAATTTTTTTGGCTATTTGGGTCTATTTTAATGGGATTTTGGGTGCTTTAGGCCACTTTTAAAGAGAAGATGTGATTTTGTGTGACTTGGGCTACTTTAAAGGAGAAGGTGGGATTTTTTTGGGGGAATATTTTTAAGGAGATCTTGGGATTTAGGGAGTTTTGGATTATTCTTAAGGACAAGATGGGATATATAGTGACTTCACCTATTTTTAAGGAGATGGTTGGACTTTTTGGATGTTTTGGTCTATTTTGAAGATGTTGGGACTTTCTTGGCTATTTTGAACAAGAAGGTGCCAAACCTCTGCAGCTCATTGTGCTTCTCCTCTTTAGAAGCTCCAAAACTGGGGAGGGGATGTGACCCCTTTTGCCCATTCACCCCATCCACTGTGGTCCTACCCGTCCTGTGGGACTGGGGAGTCATCACAAATTAGATGGGAATAAAATATGGAAAACATATGGGAAAAATCAATAAAAAGATGGGGTTTTGAAGGGAGAATCACTTTCCCCACCTGCTTAGGTCCGGTTCCTGGAGCAGCAGAACCGAGTCCTGGAGACCAAGTGGGAGCTGCTGCAGCAACAGGCTGGTCCAGGAACAGGGGCCAGAAACCTGGACTCTTTATTTGAGACCTACATCAGCGGGCTGAGGAAGCAGCTGGATGGTCTCTCCAGTGAGAAGCTCCAGCTGGAGACAGAGCTGAAGAGCTCCCAGGACATGGTGGAGGACTTCAAGACAAAGTAGGTTGTTTGGGGTGTCTGGTGATCAATAAACAGAGAAAAACTCACTTCAAACTCTCTTTAAAAAAACAGAAATATTGATAATAATTTTCAATATTTTTTTTCCTGATGGTTAGAAAACATAAAATGTTTTGGGGAAAGTGAGTTTGGATAAAAAATGGTGCTTTTTCAAGGTATTTCTCAATTTTTCTCAATATATTGCTAGAATTGTGCTTCTTCCTGAAGGAGGATCCTCCACCCTTTGTCTTCCTCAAGAAGGAATTCCTTAAGAATGAGTGACATTATGATTTAATGAATTAATCAGTTGCTAAACCCAACTCTAATTTCCTTATGGATTTCCTAACGATTCCTTCACATAATATCATTCAGGATTTGAGGATTTCTTGGAAGGTTGACATGAAGTAAAAAAAGAAAGAAAGGAAAAATAAAAATTATTTTCCTGCTGCTATTTGTTATAATATATAATTTATTTTAGTCTAAAAATATGAACATAAAATGTGTCCAGTTGGAAAAAGTAGAACAAAGACTGGAGAAATTAATCCACTTGAGGAATTACAAAAGATAGGGGGCAAGGAAGTCTGGGAATCATTGGAATCCATAAGAGCTGGGATCAACCAGAGGGTGCTGGGTGAAAATTGACTTTATATTTGGAGGTGAGCATCTGGAAAATTTGGGTCCATTTGGGATTCTGGGGTGTCCTGTGCAGGGCCAGGAGCTGAACTCGACGATCCCAGTAAGTCCCTTCCAAATCAGGAGATTCCTTGATTCCAGTGAGGGGCTGCAGGTTTCTGGATCTCATAGAAGGAACTTGGAGCGGCCACAAATACCAGGACTTGCTTCAGCAGAGCCAGAATTCCTCTTTCCAGGCTTTCCTCACCCAGGCGCTGGAGATGCAGGAGCCAGGGCTTGTCCTGAAAGGCGAAGTGCAATTCCCTGTCCATAAATCTCCCTTGTGGCAGATCTATTTTTGCCGAGTTTATGAGTCTGAGGCCAACAATGTTCATTAGTCTGAGCCGGAGCCAAAACAAGCAGCCAGATTCCATCTCCCTTCTTCCCATCCACAGGTACGAGGAGGAGATAAACAAAAGGACAGCAGCTGAGAACGAATTTGTGCTCCTGAAGAAGGTCAAGTCATTTTTTTTGCCTAAAGGGACTCCAGGAGAGCTGGAGAGGGACTTTGGACAATGGCCTGGAGGGACAGGACACTGGGAATGGCTTCCTACTGCCAGAGAGCAGGGATGGGTGGGATATTGAAAAGGAATTCCTCCCTGTGAGGATGAAGAGGCCCATGAATGGATTTCCAAGAGAAGCTGTGGCTGCCCCTTCCCTGGAAGTGTCCAAGGCCAGGCTGGATGGGGCTTGGAGCAGCCTGGGAGAATGAAAGGTGTCTCTGCCCATGGAAGGGGATGGAATTGCATTTAAAGTCCCTTCCAACCCAGACCCTTCCACGATTCTATGAAATTTTAGATTAACTGGTGTGTGCTGGGCAGGTTTTCTCATCCCATCTCTCCTGCAGGACGTGGATGGAGTCTACATGGCCAAGGTTGAACTCCAGGGAAAACTGGATTCTCTGTCGGATGAGATCAACTTCCTCAAGTATCTCTACGAGGCAGTGAGTACTCTGGGATGGGGGAGGGTTGTGGCACCATAAGGAAGCTCTGGGAGGGCTAAATCTGGGTTGGATGTCACCTGCAGGAGCTGTCCCAGATGCAGAAGACTGTGTCTGACACGTCGGTGGTGCTGTCCATGGACAACAACCGCAGCCTGGACCTGGACAGCATCATCGCCGAGGTGAAGGCGCAGTACGAGGAGATCGCCAACCGCAGCCGCGCCGAGGCTGAGGCCTGGTACCGGTGCAAGGTGAGGGTGGCACATGCTGCTGGGGTGCTCCAAGGGGGTGGAAGAGCTACTGGTGGCAGCTCAGGCCATGGCAAGATCTGGAATGTTGCTCGTGCTGATCCATCCATAGTGGACCTGGCTCTCCTTGGCTTCCCTGCGGTGATGCGGGAGCAGCTGTGAGGTCACAGTACAGTCAATGTGCTCTTCCTGCTTCATCCCACCAGTATGAGGAGCTGCAGGCAACTGCAGGCAAACATGGGGACAGCCTCAAGGACACCAAGATCGAGATCTCGGAGCTCAACCGCATGATCCAGAGGATACGGGCTGAGATCGAGAATGTGAAGAAGCAGGTGGGGGTTATGTTTTCTGAGTAATGGTCATACCCTTCAGATCTTCCCTGAAGGGAAATAAGTATGTTCGGAATTATTGGGCATGTGAGGGGCCTGGGAATAGTTGAGCCTGAGTGGGTCTGGCACATGTTGTCCAGAGAAGTTATGGATGCTCCATCCATGGAAGTGTCCAAGGCCAGGTAGGACGTGGCTTGGAGCAACCTGGGACAGGGGAAGGTGTCCCTGCTCATGCTCCAGATCATCTTTAAGGTCCTGTCCAACCCAAACCATTACACGTTTCTCTGATCTGGGATCGTGGTTTCATCTCTCACTGACTGCCCCCACCCCACTCATCCTGCCCGTGTCTTGCCCTCCAGTGTGAGACCATTCAGACGTCAATTGCGGACGCAGAACAGCGCGGGGAGGTGGCCCTCAAGGACGCCAGGGACAAACTGGCTGAGCTGGAGACAGCTCTGCAGAAAGCCAAGGCTGACCTGGCCCGACAGCTCCGGGAGTACCAGGAGCTCATGAACGTCAAGCTGGCCCTGGACATCGAGATTGCGACCTACAGGACGCTGCTGGAGGGAGAGGAGTGCAGGTGAGTGGGATACAGCAAGAATTCCAATGTATCCAGGTCAATCAATGGGAAAAGCGTGTACCATCATCTTCATAAAACGTTAACTGTGGTGTCATGAGCCATGGACCATGGTCCTGTGGCTGTGCCAGTGGACCAATCCTGACTTCATGGAGCTGGACCGCTCCCGATGCTCTGGATCTCACACTCCATCTCTTTTCCTTGCAGGATGTCTGGAGAGTGCCAGAGCTCTGTCAGCATCTGTAAGTACTGTTCCCACGGGAGTGTGGCGAGCTGGGATCGGTGCTCCCAAACTTCTTGGTGGCATCAGAGGTAACCTGGTGCCTTTTGTTCCTCTCTGCAGCTGTGGTGGGCGGCAGCAGCTCCATGGGAGGTGGATACGGCAGTGGATTGTGCCTTGGAGGAGGAGGAATTGGCTTTGGAAGTGGGAAAGGCAGCTGCAGCACGGGCGGTGCTGGTTTATGCTTCAGCCTGGGAGGGGGCGGATTTGGTGCTGGGAGTGGATTTGGCTCCCTGGGTGGGGGATCTAACTCAGTGGTGGTGGGGGGATCTGGCAGCATCCTGAAGAACGGCAGCCCCGCTGGCCGGAGGGCATAGGAACGGGATCAACCGCCCAACCCCGCACCCAGAGGAGAAAGGGAGCGAACTGCACGACGACCCCCATGACCCCTGAGTGTGGGGCACTGATGGCACCTTAAACCACCACTCCAGCTGTGGGCAGGAGACAAACATGGCCAAATCCATCTGCTAAGGACTGAGATTCCCAACAACAGCCGAGAACAGCTCAATCCCTTGTGCTCCCCTCCAGCTGCTGGACATCAAGGTGCCCAGGTCTCCTTCAGGAGCAGGACCTGCCCATTCATGGGGAGCCCCAAACCCGGCTGGGATGAGCCTGTGGAGCAGCACCCTCCAAGCAAGAGGCACCCAACCACAGGCAGGAGCCTCGGCTTCTCTCAAACTCTTGTGCTGGATCCAGCCGTGGTGTAACTTTAATCAGTGCTACTCATCAGCCCCAGCTCAAGCTCTAAAACAGGAATTTCCTTCTGGTGCCTTGGCCCAGCTGAAGATGTTTCTCACCCAACTGACTTTTAGTTACTTCCCCCCCCCAAGTTTCACTTGGGCTGTTGTAAAATGTTTACTTTTACTCAGGGTTCACCTTTTCCTTGGGACCATGGGAACAATCGTGTGTGTTTGCTTAAGTCTTTCTCCTTGGCTTGTGCCATCCCCCAATAAACATGAGAGGCAGAAACCTGGTGTGGTTTTCTCCCCGACCAAAAAGTTTCGTGTTGTAACAAGTCTCATCTTCTGATGAGATCTGAAAACATTTCCTGACTTTCTCCTGCTCTTTGAAGTCTGAATTTAAAGGAACTCAGGTGAAGGTGCAATCGGGTCTCCTCTCACCTCTCTCCGTCTCCAAAAATGCAGGGAGTTTTGCAGGAATCAGGAGGGTCTCACCGGGGAGGCTGAAGGGAGGTTGGGTGCAGAGTGACAGTGACACAGTCAGGGGTGTCTTTGGTGACAGCCCTGGGAATGAGCCCACTCCTGGCAGAGAGAAAGAGGCAGCCCCTGGATCCTCCTCTCTGTCCTGCAGAATCTCTGGACATAGCAGAGATTGTTGTCCCACCACTGTGCCCACCAGATCTGAGCAGACTTTCAGACTTTAGGATTTTAGGAGACTCTTCCCTTCCTCCTTCTCTTCCTACGCCCTTTCCCTGCTGGAGTTAGCCAATTTGGGACGTTCCTCAGCTATCCCACCTCTCCCTGGCCACTGTGTCTGACCACACAACTGCCCACCCCAGGACTGCTGTGCCACTGCTGGAGCTCCCAGGGGACTCTTTGTACAACTCTTGAGTGCTTTAGGAGCATCCTACCATGGCTGGTGTGGGAGAAGGAACAATGGTCATCATCCCTCCAAATAATTTGGAGCTAATTCCTTGGTATCCATGATATCGGAGCCAGCCCTGCAGCTTTTCCTACTGTCTGGACTTACCAAGGATCCATGGATTGCTCTTAAGGCATCTCCAGAAGGCAGCTGAGACCATAGGAAGAGCAAGACTTTCCGCCCCTGCTCCACCAAACCCCCCCTCCCCACCCCAAAAGCAGAGTATTTGGATAAACCTTGATCCCCAAACTCCTGCTGTGGTTTGACCTCTTGCTCAGGAGGCCTTGAATCACATCCCTGGCCAGCCACAGACTGTGCTTGGGGTGACTCATCCCATTTCTCCCATGTTCAGTTCTGAGCTGGTAAAGGCTGAAGACATCCAGTACCAGCAGTGACAGGCGGAATGTCACAATGGAATGTCACAATGCTGCCAGCACGGGCTTGTCACTGCTTGGGTGGGGACGTGGTTTGAGCGATGGTTAAACATCTGGGGAGTTGTAAAAGTGACCTAAAGTGGTGTTGAATGAACAGGCAATGACTTCCCTCGGAGTTACCCCAATCCCTCGGCGTCACCCCAATCCAAACTCACTTCCAGCAGTGGCTCCTGCCTGAGACAAAGGGTTTCTCCGGGAGCACAAAGGCCTTCGCTAAAACAAACATGCATGCAAATCCCTCCCCTTTTGTTCCCGGGATCGCATCAGCAATTAGGGAAAAATTCTCCCAGGCCAGACACAGAGGTGATCTAATTCCTGTCTCTGGTTGGAGGAGAGAAAATGTTTTCCATGGTTTGAAATTAGGATTGGGTTTGTCATCAGGGTTTGTCCCTGCCCATGGCAGGGGATGGACCAAGATAAACTTTAAGGTCCTTCCCAGCCCAAACCATCCCATCATCCTGTGATTTCATGGTTTCCTCTCAGTTATTCAAGGCCTGTTTATTTTCACAGCATCATGAAACAGTTTGGGTGGGAAGTGACCTCTGAGGGTAATTTTCCTTCCCTGTAGAGGGACTTGGAAAGGGCCTTAAATAATGGGATAAGGGGTGATGGCTTCTAGATGGAAGAGGGCAGGATTAGATGGGTTATCAGGAAGGAATTCCTCCCTGTGAGGGTGATGAGGTCCTGGAATGGATTTTCTGGTAAAACTGTGGCTGCCGCATCCCTGGAAGTCCAGGTTGGACGGGGCTTGGAGAAATGTGGTCTAGTGGAAGGTGTCCCATGGCAGGGGCGGGGTGGGGTGGCCTTTCTACTCCTTTCCCACCCAAGCCATTCCACCTCTGCCAGTTCATGTTTGAACCAGGAGGTGATGCTGATACCCAAATCCCAGTTCGATTTCCTAAGCTTGGCTGGAGCTGTGGCCGTGACTCAACACTCTGCGTTATCTTTCCACGTGCACTCGGGGCTCTCCGTTTGCTGACTCGGGAGCTCTCCTCCCCTGGGAATGAGAGAACTCTCAGATCGTGTCATCCTGCCCACAGAAGGAGAAAAAAAATCCCAACAAAAATCCCCCAGGAAAGTGTAACCAGAGGTTTGATAACGCTGGGGGAGGTGGTTCTTGCCTGGGCTCTTGGGAGACAGTGCTTCAGCCCCCTTTTTATTGTCTGTGTATTGATTTCTTGTCTCTTTTTTTATTTATTGCCTATAAAACCCTCTGTCCAACCCCCCCACTCCTTTGCTCCCAGAGTGAGAATTTGATATTATGTATTTTTTTTTTTTTTCAAAAGTAGGACTTGATGATCTTGAAGATCTTTTCCAGTCTTAAACCTATGATTCCATGATTTTCTTAGGCTTATTTACCCCCCCCAATCTACATCCTTGAGTCCTCCCAGACCCACACAGGTCCTGGAGGTGGGATAAACACAGGGAATGCAATGTTTTCTAGTGGAAATGCCAGTTTAGCTGCATGTCCGGGTCCCAAGGCGCTTTTGGAAATGGGTGTCTGGGCGATATTTTTAGAGGTATTTAAACATCTGATGATACCAGAAGTTGCTGGTGTGGATTTTCCAGAAGCTCTTAATTAACATGTGTTGTGTGAGAATTCCAAGACCTGCACCAGATGACTGCAGCACAGCTAGGTGCCTCCAGAGCTGTGGGTTTGGACTTTGATATATCCTAGATGGCTTTAAAATGTTGAAAGGTAATAAAAAATTTTATTTTCTCTCTAAAAAATAAAATGACACTAATTGTTGTTTGATAAGCAAGGCAAAAGGGTGGATCTGTGATGGATTTTTGGATTGAATGACTTACAGAGTCAGCCTGAATCATTGCATGATTCTGTGAAGGGTGGAGCATGCCCAGTCCCTGGAAGTGTCCAAGGCCCGGTTGGACGGGCTTGGAGCCACCTGAGATAGTGGAAGGTGTCCCTGTCCATGGCAGGGGGTGGAACAAGATGGGATTTAAGGACCTTTCCAACCCAAGCCATTCTGGAATTCTGTGATGGATCATAATCTGAATCCATCCTCAGCTGGGAATCAGAACTGGAGGATTCCCACAAACTCCTGCCTTTCTAAAATCTGCGTCTGCCAAAGATATATTGGCATAAACACCTAATATAAACATCAAAATAAGTGAAACAGCTGAAAAGAACGGTGATTCCTCCAAGCTCTATGCTCTCCTCATTTCCACATCTCTATAAATGAGTTGAGCTCTATTAATTGCATTTAAATTGTTTCAGGGTGTTTGATGTGGGCAGCAAGGTTTAGGATCTCTCCTCCCACTATGTTCCCGGGGCTGTCCCTCCATCTTCCTGCACGTCCCACCATGGCAGCTGGTGCCTGATGTCTCCTCATGGTACTGAAAGCTTTCACAAAATCCTACGTGTGTTTCCCAGATAGGATATTTCCTCACCAGAGCTGAGATTGTCTCGGCATGAAGACAGTGGGACATGCTTTAGTCCAACACTAAATGAATTTCCAGTGCCAGCACCAGCGTCTCGCCACCAGTGAGGTTTTATTTATCAAAAAGGTGCACAGCCTCATCAAAATGCAATTTGCTGAGCTCTGGCTGTAGATTGAGAAACTCAATTCTCTGAGCCAAAGGCAATTTTCCAAGTAAAAAGAAGGCTGAGGGTGTAACTTAGGTGTGTTTTGGGAATTGTGAAAGCCAGGCTACAACTTGGCATAAGCCGCAGTGCCTACCTGCAATGGGGCTTTGGAGTGAGAGATTTAAAGATAAACACAAGCAGGGAAACAACACCAGTGGATGAAAGGTGGAAAACAACTGCCTGATGTATCCTAGGGAGGCTCTTGCTGCTTCATGAGGTGTAAGATTCCTTAGTCATGGTGTGCTGGGAGCCTCAGTTGGATCTTTTTTGCCTTTTCTCCTGCTTTAGAGGGTGTGTTTCTGGGTAGGGTCAATGTTTGGCAAATTGGAGATGGAAATCTTTAGCCACGCCACGCTGATGAAGACAGGACCTGTCTCCTCCTTCACGCCCATGCAGACCCAGCCCACCTCCAAAAACACATAAAAGGGAGCATCTGCTGCCCTCCAGCCAGAGGGACTGACTTCCCTTCTTCCACCAACTCCTCACCCACAACCCCATTGAGCTCCTCAGCTTCTCCATTCTTGGCTCTTTTGAGGATAACCAGCCATGTCTCGTCAGTCTGTCTGCAGGAGCTTCGGAGGGGGGAGCAGAAGGGGCTTCAGCTCCTGCTCTGCCATCGGCGGTGGCTTCGGAGGCGGCAGCCGGAGCAGGAGCAGCTACAGCTCGTACTCAGTGTCCAGGGGATTCGGAGGTGGAGGACGGTGCGGGGGCTTTGGCAGCCGGAGCCTCCACAACATGGGGGGCAGCGCCAGGATGTCCATGGGCGGCTGCTACGGGGGCGGCTACGGCGGCAGGATGGGCGGCTTCGGCGGCAGCTACGGGGGTCTCGGCAGCTTTGGGGGTGGAATGGGTGGCGGAGGAGGAGGAATGTGTGGCTTTGGAGGAATGGGTGGAGGGGGAATGGGTGGTGGAGGAGGAATGGGTGGCTTCAGTGGAGGAATGGGTGGCTTTGGTGGCGGGATGGGTGGTGGAGGAATGGGTGGCTTTGGTGGCCCAGGCTTTGGCATGGGTGGCCCTGGGAGAAGTGGCCCTGGGATCCAGCCAGTGCAGATCGACACCACCCTCCTGCGTCCCGTCCATGTTGAGATTGATCCCCAGATCCAGCAAGTTAAAAACCAGGAGAAGGAGCAGATCAAGACCCTGAACAACCAGTTTGCCTCCTTCATCGACAAGGTGAGAGGGTGGGATTGTGCCTGATTAAGGCCAGAATTAGGAGGAACTTCCCAGTTGCACAGAAACATCCTTCTAGAGCTGAATCCCAGCAGGCAGAGAGGCTTGAGCAGAGCCTTTTCATTAAGGAAAGAGATGGGAATCTCTTCTCCACACAAGATCAAAGCAATGTCTCCAGGGCTTTCATCTGCCCTGTTGCACCAAGCTCTACTCTGAGGTTACTCTTGCAAGCAGGTTCAACGCCTCCAACCTCCGCAGGTTTCGGGCACAGATTCTCCCTCCTCCACTACTCTCTGCCTGAGTAACCTCCCATTTAAGTATTAATTTATATATTTTTCTCTTTGTTTTCAAATCTCCAGGCTTTTAAATCTATGCTGGAGATCAGATTTCCACACTGCCTGCAATGGCGATGGACTTGGAGTGAGGGCAGTGTGTAAGAGCTCCTTTGAGTAGAAAATTATTAGATATTGCCTTCTTTTCCTGATTTTGCAGCTTAGGCACCAACAGAAATTTTAAAAAAATACAGTTAATTGGTTCTCTCATCACCATGCAAATCTTTCTGAGTGATGCAAGAGATGTTTTGGTGGGAGCTGCTCCTGTGTGATGGCGGGTCCTCTGTGTCTTGGCTGTAGGTCCGTTTCCTGGAGCAGCAGAACAAGGTGCTCTCCACCAAGTGGGAGCTGCTCCAGCAGCAAGGGCCATCAGGGCCCAGGAAGAACCTGGATGTGATCTTTGAGAATTACATCCAGAACCTGCGGAGGCAGCTGGAATCAATCCTGGCACAGCGGGGCCAGCTGGAGTCAGAGCTGCAGAACATGCAGCAGTACGTCGAGGATTACAAAACCAAGTGAGTGCAGAGCCAAGAGCAGCTCAAGCAGCTTTTTGGTCACTTTAATTTTCTGCAACTGCTTTTTATGGTGATAGCAGAGATAGTTTTTCAGCCTAAATATTTTAATTTAGGTTTTTTTTTCCCCTTTCAGTTTGTTTCTCACAGCATTAGGCAGGAAAGTCCAGGAACTCAATTTGCACTTTTCCTTTCCATAGGTATGAGGAAGAGATCAACCGGCGCACAACAGCTGAGAATGAGTTCGTGGTGCTGAAGAAGGTGAGTCACAGGAATCACCAAATAATGCCCCAATATTTAGCTTTACCTATGCTTGAATGGGAATCATGGAGTTTTTAAGATCTCCCAGCTGATATCTGGAATCCCTTACATTCAATTTGCATAATGGGATGACACCATAGCATTATTTATTTTTAATTATTTATATATGTGGTTGTAGAATTATATATAAACATAATGATGTCCCAGTGAATAACACCAAACCCTCAGACAGCAATTCCCACAAGCCTGAAGGATTCCCAAGAGGAAACAAAACTATTTTCTGTGGTATCTTTCCTTTAGGATGTGGACAGTGCCTACATGACCAAAGTTGAGCTGGAAGCCAAGGTGGGAGCTCTGACAGACGAAATCAACTTCCTGAGGTGCATCTATGAGGAGGTAGGAGCTCTCTCTTCTCCGGAGGGGCTGGACTTGCAATGAGGAGGCCAAACATCAAGGTTGGATTGGGTGCCTGGATGGATTCAGGCTTGAGGTGGTGTCTCTGACTCATGTCTTGGTTGCAGGAGCTGTCTCAGATGCAGACGATCAGTCGGGATCTGTCCGTGGTGGTGTCCATGGACAACAACCGGCACCTGGACCTGGACAGCATCATCGAGGAGGTCCGGCGCCAGTACGAGCAGATTGCCCAGAGCAGCCGGGCTGAGGCCGAGGCCTGGTACCAGAGCCAGGTGAGTCAGGGAGCTGTCGAGACTCCTGGGTGTGGCTGGGTGATTTACAGTAATTTATGGCTGGATGAGACACCTTTTCAAGCTAACGGGGCTGGAGCTTGTGGTGCAAGGAATGTCCAGAGGGATTGAGCTGCTTTTGAGGAATCTGACTCATTGTTCCCAACGCATCCCAAACCCATGAAGGTGCATGGCACAAACTGATGCTTTGCGATGCTGCCTAGAACAGAGGCTAGACAGTGTTAAAGGAATAAAGCAGGTATTTATTGAAAAGATCTTCACAGGATACATCTTGGGCAGTATGAGAGCCTGGCTGAAGTTGCACTCAAGATGGGTGACAGATCACACATTTTCACACTTTTTATAAGTTTTGGTCCATTTACGTATTGGGGTTAATTGTACAATTCCAGCTCCAGGTTATGCAGTCCCATCCTCCCAGATTGCTCTCCTCAATTCATTGTCGTTTGCACTTTTTGGCCCTGAAGCTGCAGCAGTGTCCTTGGTTCTGGGGTTGGAAAAGGATTGTTTTGTCTGACTGAAATGTGAGGAGAACTTGCTGACACTTTATATGAAGTTTAGAGTTATATACTAATGTAGTACAGAATCTGGAAAATATGAAAGATAAAACTTAAAGCATCACAACTTCTTGATAAAAATGGCCCAAAATGTACCTTAATGAGAAAATTCCAGCCTAAGTGGCTTTTCAGATGCCAAGAGATGCTTTTTAGTGTCACTAAGATCCATTTCAAAGCTCAAACCCCATGACTGAGTCCCAGAGCCACCTTGAACATAGAACTGGGCATCCATTAGCAGCACAGTGGGTCCTCATAGCGTCACCTGAGCCTTGAAACTGGGGACAAATCTTCTAGAGGCACCAGGAATGTGTCACTGATGGGTCGTTCTGTCTTGGTGCCATCAGTACGAGCAGCTCCAGAGCACGGCTGGCCGGCATGGGGACAACCTCCGCAACACCAAGATTGAGATCCAGGAGCTGACCAGGAACGTCCAGAGGCTGCGGGCTGAGATTGAGAACGTGAAGAAGCAGGTGGGGATTGGTTGGTGTCTCAGGGATGAGATTGAGAACATGAAGAAAGGAAGGGGCTGGTCGGTGTCTCAGGGGAGGGTGGCAGCAGGTTGGATCATAAATGACCATGAGTGGGGCAGAAACCTTCTATCATCCCCCAGTTCACTTCATGCAGATGTTTACTTGCCTCCTGATTTCTCCTCTTGGGGTCTGAGAACTGATCATTAGGGACAAATTGAGATCTGAGAAAGCTCCTGTTGTGCTCCCCAGAACCAGCAGCTGCAGGCAGCCATTGCTGAGGCTGAGGAGAGGGGAGAGATGGCTCTCAAAGATGCCAGGTTGAAGTTGGAGGAGCTGGAGAGTGCCCTGCAGAAGGACAAGGAGGAGCTGGCTCGCCTGCTGAAGGAGTACCAGGAGCTGCTGAATGTCAAGATCGCACTGGACGTTGAGATTGCCATGTACAGGAAGCTGCTGGAGGGGGAGGAGAACAGGTAAACTACTGAAATCTCACTGGGTGTTGTGATCTACACTGGACACCTGGAATATTGACTGTAATCCCAAACCAATTCCTCGGGCTAAGGGGTGGATGTTATGATTGATGCTGTGTGGGATATTCTGGGGGTCAGGACCCATAACTGGTTCCATGGAGGTGGCAGAGATGCTGCCCCATCTCTGTCACTGCTGAGTTTCTAATGAACCTTAAATTTGGAGAAACCTCATCGTAAAGAGGAATTGCCAACTCCTTCCCTTCTCCAACCTTTTAATGATTCCAAAGTGGTTTAGGAGGGTGAACCAGGAAAATGATTTGATAGTGGAAAGACAGTTTAAAGTTTTTACAACCTCTAATTTATTGGGTAATTAAAATGTCCAATTTCCTTCACAGGTTGTGCAACGATGGCATGTCCAATGTCAATGTCTGTAAGTATCTGCCCTGGGGTCCCTGAGAAAAAGCATCAGACTCTGTTTCTTCAGAGACAGAGACTGAGACTGGGCAATGGAAACANCCTCCCATGCAGCTCATCCCAGCTCCTGGTCCCACCGGGGGTTTGGTGTCGACGCCGTGGGTGTCCTGGCACCAGGAGCTGCCTGGCAGGAGGGGCCGCTCTGCCTTCCTTGCTGTGTTGTACATTTCTTGTGGCAAACGTGTATAAAACCCTTCTTTCCTCCTCTCTCCTCCTGTTCTGTGTCCCTGGGGTGCCTCTGTGTGTGTCCATCCTGCTATTCCCTTTGCAGGCCTTTGGGGTTGGGGTGGGACAAGAGGCACTCATCCCTTGGGGTGGGGGCATCTCTTGCGGTGGCCAGAGGGATGAGCTGGCCCAAGGTGGAGCTTCTGGGCAGCTTTGCTCACTTGGGAGCCCCAGGTGTGCTCCCTGCAGGAGCTTCCCTGAGCTCCGCCTTCTGTTTCACTTGTCCCAGCTCTCGGTGACACCTCACACACAGCTGGACTATTCCTAAAGAGAACAAAATTGTCCTTCAGCACCTGGCTCCCATGACACAGAGCGAGATGCACTGTCCCCACCTCCCCCCCTCCTCTCTGGGCTGCCCTCCTTCCTTGTGATGTTGCCATTCCCAATAAATTGCAGAGAATATTCACAATGTCATTGTGTTGCTGCTTTGGGAGCTGCTCTGGGCAGGGTGGGAGAGGGGGTTATTCTCCTGCCCATCCCTGTGTTTTGAGGGAACAGATCAGTGGTGGGGATGGATCAGGGCAGGTGCCCCAGCTCAGATGATGCTCTTGACTCTCACCTGGAGGCACAAACCCATATCCGGAATGGTGGAGGTCTGGATGCTCCAGCTGAACAATGAGAAATAAGAGCCCAGGTAGGAGACCTGGAATCACTGAATAATGGAGTGATTTGGGTTGGAAGGTGTCGCTGTTGGGGCAGATGCGACATACGAAAGGACGCACTACATCTCAGAAGGCTAAAATCTCATTTATTACAACAGCTGGTTGTCTTCTATACACTCTACAAAGTTTACACTTTTGTTCATTGGTTACAATAGATCAACATAATGCTCACCGGTGTAAAACCATCTACACCTCTGTTTTTCACAAAAATTTTCTAGAAATACTTTTCCTAGCTGCAGGTTTCTTCTTGCTTATCTTCTTCTCCTTCTTCTTTTCTTGGTCTCCATACCAATGGCCTTGGTAAAATGCCTATCAGAAGTAAACCTTATCAATTAACTCTCTGGCTCACAGACCAGCTGTAAGCCCAGAAAGGGACCTTGAAGATCATCCCATTCCAATCCCCTGCTATGAACAGGGACACCTTCCACTAGATGAGACGTGTCACACCCCTGGACCAGCCAATGCAATTAAGTTGCTGCTTCTGAGGCTCCTATGGGATCATCTCCAGGTGCAGAAGATTTTGACCTGCGTTAGGCGAAGGAGATGGCAGCAGTGTTGTCATGTGGAGTGGTGGGAGGGCAGGTGTGTGTGGATCAGGATGCTGGCCAAGCACCAGCACCGGCTGCAGTCAGCCACAAATTCTTCTATCCCAGGATGGGCCGTGATTCCAGCTGTGGGAACACCGCGGGCTGGGAAGGTGTGATTCATCCCCATCCACGAGCTCAGCTACCATCCTCTCCCTGAGAAGTCAATTAATTTCCCAGTGGCTCATCCTTGCTCCAGGAGCAAGAGGGAGAGATTTGGAGGAGCTCAGGAGGGGGTTTGGGAGGAGAGTCTAGAGTGTTTTATCTGAGCTGTGCTGTGGTTCCTCCACCATCCGGAGAGATCAAAGAGGCAGAAAACGCTGTCAGTGATGGTTCAGGAGTTCCACAACAGCCTCTGGGAGTTGCTGATACTCCCAGAGTGGGTCAGGAAGCTGCAGACTGAGGAAGAGGTCCAGGAAAGGCAACAGGAAGCGACTATAGGCTTGGAAAAGAGAATTCTCCCATTGGAACCCCAGCAAGAGGGTAAGGGTGCCAGGGCTGGGGGACGTGGCTGGGTTTGGCCCAACAAGAAGAGGCTGAGAAGGCTCTGAGAAGCTGGTGCTGTGCCAGGAGCACTTTGAGGTTTGGCTTAGGGCAAGAGTCACCTGTTTTGGTGCTTAATTTTAAAAGTTTGTTTCTTCTCAGCTTTAAAATCCAGAACACAGCATTGTAGTGCCATGTGAGGAGCTGTTGCAACACCTCCTCTGTGCAAGATCTGTGACAGAAGCTCTTGTCTGGGTCAGATGCAAAGCTGGAGTGTGGCTTGGCTTTTTCTGCCGAGTTCACATTTTCCCTGGTATTGATCTTACCGTTCAACTCCTTGTGTAAGAGATATGAAGGATCAGCTTGGTGTTGAGTCTCACCTGAAAAAGGCCAAAGCGACTCCAGGTTTGGAATAATCTGCACATCTTGTCTGAAGACGTCAGAGTGACTCAATCTGGGCGTCTTATCTGCAGGAGCTGAGTGTGGTCAGCACCCAGGCATCTGGCTGACTTTGCAGATCTTTCTCCTCGTTGTGGAATCTCCTCGTGGGATGTTCCAGTGAAGTCCTGGTGCCTTCATGCCATGGGTTTGGCAGCTGGGAGGGAGGGAGGCCAGGAAAAGGGACAGCCTGTTTTCTCCACCTAAACCCGAGCCAGCCTGCAGCTCCCCCGGGCTGCTTGTCATGAGTGAGTGTGCTGGGCTGCAGGATGGTCTGGAGAGCTTAAATCTCCATCTGGGAGATGGCCATAGAGAAACCAGCCCATCTTGATTGCAGCTGCTCTTGGAAGGGAGGGTGTCCCCTGCACACTGTGGGGCTGCAGTCCATTCTGCAGATGCAGGAACACACACCTGGGTAACCTTTGGCCAACCATTGGTTCCCCCTCAAGGCTGGATTACCTTGTCCCTCAAGGGTGGGATAACCATTGGTCAACTCTTACCTGATCCATTGAGGGTGGGATAACCCTTGGATTAGTGTTTTCTGAGTCCCTTGTGGGTGGGGCAATCCTTGGCCAGCTCCTGGGAGTTAGGAGTGAGATAACTCTTGTTCAAGTGTTGCTGCACCCCCCAGTGTGGAACAACCCTTGTCCAACTCTTCCCGAGTTCCTCAGGACTGGGATGACTCTTGGCCAGCTGTTGAGTCTCCCAAGAGCAGGACAACCCTCGGCCGCCCATCGGCTCCCTCACGGGCGATTTTCTCCCCTCTCCCCTCCCTTACACACTGTTCTACACAGACCAGGGGGCTCGGTACCCCGTCACAGACAGTCAGGGACATTTTGGTTTCTGATGTCTCGTGATACTTTCAAAATACATTTAGTTGCCCAGATCTCATTAGAGACTCTGAAAATTCCTTCTAAAGGTCTGTGTTCATACACAGGTCTTTTGAATGGCCTTAAATTAATGTTTTAAGTATTTCAAGGGTTAGAATGTGCATTTTCTGTCATTTTTTCATTACTTGTGCTGTCTTCTAGGAAAATGTGAACATTCATTTTCTATTTAATTCATTAAATTATTAAAGTATTTAATTGATAATATCCAGGTAGATAAAACCTTTAGAATGCCTCTTAAATAGTATTTACAGACTTGGCTTCCTTTTAAACTAGAATCTACTTTTGTTTTTTAACACACTGATATTATTGTATTTCCTGTAATTAATTAAAATTTCATTTACATGCAACACACATGCACCAAAAAAGGGTTTATTTCAGAGACATCCTATAAAATATATTCCTAAACCACATTCCTTTCCCAATAAATTACTTGGAAGCAAAAAGTTATACTGTGCCTTGGGGATTGTAACTGCTCCATTTCTCAGCAGGTTTTTCCATGTCAGTCATCTCATTTTTGGGAAAAAAAAAAAAAAAGGTAAATCAGAGGTTGTGGAATTCACCAGAGCAGCAGGAACCTCTCACCACTTGGAATTGTCCATCTGTCGCTCCTCTTCCATCGTGTTTGTCTGTCCCTGACATTGTCACCAGAGGGTTCCCTATGTGTCCCTTTATTCTTCCTCAAGCTGTCATTCCCTGCCACCCTAAGAACACTGAGGAATGTGAGACAATTTCAGTCACCTTCTTCCCTCTGCTTCAGCATCATCCAAAGCCCTGGCTGGATGGCTCAGATTTGTGGAGTAGCAAGTGGAGGGAATTTAGTCTACAGGTAGAAGACACTCCCACTGTAGTGACACCACATGCTCCAAGGAGATGTTTTTCCTCTCTAGCAGGAGAATATGCTGAGTCTCCTCAAATTTTAGTGTCATGAATTCCCATTCAGGATTGGGAAACATCTCCTGAAACGCAAAAGCAATTTAATATATAAAAAGGGGATTAAGGGTGTGTGTAAGGAATTGTGAAAGCTATATTATAGCTGGGATGTCATCAAAACTTTGCCTTTCTATGGAGCTTTGATAGGGAGATCTCTATCTGGAATTATTGGGAGCTACTAATGAGGGCTGGATATCCAATGAGGGGCTGCAGAAAAGGGGATTTATGGATATAATTGATTTCCAAGATGTCATAAAGATACAAGAGTCCACTTACTCATGGAGACCTGCCTCTGTGCTCTTGTTTTATTCACCTCTAGATTACAGGGCGTGTTTCTGGGCAGCCCCAAATATGGCAAAGCTCATGGCGAATCTGTCAACAACCTTGTGCTGATGAAAATATTAAATTGCTTTCCACCTTCACGCCCAAGCTGTTCCAGCCCACCTCCAGCAGCAGATAAAAGGGAATGCCTGGAGCTGTTGGAGCCAGAGAAGACTCTGCAGACTTCTTTCTGCCCTCATCAACTCCGTTGGTCTTTCTGCTCTTCCGGATTTTGATTCTGCTTGGAAAAAACCAGCCATGTCTCGTCAGTCTGTCTGCAGGAGCTTTGGAGTCGGGGGGAGAAAGGGATTCAGCTCCTGCTCTGCTGTTGGTGGTGGATTTGGAGGCGGTGGCGGCCGGAGCAAGATCAGCTACAGCTCGTACTCCTCATCCCGGGGAGGAGGCGGAGGAGGACAGTGTGGGGGGTTCAGCAGCCGGAGCCTCCACGGCATGGGGGGCAGCAGAGGGATCGCCGTGGGCGGCTGCTACGGTGGTGGCGGATACGGCGGCAGGATGGGCGGCTTTGGCGGAGGAATGAGCTGTGGAGGGATGGGTGGTGGTGGAGGAATGGGAATGGGCGGCTTTGGTGGTGGAAGTGGTGGTGGATTGGGTGGTGGGGGAGGAATGGGCGGCTTTGGTGGTGGAATAGGCAGTGGGGGGATGGGGGGAATTGGCGGCTTTGGTGGTCCCGGTTTCCCTGGGGGCATCCAGCCGGTGCAAGTTGACCCCAATCTCCTGCGTCCGGTCCATGTTGAGATTGACCCCCAGATCCAGCAAGTCAAAAACCAGGAGAAGGAGCAGATCAAGAACCTGAACAACCAGCTTGCCTCCTTCATCGACAAGGTGAGCGTTNTATAAAAAGGGGATTAAGGGTGTGTGTAAGGAATTGTGAAAGCTATATTATAGCTGGGATGTCATCAAAACTTTGCCTTTCTATGGAGCTTTGATAGGGAGATCTCTATCTGGAATTATTGGGAGCTACTAATGAGGGCTGGATATCCAATGAGGGGCTGCAGAAAAGGGGATTTATGGATATAATTGATTTCCAAGATGTCATAAAGATACAAGAGTCCACTTACTCATGGAGACCTGCCTCTGTGCTCTTGTTTTATTCACCTCTAGATTACAGGGCGTGTTTCTGGGCAGCCCCAAATATGGCAAAGCTCATGGCGAATCTGTCAACAACCTTGTGCTGATGAAAATATTAAATTGCTTTCCACCTTCACGCCCAAGCTGTTCCAGCCCACCTCCAGCAGCAGATAAAAGGGAATGCCTGGAGCTGTTGGAGCCAGAGAAGACTCTGCAGACTTCTTTCTGCCCTCATCAACTCCGTTGGTCTTTCTGCTCTTCCGGATTTTGATTCTGCTTGGAAAAACCCAGCCATGTCTCGTCAGTCTGTCTGCAGGAGCTTTGGAGTCGGGGGGAGAAAGGGATTCAGCTCCTGCTCTGCTGTTGGTGGTGGATTTGGAGGCGGTGGCGGCCGGAGCAAGATCAGCTACAGCTCGTACTCCTCATCCCGGGGAGGAGGCGGAGGAGGACAGTGTGGGGGGTTCAGCAGCCGGAGCCTCCACGGCATGGGGGGCAGCAGAGGGATCGCCGTGGGCGGCTGCTACGGTGGTGGCGGATACGGCGGCAGGATGGGCGGCTTTGGCGGAGGAATGAGCTGTGGAGGGATGGGTGGTGGTGGAGGAATGGGAATGGGCGGCTTTGGTGGTGGAAGTGGTGGTGGATTGGGTGGTGGGGGAGGAATGGGCGGCTTTGGTGGTGGAATAGGCAGTGGGGGGATGGGGGGAATTGGCGGCTTTGGTGGTCCCGGTTTCCCTGGGGGCATCCAGCCGGTGCAAGTTGACCCCAATCTCCTGCGTCCGGTCCATGTTGAGATTGACCCCCAGATCCAGCAAGTCAAAAACCAGGAGAAGGAGCAGATCAAGACCCTGAACAACCAGTTTGCCTCCTTCATCGACAAGGTGAGCGTTTAGGACCAGATTTTTATGGAGGTGGCATGTCAAACCATTTTCTTGGGGTGTGGAACGGGAATTTTTTCACTTACCAACTGCTGTTGGAGTTGTCAGACCAATACCTCAGCATCAAGTTGTAATTAGTCAGGTTTTATTAAGTAGCACTGAACAATAGAGGAGGTTTTGTGCTAATGGAAGATTAAAGAGAAAATCTGCAAGGTATTCTCAGTATTGTCTTGCCAAGGCACTTCTGCAGCCTCATTTTGGGTGATTCAGTGCAAAGTCATCACTGTAAATTCAATTGTCCTAAGAGTTCTCATTGCTGGGATTAGCTTTTTGATGAGACTTTCTTTTCAAAGCCTGAGTCTAGAAACTTCAGAGAATTAAACTCCTTTCCAATACTCTTGGATTATTTTCATTTCAATTAGAAGCTGAAGAAGTAGAGAATCCTGCCCAAAAGAATGCACGGGCAGTTGGGGAATAAAAAATTCATCTTTCTTGACTGGAAAGATGATGGCAAAGTCCAGCCCTGATGCTATGGAAAATTGGGATGATATTTTCTACTGGCAATGTCTCTTTGTCCCCAGGAGGGAAGTTCAGAATTACTAAAAACTTAATTGTCTAATGAAAAATAAATTAATAATACTTCTCATGCACTTGAGGAGTCTGAATGCCTGAATGAGACATAGATGGGGAATGATATCCTGGGCTCCCAAATCTCCCAGGAGTTGGATGTCTCTCTGGAGAATATTTCACACACCCTTTGTTGGCTGTAGGTCCGATTCCTGGAGCAGCAGAACAAGGTGCTCTCCACCAAGTGGGAGCTGCTCCAGCAGCAAGGGCCATCGGGGCCCAGGAAGAACCTGGATGTGATCTTTGAGAATTACATCCAGAACCTGCGGAGGAGGCTGGAGTCCCTGCTGGGACAGAGGGGCCAGCTGGAGTCAGAGCTGCAGAACATGCGGCAGTACGTGGAGGAGTTCAAAACCAAGTGAGTGCGGGGACAGACAGGGACAGCGGAGCTGCGGAGACCCCGCAGGGGGAGTGAGCAGGGGTCTCAGACTCTCACCTTGTCCTATCCCCACCACAGGTACGAGGAGGAGATCAACCGCCGCACGGCTGCTGAGAATGAGTTTGTGGTGCTGAAGAAGGTGAGTCTGAAGACACCAGCAGGGATGGGCTGAGAGGGGACAGGAGGTAAAGGAGGGGACAGGAGGGAAGGACTCAGCTCCAAGATGGGCAGATTCCAGCAGGAAGAGCCAACAGTTCTTGTGTGATGAGAGAAAGCCGTGGTCCAATTGTGAGATCTTTCCTTTTAGGATGTGGACAGTGCCTACATGACCAAAGTTGAGCTGGAAGCCAAGGTGGGAGCTCTGACAGACGAAATCAACTTCCTGAGGTGCATCTATGAGGAGGTAGGAGCTCTCTCTTCCCCTGGGTGAAGTTTTAATGAGGGTGTGGTGGCCAAAGACACTAAAGTTGGGCTGGGCATCTTTGTGGGTTTGATCTGGAGAGGTTGCCTGGAGCTGCTTCTCTTCTCTCCTGTCATCAGATGGTGTCTCTGACTCATGTCTTGGTTGCAGGAGCTGTCTCAGATGCAGACGATCAGTCGGGATCTGTCCGTGGTGGTGTCCATGGACAACAACCGGCACCTGGACCTGGACAGCATCATCGAGGAGGTCCGGCGCCAGTACGAGCAGATTGCCCAGAGCAGCCGGGCTGAGGCTGAGGCCTGGTACCAGAGCCAGGTGAGTTGGGAAGGGCTCGAGGCACCTGGGATAGTCCCCGCTGTTTGAACCAGCTGAGGTTTTGGTCAGTTGTGTCGCTGATTGACACCTTTGTCCCCACATCTCCAGTACGAGGAGCTCCAGAACACGGCCGGCCGGCATGGGGACAACCTCCGCAACACCAAGATTGAGATCCAGGAGCTGACCAGGAACGTCCAGAGGCTGCGGGCTGAGATTGAGAACGTGAAGAAGCAGGTAAGGGACCGTCAGCTCCTCACTGGGTAACAGCTGCATTCTGGGTCAGGATGGGGCTGGATGATGAGAGGGAAAGCAGTAATGAAAATTCACACCCTTTGGAGGAGATGGACATTTTTGTCTGTTTTTCCCTCCAGTTTGTAACATGAGGATGCTCCAGTAGAGGGTAGAAGGCAGAAGGGATCTCACACACTGGTTTTCTCTTCCTCAGATCCAGCAGCTTCAGTCAGCCATCGCTGAGGCTGAGGAAAGGGGAGAGATGGCCATCAAGGATGCCAGGAGGAAGCTGGAAGAGCTGGAATGTGCCCTGAACAAGGACAAGGAGGAGCTGGCTCGCCTGCTGAAGGAATACCAGGAGCTGCTGAACACCAAAATTGCACTGGATGTTGAGATTGCCATGTACAGGAAGTTGCTGGAGGGGGAGGAGAACAGGTACTTGATTGGCATCAATTGGACTAAATTCTTGACAGATTATAAGATGTGGGTAAAACCTTTGGATCCAGACAAAAGATTTTTTTTTGTCATTCACGCTCAAATTCTCAAGTATATATTAATTATTTTAAGCATAAAGATACTTGAGTGAGTTTTCTATCTTTAAAGAATGTGAAGGAAATGTTGTTAATCTATTTAAAGAATAATTGGAAATTTCTGGAAAAATACTGAACAGATTGCTAATTTTTTTAAGGAATAATTGAGAAATATAAGCATGTACAAAAATGGGGAATTCTCAGCTGAAGGGCCGTGCACTTCCCAGATGAATAACTGGTCCCATTTTCCCTCACAGGCTGTGCAATGACAGCATGTCCAATGTCAATGTCTGTAAGTATCTGCCCTGGGGTCCCTCAGAAGTGATAGAACTTGTTCTTTTGGGAAACAGGTGAGTAACCTGTGCTTCTCTTGCAGCTGTGGTGGGCAGGACGACTGTGTCTGGAGGCAGAGGAGGCATGGGAGGAGGATTCGGAGGCAGCAGCATGGGAGGAGGATTCGGAGGCGGCAGCTGCGGAATGGGAGGAGGATTTGGAGGCGGCAGCGGCATGGGAGGAGGAATGGGAGGAGGCATCTGCGGAGGAGGCAGCAGCTTTGGAGGAGGCAGCATGGGTGGCAGCTGTGGGATGGGGGGAGGAATGTACGGTGGGGGCTTCTCCTCTGGGAGCGGAAGGATGTGCGGCTCCGGCGGGGGATCCTCCTCCGTGCGGAGATGCGTCACCACCACCTCGGTCAAATCTTCGGGAGTGAGATTCTGAGCCCCGAAGGGTGACAAGGAAAGAAGCATCTCCTCTCTCCTCCTGACAGCAGCCCAGCCTCCCAAAGCCCAGCTCCATTGTCCTGCAATGGGATGAACTGTGTCCCTCCCATGCAGCTCATCCCAGCTCCTGGTCCCACCGGGGGTTTGGTGTCGACGCCGTGGGTGTCCTGGCACCAGGAGCTGCCTGGCAGGAGGGGCCGCTCTGCCTTCCTTGCTGTGTTGTACATTTCTTGTGGCAAACGTGTATAAAACCCTTCTTTCCTCCTCTCTCCTCCTGTTCTGTGTCCCTGGGGTGCCTCTGTGTGTGTCCATCCTGCTATTCCCTTTGCAGGCCTTTGGGGTTGGGGTGGGACAAGAGGCACTCATCCCTTGGGGTGGGGGCATCTCTTGCGGTGGCCAGAGGGATGAGCTGGCCCAAGGTGGAGCTTCTGGGCAGCTTTGCTCACTTGGGAGCCCCAGGTGTGCTCCCTGCAGGAGCTTCCCTGAGCTCCGCCTTCTGTTTCACTTGTCCCAGCTCTCGGTGACACCTCACACACAGCTGGACTATTCCTAAAGAGAACAAAATTGTCCTTCAGCACCTGGCTCCCATGACACAGAGCGAGATGCACTGTCCCCACCTCCCCCCCTCCTCTCTGGGCTGCCCTCCTTCCTTGTGATGTTGCCATTCCCAATAAATTGCAGAGAATATTCACAATGTCATTGTGTTGCTGCTTTGGGAGCTGCTCTGGGCAGGGTGGGAGAGGGGGTTATTCTCCTGCCCATCCCTGTGTTTTGAGGGAACAGATCAGTGGTGGGGATGGATCAGGGCAGG
>VXBI01007821.1:0-23775 GCA_013397375.1 Toxostoma redivivum | reverse complement strand
TAATATTATTGGTCCATTTTCTCTTAGCATCAATAGGTTGATTTTAAAGGTAAAATCCCTTAGGGATTGGTTAGGTTAAGAATCCCCTTAGTAACTGGTGCAAAATGTAAAACCCCTAAAAGATATATAAACCCCTGAAAACTTTTAAACTTCGGAAATGTTAGTAGGATACCTTTGTAGCTAACAAACTGCAGATTTGTGGTTGCTACATATCTCAGTCTCTTCACTGTGCCGGTTCACAGAGCTCGGCAGGCCAACGAACAATCTGAGCACGGCGAGCCGGTTCTGTGTCGCTGAGGGCTGCGAAAGCAGCCTGGGGACCCCCGGGGCCCCCAAGCCACCAGCGACAGTTCAGGAGTCCCACAACAGCCTCTGGGAGTTGCTGATACTCCCAGAGTGGGTCAGGAAGCTGCAGACTGAGGAAGAGGTCCAGGAAAGGCTGGAGTGAGCTTTTCCAAGTGAACTCTTGGAAAAGGGAGTTCTCCCCACTTTGAAGGCTGCTGGAGCTGAGATTGTGGCTGGGTTCTGCCCAAATAAAGATGCTGAGTAGGCAATGCCTGTGTGAAGCTGGTGTTGTGCCAGGAGCACTTTGAGGTTTGGCTTAGGGCAAGAGTCACCTGTTTTGGTGCTTAATCACCTGTTTCAGTGCTTAATTTCAAGAGCCTGTTTCTTCTAAACTTTACAATGAGCTTTACATGGCGTTGTAGCGCTGCTGTGAAGAGTCATTGCGACACCTCCTCTGTGCTCTTGGCTGGGTCAGATGCGAAGCTGGAGCGCGGCTCCGTCTCCAGCCACGTTTTCGCCACGTTCACATTTTCCCTGGTGTGGATGATTCTGCTGTGCGCAGCTCCTTGCGCAAGAGATCTGAGGGCATGGCTGGAGCCCAGCTGCCTGTCGAGTTTTACCTGGAGGAGACTCAGGTGACTCCAGGTTTGGAATAATCTGCACATCTTGTCTGAAGACGTCAGAGTGACTCAATCTGGGCGTCTTATCTGCAGGAGCTGAGTGTGGTCAGCACCCAGGCATCTGGCTGACTTTGCAGATCTTTCTCCTCGCTGTGGAATCTCCTCGTGGGATGTTCCAGTGAAGTCCTGGTGCCTTCATGCCATGGGTTTGGCAGCTGGGAGGGAGGGAGGCCAGGAAAAGGGACAGCCTGTTTCTCCACCTAAACCCGAGCCAGCCTGCAGCTCCCCCGGGCTGCTTGTCATGAGCGAGTGTGCTGGGCTGCAGGATGGTCTGGAGAGCTTAAATCTTCATCTGGGAGATGGCCATAGAGAAACCAGCCCATCTTGATTGCAGCTGCTCTTGGAAGGGAGGGTGTCCCCTGCACACTGTGGGGCTGCAGTCCATTCTGCAGATGCAGGAACACACACCTGGGTAACCTTTGGCCAACCATGACTTGTGTCCCTCAAGGGTGGGATAGCCCTTTGCCAGCTGTTTAGTCCATTAATAGTGGGATATTCCTTGGCCAATGGTTGTGTCCTTCAATTGCTGAATAACTGCTGCCAACTGTTGAGTCCCTAAGGGTGGGATAGTTTTGTTCAACAGTCAAATCCCCGTCAAGGGTAACGTCTTCCCCTCCCTCCCATTCCACACTGTCTGTGGCTCCAGAAGCCTCATACCAGGGACAATCAACAGCATTCGTGTTTCTGATCCCTCCAGTGGCTTTTGGAAGTGTTCTCCTGGGCTGGTTTTCCAAAGGGCTTGCTGTGTTTATGGCCACCAGCTGATTCCTAGGGATGCTTTCAAACCACATTTACCTGCCCAAATCTCCTGTGTGACTGTGAAAACAACAGATGTACTTGGGAAGCTTAAAAGCAGGATATTTTTTGACTGTTGAAGTGCTATAAAATATATATTTCCCTTGACTTTAATTCATGATTTTCAGGAAAAAAGAATGAAGAAAATGTTGGTGTTTTTTACCAATAAAATTAATAAATGCAACTAAAATATTTATTTGATCAGTGAGGCTCAGAAGGTACCTGCAAGATGTCCTTCACGTGAGTGTCCAAATCCATCGCTGGGGAGCTGGTGCATGAAATTAAACATTATTGTCAGCCATCATTACAACATGCCTGGAGCGTCCTTTCCGTCTTCTGTGGTTTGACAGTCCCTGTGGCCATCAGAAAAGCACAAGTAAGGAGTTGGACATCCTTATTCCCTTGCTCTCGTGTTCAGAATCCCAGGACTGGTTGTCTCAGACTTTCCCACCTGATGGTCTTAGGAAAGAACTAAGCAGCTCCTTTCCAGAGAAAACTGAAATGCTGACCCCTGTTAAATATTAATGATGTGGCATTTTTCCACTTGGAAAGCCATTGTGAATTTTCTGCTTAGGAAGAAGATTTGGGGTGTGCTTGGGGGAATTGTGAAAGCCTCATTCCATCTTTGGTTTCACCAAAATCCTTGGCTGGTGTGGAGTGTCAGGCAAAAAATCTGGAGTCAGACATCTGTGGAGTCATTAAGAGCAGGCAGGGAAGTGGGAGGAGGGAAGAACATGACAACATCACTGTAAAACATATTTTTCCAGATGAAATAAAGATATGGGAGTCCACTTACAGAGACCTGCCTTGGTGCTCCTGCTTTTCCTTCTGCACGGCGAAGCGGATTTCTGGGTGGAGTCACCAATTTGGCAAAAATCTGTTAACCGCACCAAGCTGATGAAGACAGTAAATTTGTTTCCTCTTTCACGCCCAAGCTGTCCCAGCCCACCTCCAGGAGCAGATAAAAGGGAATGCCTGGAGCTGTGAAGCCAGAGAAGACTCTGAGCACTTCTCTCTGCCCTCAGCACCAGCTCAGCTCGGTCAATCTCTCCTTCTTCCCACTTTTGGATCTTTTGAGGAGAATCAGCCATGTCTCGTCAGTCTGTCTGCAGGAGCTTCGGAGTTGGGAGCAAAAGGGGATTCAGCTCCTGCTCTGCTGTTGGTGGTGGCTTTGGAGGCGGTGGCCGGAGCAGGATCAGCTACAGCTCGTTCTCCACATCCAGGGGGATTGGAGGAGGCAGCGGACGCTGTGGAGGATTCAGCAGCCGGAGCCTCCACAACCTGGGGGGCAGCACAAGGATTTCCATGGGCAGCTCTTACGGCAGTGGCTATGGATGCAGAATTGGTGGCTTTGGTGGAGGATTTCCAGGAGGATTTGGTGGCATTGGAGGAGGTGTCATTGGTGGAGGAATGGGCGGCTTTGGTGGCCCCGTCAGAGGTGGCCCTGGGTTCCCTGGAGGCATCCAACCAGTGCAGGTAGACCCAACCCTCCTGCGGCCAGTCCACGTTGACATTGACCCTCAGATCCAACAAGTGAAGTGCCAGGAGAAGGAGCAGATCAAGACTCTGAACAACCAGTTTGCCTCCTTCATTGACAAGGTGAGAGTTTGGAGCTGGCCTTGTTTGGGAATGGGAAAACTGCTGAAATTTCTTTTGCTCTGGAGAGGGAAATTTTGTCCTTCTCAGCTCAGTGTTAGGTTGTGATTGTTTCCATTGGGTTCTGCCTGGTTTCCTTCTGAGGAAATGTCAACATTTAGTATCCACAGAGAAACTGAACAACTTTCTCCAGGTTTGGTGGATGCACACTGGTTTTCTCTCCAGTGCAGACAGGCCAAAGTGATGGGGCTATACTCAGTGACCAAAGTGTTTCTTTAAGTCTGTCCTTTTTCTGGGATAATTTTGCTCAAGGAACTTAAAACCTAGGAATGAAATTTTAAAAAATTCCCAACCATTTCTTGTTTCAGTTTAAGTGCAGATGAGTTCCCTTTGAATTATCTGAACTGGGAGAATATTGGTTATAAGTGTGCTCCATGTTTTTAAAATATATGACATGTATATGGAATAATTTCTGTGAATGATAAGTGGAATGTTCTTGAATATGGAGACCAATGGGATTTCATTCACTGGAAGGTAAAAAAGGATCTGATGCTCCTGAAAATTAATGTCAAAAATCCAAAACTGGTATTGGAAATAATTTGTAAGAACGGAATGGAAGCATTTCAATAGCTACAAACTGCCTCCAAAAAAAAACCCAACAAAAAAAGAGCAGAAATATAGGAAGAGAAAATAGGAGGAATTTAAGGATAATGAGAGAAAAAAGGAGAAAAAAGGGAGGAATTTTCTCCTTGGAAGCAGTGGTCGTGTTAAGGTTTTGGGGAATGATTCCTATGGCATTCCAAAGGAACCAGGAGGTCTGAGCAGTGGGATGTCTCATTGGAGAATATTTCACACACCCTTTGTTGGCTGTAGGTCCGATTCCTGGAGCAGCAGAACAAGGTGCTCTCCACCAAGTGGGAGCTGCTCCAGCAGCAAGGGCCATCGGGGCCCAGGAAGAACCTGGATGTGATCTTTGAGAATTACATCCAGAACCTGCGGAGGAGGCTGGAGTCCCTGCTGGGACAGAGGGGCCAGCTGGAGTCAGAGCTGCAGAACATGCGGCAGTACGTGGAGGAGTTCAAAACCAAGTGAGTGCGGGGACAGACAGGGACAGCGGAGCTGCGGAGACCCCGCAGGGGGAGTGAGCAGGGGTCTCAGACTCTCACCTTGTCCTATCCCCACCACAGGTACGAGGAGGAGATCAACCGCCGCACGGCTGCTGAGAATGAGTTTGTGGTGCTGAAGAAGGTGAGTCTGAAGACACCAGCAGGGATGGGCTGAGAGGGGACAGGAGGTAAAGGAGGGGACAGGAGGGAAGGACTCAGCTCCAAGATGGGCAGATCCCAGCAGGAAGAGCCAACAGTTCTTGTGTGATGAGAGAAAGCCGTGGTCCAATTGTGAGATCTTTCCTTTTAGGATGTGGACTGTGCCTACATGACCAAAGTTGAGCTGGAAGCCAAGGTGGGAGCTCTGACAGACGAAATCAGCTTCCTGAGGTGCATCTATGAGGAGGTAGGAGCTCTCTCTTCTCCGGAGGGGCTGGACTTGCAATGAGGAGGCCAAACATCAAGGTTGGATTGGGTGCCTGGATGGATTCAGGCTTGAGGTGGTGTCTCTGACTCATGTCTTGGTTGCAGGAGCTGTCTCAGATGCAGACGATCAGTCGGGATCTGTCCGTGGTGGTGTCCATGGACAACAACCGGCACCTGGACCTGGACAGCATCATCGAGGAGGTCCGGCGCCACTATGAGCAGATTGCTCAGAACAGCCGGGCTGAGGCCGAGGCCTGGTACCAGAGCCGGGTGAGTTGGGAAGGGCTGGAGCCTGGGAAGGTACCTGGAGCATGGGAAACCCCTGAGTTTTTGGTCAGCTGTGTCGCTGATGGATGTCTTTGTCCAATGCCTGCAGTACGAGGAGCTCCAGAGCACGGCCGGCCGGCATGGGGACAACCTCCGCAACACCAAGATTGAGATCCAGGAGTTGACCAGGAACGTCCAGAGGCTGCGGACAGAGATTGAGAATGTGAAGAAGCAGGTGGGGGTTGGCCAGTGTCTCATGGGTTCCTCCTGTTTTCCCTCCAGTTTGTGCCATGAGGGTGCTCCAGTAGAGGGTGGGCAGAGGGAATTAAGAAATTTATTTTCTTCTCCACAGAACCATCATCTGCAGTCAGCCATCGCTGAGGCTGAGGAGAGGGGAGAGATGGCCATCAAGGATGCCAGGAGGAAGCTGGAAGAGCTGGAATGTGCCCTGAACAAGGACAAGGAGGAGCTGGCTCGCCTGCTGAAGGAATACCAGGAGCTGCTGAACATCAAGATTGCACTGGATGTTGAGATTGCCATGTACAGGAAGCTGCTGGAGGGGGAGGAGAACAGGTGAGACCTCCCACCATTGGCTGGGCCAGGGTTCTGTCCCCCCCTTGGGTCAGATTCATCTTTAATCATCCCTTGAAACATATTTAACATTGAAATCTGATTACTTTCCTTTTTTCCTGCAAATGTTGAAGCCCAAAACAGAAACATGGTCCCCACTGGTTATACCTTTCAGGGGACTTGATTGATCTTATATGAAACAGGATACAAAAGGAATATTTGGGGAAAAGTTTTGCTTCCAACTGTATATAGATTTATGACTGATGTTCCTTTCCCTGCACAGGCTCTGCTTAGAGAACCCATCCAACGTGAATGTCTGTAAGTATTCACACATTGTTTTCCCTGCAGAATTACCTTTATCATGGCTTTGGGAAGATTCCCAGGATGTTGCCTGGTGTTCAATGAGCCTATCCCCCCTCTCTTTCAGCTGTGGTGGGCAGAACTACCGTGTGTGGAGGCAGATCCGGCAGCTTTGGAGCCAGCAACGGCCTGGGTGGAGGAGTGTGCACGGTTGGTGGTGGGAACGTCATTGGTGGCAGCTGTGGTGTGGCAGGAGGGATCCTCAGCGGTGGCTTCTCCTCTGGGAGTGGCAGGGTCTGTAGCACTGCAGGTGGCAACTTCATGGCCGGGGGGGGCTCGTCCTCAGTGCGGAGATGTGTCACCACCACAACGGTCAAATCCTCTGGGGTCAAGTACTGAGCCCCACCTCCGTCCTCCCAGGGAAAGCAGCACCTCCTCTTCCTCCCACCAGCAGCACAGCCCCTTCCATCTCCATGGGTATTCAGGAGGAAACAGTTTCTGGGGGAAATCTCCCCAAAGTGAGATTGAAAGCGAGACACATCCCTCTGGCCCAGCCTGGCCCTCACTGAGCCCCACTGGGGTGAAACATCTCCCTCATGAGTCCCCGGCACTGCAGAGCTCCCCGGGGCTGCTGCTCCAGCTGAGGAGGAGTCTGTGGAAAACTGCTCTTTCCTGTCACTTTTTAAGGCCCGTGTTTCCCCCACACCCCCCATGGGTCCCCTGCATCCTGCTCCAGCTGTGTCAGGACCCCACATGAACAGAAGGAAGGAGATGATGTCCCATAGTCAGATTTAGGAGTGAGAAACAGGTCTCTGGAGTTGTCCACCTTCCCTAGGTGGAGCAATTTGGCAGCTTTAATGTTTTATGGATACTTCTCCCTTTTCTCCTTCCCGCCTGGAGTGTGTGGCCCTGTTACCCCCCTCTGTCGTGAATCAGCTGCTTCCTGCCAGTGCCCTGGCCCCAGGGTCCTTCAGCACCAATAAACTGCAGAGAGATGAAGATGTTTTTGTGTTTTCTCATCACTCGATGCTCCCCAGGGGAGGGGAAACATGGGTTTGCCCTGGATCAGGGTGATTGCAGGACAAATACAAATTGAACAGTAAAACGATTGAGAGTAGCCCTGGGAGAAGGACTTGGTGGCTGAGAGTTGGACCTGGCCCAGCCCAGAGACTCCTGAGCCTGGGCTGAGCCCCCAACATGAGCAGCAGGGGACGGGGTGTTCTGCCCAGCTCAGGTGAGACCCCACCTGCAGAGCTGCTCCAGCCCTGGGCCCAGCACAGGGAGGATGAGGAGCTGCTGGAGAGAACCCAGAGGAGGCCACGGAGCTGCTCCAGGCCTGGAGCCCCTCTGGAGCCAGGCTGGGAGAGCTGGGGATGCTCATCTGGAGACTTTTGAAACCCTTCCAAGGGGCTCCAGGAGAGCTGGAGAGGGACTTGGAAAGGGAGTGATGGGGCAAGAGGTGATGGCTTCAAACTGGGAAACAGGAGAATTAGATGGGATGTCGGGAAGGAATTCCTCCCTGTGAGAGTGCTGAGGCACTGGAATGGATTTCCTTGAGATTGCCCCATTGCTGGAAGCGTCCAGGGCCAGGCTGGATGGGGCTTGGAGCACCTGGGATAGTGGAAGGTGTTCCTGCCCATAGCACAGGGTGGAACAGGATGAGTTTTAAGATCCTGTCCAACCCAAACCCTTCCATGATCCTATTTTGAGCTGATTTAGATGATCTTGTGGGAATGTCAAGGTGTTTCCTTGAGAATTAGGATTCATTATTCTCATTTGGGGTTTGGGTTGGCTGGAGCTTGGAGCTACCTGGTGTAGTGGAAGGTGTCCCTGCCCATGGCAGGGGGTGGAACTGGACGGGTTTTAGGATCCCTTCCCACATTCTGTGATCATCTCATTCCAACTCCTGCCATGGAGGAGTCTCCAGTGGGTGGCTGGAGCCAGGGTGAGGAGGATAAATCCTCGCCAGGGCTGGCACAAGGATGAGCAGCACCCTCTGCCTGTCTTGCTGGGCTCTTACACCAGCTCCTCATCCGTGAGCGGTGGGAAGGTCTGACAACTCTGAGTGGACAAAAATTACTCACAAAGAGAAAAAAATAAAAAAAGCCATCATGAAAGAATAAGCCAGAGCCCGGAACCTGCCATCAGAGCTGCAGGTTGCCCAGCCAGATTAGTCATTAGCCCTCTCCAAATTACATCCCATTGCAACCAAATCAATTTGATTAATGCTTGACTGGATTATTCTGTAGCTCTGGGAGGAGCGAGAGGTGAATCAGGCCTGGCTTCTCTGCAGTGTGTGTTACAGGAGGTGGGACCAGATGGGATTTAAATCCTTTCCAACTTTCACCCTTTCCATGATTCTATGACTGATCTGGTGCAGATAAAATATGGAAATGGAGATCAATATTGTCAAGTCCTTGTCATCTAAATGAGCAAAATAAGGAAGAAATGATTATTTATATTTGAACCAGTCTTACTTTCCTACTGTTTTTTTTATTTACCCCTGAATTTCCTTCCAGTTCACCTTTCCGACTTCTGAATGATGTTTACACCAGGCTGCAATGCGTCTTATCCTCCTGTTTGAGTCAAAAATAACATTTCTGATTCTCAAATTCAGAGGTTGGGATGGCAAAGAACAAAAAGTCATGGGCGTCTTCTTTATCCCAGGGAAGAGTCTGAAATCATCTCCTTCTTCCTCATCCCAGGGAACAGTCCAGGGACAGCTGCAGACCCAAGTGGTTTAAAGCCGAGGAGAGTCCTGGGGACACCCTTGGGAAGGTGGCAGAGGGGACAGAGATCTCCAGCCTGTTGGAGCCCAGGAAGCCAAAGGTGCTGATGTCATCCTGCCAAAAACCACAAGATTTTTCTGAGTTCCCTGAGTTTTTCCTGGAGAGGAGCCAAGAGATGCCAGGGTTTATCATTCCCATCTGCTGCACTCATGAGAAAGGGAGTTGAAGGAAATTGCTCAAGTGCACGGTGTTGGGATGAAAGGGTTGGGATCCCCTTTGCCAGTTCTGTGGGGCACTGTGAGAGCTGCTGGCTCCCATCCAGGGATGCCAGAAAGACATTGAGGGGCTGGAGCATGTCCAGAGACAGGAATGGAGCTGGGGAAGGGCTGAAGCCCAAGAAGAAGGGTCTGGAGAACTCCTGAGGAGTAGCTGAGGGAGCTCTGGGGGTCAGCCTAGAGAAAATGAGGCCTGGGGGGACCTTCTCACTCTCCAGAAGTCCCTGACAGGATGATGCAGCCAGGTGGGGGCAGGGAAATGTCATTGCTCCACTGGGGTCAGGGCATGGGCTGAACTCCCCCTCTTTTGCATTAGAACACGGGGAAAAAACAAATCGGTGCCGTGTTTTATGACCTCCTTGGGAAACTAACCCAAGTGGCATTTTACTGGCTGTAATTAGGGCTGCAATGAGTTTTTAATTGTTACTAATCGTGTTTATGGTGGGAGGGCCTCGGGAGCCTCCATGCTTTTTTCCCCTGGGTGGGTCTCTGTGCAAACATGGAGGAGACTCCCCCAGTTTGGGCTTGCAGGGGGATGACACTGGACAGCTGGGGAGCAGGAAATATTTGCTTTCGTGAGAAGCACTGGTTTGTCACCTGGGAGGTGACCTCTCTCTCCATCCTCCAGACTGGGGTTTACCTGGCACACTTCTCCTGAGCAGCTGGAGGCCTTTGGGATCTTGAGGATGGGACATTCAGGGGAAGGAATTGAGGAACAGAGAGGTTAAATGAGGTTAGAAGTGGGGATCAACATCCTTTGGTCCCTTCTCTGCACTTCAAAAACAACACCCCCAGTTCTCTTACCTCAAACTTGACTGGTCCAAAAAAACAGGTCAAATACACACCAGAAAATCCTCTGACCTCCTCAAGAGAGACCAAAATCAGCAGCCCATGGAAGCAGTGACTGCCACGCAGTATCTGGGCTTGGGAGGAGGTTTAGAACTCCTGTGGGCAAATACATTGACACAGGTACCTAAAGCTGTGCAACTTCCAAAGAAATTTAGCTAAGGGGAGCTCTTCCCTTTGCTTTCCACGCTGGGCCCCTGATGTTTAATCCTGGATACTCCGCCACCTCCTTTCCTGCTCTTTGGACCCTGTCTTGGGTTTCTTGTGAGTGAATCCACTGCCAGTCTCCAGGGGTGACTTGTGCCAGGATCCAGAGCAACCTGTGTCCCAGAGCATCACCTGTGGCTGTGCAGAAAAATGTGGGCCCTTCATCTGACTAATATTCACCCCAGCTCTGCTTGGACAGATTGAGCTGACATCTGAGCACTTTTCCTGCTGGGCTTGGCCCCTGTTGGATGCTGACCCTGCTCCCCTGAACAAAAAAGCTGCTCCCACCCAGCCCCATGACCTGGATGAGCTGCCTGGGAATGTGGTGCCTCCTGCTCCCTCCCAGCCCTGCTCCATCCAGGGCTGCCTCAGCTCCAGCTGGGACAGGTAGAGCCGGATTTGCACAACTTACAGCAAGTGCATCATCCACACCTGGTGCTGACAGAGACCATTCCTCCTCTTCCTCCTCCCACCCATTTCAGTTGGGATGGTGGTGCTTCCCTGAGCTTCATCCTCCTTCCACACTCCCTAGTTCTGTCCTTGGAGTGGAATGATATTCCATAGGGTTTACAGGTGAAACCCCAAAACTCTCATTATCTGACCAATTCTGCTGGAGTGTGGATTGAATGAATTCTACCTCTCCCATGGACTGAGGACTCAGCTGATCTGGGGCACAAAATGTCACAGAATGTCACTGGAAGGTTTGGAGCCTTTGCAAGGGAAAGTTCTCTGACACAGCTGAATCTGCTGGTGACCTCCAGGTGCTGCTGTGACACCTGAACCTGTCAGTGACCTCCAGGCCCCTCCCCACACACCTGAACCTGTCACTGTCCTCCACATCCTGCTCTGACAACCTGACAGTGACCTCCAGGTGCTGCTCTGACACCACAACCTGTCACTGTCCTCCAGGACAATGACAAATTGATTTTCCCGTAAGTTATGGATCAGGCTGAGATGGGAATTTTAGCTTGGGTACAAACCCACCACCGTTCCAGGTCATGACTCTGGCTGACAATCAGGAGGAAGGTGACAGGAGAAGAGCTTGGTTGTGCCCATGTTTGTGGTGGGTCTCTCTGGGCTGGGGATTCTCTGCTCAATCTGATCCATTCAGGATTTGATTTGGGGCAAGGATCAGCTGAAATGGGAACTGCTCTGTGCATCAGCCTGGGACAGGACCTCCTGCTTGCCCTAGGGGGCCTTGGAGCTGCCTCCCTCCCTCCTCTCCCACGAAACTTCTCGCTGAATGAGTTCTCCCATTTCTAGGGGGGCTTTGCAGGTGTTTGTGACCCCCTGGAGCAAAGGTTGGGCTGGCGGCCAAGGAGTCAAGCCCGTCACCTGGATTGCTTTCCATGGAGCATCCTCTGGGAAATACATTCCCCCTTGTCCTGGCACTCCAGGCCTTGTCCCCAGTCCCTCTCCAGCTCTCCTGGAGTCCCTTTGGGCATGGAAGGAGCTCCAAGGTCTTCTTTCCCTTCTCCTCTCCAGGTGAACCCCGGCAGCTGTCCCAGCCTGGCTCCAGAGGGGCTCCAGGATCCCATACCTGTCGAAGCCCTTGAACTGCCCTTCCCCACCCCATCCTCAGACCTTTCCCTCCCCAGGCAGGAGATTTACTCTGGAACCATCGTGGTTTTGGTGCTTTTTGTGCAGCTTTGGCTTTTCCGCACCTGCCTCGTTATCCCATGGCTGCTCCTTCTGCTGCTGCCGAGGCAACCACAGCAATTCAGATTCATCAGTAGGGGGATTTACTCAATTTATCGCAAAGTCTGACCTTGATTGGGCTGATTATGAGCTTGGAGTCCAGCCCAGGTGGAGCTGGGTGTGGTCACTCACCTGGTGCTGACGCTATCCCGGGAAGGCAGCACGGAACCCACTTCACTGGGAGGTCGGTAATCACCTTGTTTACCGGATTTGGAACATCTGCCAAAATTAACTCCAGCTGCTTCAGCTTCCTGTGGGACAGGATGTGATTAAAATCATTCTCAACTCACACAGCAGCTTTTGAAGCTGCTGAACACCCTCAGATTCTTCTTCACCTTGGGGACCAAGTGAAGAGGTTCCCAAGGTTCCAAATGCCTGGAGAGGCCATTCCTGAGACTTCTGATTGTTGGGTCACCTGGAGAGCCTCATCAAAATCCTACCCTAACAGAAATAAAAATCAATTTATATTGTGACTGCCACATCCTTTGGCCACTTTTTTGCTGAGAAACATGCGCACAAAGAAAAAAAATCTCACGTCTCCCTGTGTTTTTAACCTGGAGTTCAATCCAGTTTCCTCCTCCTCTTTTTTCCCCCCTTATTTTAATTTTTTTTTTTCTCTGCAGGTCGAACCTTTCCTCCTCCACCTCCTCCTTCTGAAACCCTTTGGAGATTTTATCTCTGCCTTGTTCCAGCACCTCCCGCCCGAGCCTGGGGGCATCAGCTGTGTGTGGAGGCACCGGGCACGCTCAGCCTGTTGGAGATCTCAGGGATAAGAGGCTGATATTTGGCATTAGCCATTTATGCAAAAAAATTAATGAGCTTCTCCTTCATCCACTTGCCACTGTTGTTAATAATAACAGCAATAGAAAAATTACTTCAGCGTATTCACAAATAATTTTCAATTTAGTTAATAAACTTTCACATTATTGTCAGGGAAAGAGGAGATTAACCGACATTGTAATTATGTTGTTATTTTCTGAACTGATGATTTAATATCAAGGGTGTTATTGAGGACGTTATTGGCCTGTTTGCCTTCCTGTCAACCCCAAATTACGAACCATTGATTAAAAGAGATTAAAAGAGCCATCAGTCCCTTGTTAACGGGATTGCAAGTTGAAGTCAGATCTCGGTTATTGGTCCCTAAATAAGCCTTGCCAGAGATCTCCTCCCTCAGGGACACAACACCGGGACTGTCCGACCCTGGGGCTGGTGACCTCCCTGCCCACTTGGGGTGGAATCCACCCCTAAAGCTCCCTCTGGCCTTCTCAAAGTCAAAATTCCAGTCCAAAGCCATCATCAGGGCATTTCACCTTTTTTTTTTCTGCAACAACAACCATGTTTTTGACATTTCCCTTCCTCTGTCCTTTCAGTCTTCCCACCCTTGCTGACCACAGGGAATGTTTCTGGCACTGGGGAAGCTCTCCCTGCTCTTTGAGGGCTTTCCAGCCCTTCCCACGCTGATCTCCTTTGCTTCCCTTGCTCTCATTGGATCTTGGGCTTGATTCCAACCTCTACCAGGTTGTTCTGTGCTGCCCCAGAGATCCTGGCCTCCACTTCATCTACTTGTGCCCTCCTTCCCTCCAAATAAGATTCCTCTGTGGCAGCAGCGTCATTCCTCCTGCTCTGGAATTCTGCGGCCCATTGGCTGCTTCCTTCCATTTGTGTTTTGGAGCAGCTCCTGATGGAGTGACCCAGTGATGGGCCCTGTTCCTCTTTATCTGCCCTGTCTGGAGCATCCAGCACTGCTCCTTCCCCTCCCTGCACGCCCTGCCCTGGATCCTGCCGATTCAGCAGAGTATTTCCATGAGACACTGCTGTTCAACAAAGGCAAAAGAAGATATCCCCCACCAAAATAATTCCCAACCACCTGAGCTCTGTCTGTCTCCACAGGACAAATCCCTCCCATTTAGGGCCTTCTCAGACCTCCTCAGTTACAGTTTTCTCACCAGGAAGCTTCACTATTTACCACAAAGTGTTGAGAACTAATGTAATTCTAAAAATTCCCTGATAAAGGGATTTTTTTCCTGTGGTTTAATAGCAACTTCCAGTCTCACCCAGCTCTAGGTCTGTGCAGGGGAAACTCCATCTGTCTCCCTGTCTCCTAAATGATGGATGTGGGATGCACTTTGGAATATCTGTATCATTAGGACAATACATTCTTACAGCTGGGAAATCTCAGGCTTAAAATAGGATAAACTTTGGGAATGTTTCACCTCTTGTTCTGAAAAAAAAAACAACAAGGTTTTTGCCATTTCTCTCCTTTTTTCTTTTCTCCTCTCCAAGTCCTTGCTGCCTTCACTGACCACAGGGAGAGGTTGTGGTTATTCCAGGGAAGGAGGGGGGGAGAAAAGGAAAGTCTGTGGGCTAAAGGCATTTTTATGAGTGTGTCTGTGTAATCCCAGCCCCAGTTCCAAGTGACTGAGAGCCCTAATTATGCAGGAACTTTGGCAGCTAGAGATCAAGAGATCTCTCTCAGTGCTCATTTATCTCCTTCACTGGGGTAGTCATTAGATTTAAACACTCTATTTCTCCATGTGCTTCTGTATGGCTCTGGCAGAACTTCTAGAATAGTCAGAAGTGCATTGATATCCCTACTTATTCCCTCTGTTCTGCCAGTGGGGCTTGTAAAGATCCTTCATTTATATTTACAATCTGTTTTTTCAAGACACCCTCAGGATTTTAGTAATTTTAGGTTTTGTATTTTATGTAGTTCTTTTTCCCCCCTTTTCTTTTCCTTCTTTTATTTCTATTTTCTATAGAGTTTATGGCCGCCTCATCTCAGGAGATGCACAAGGACAAGTTGGACGGGGCTTGGAGAGACCTGGTCTGGTGGAAGGAGACCCTGGAGTCCCTTTCAGTGCCTAAAGCGGCTCCAGGAGAGCTGGAGAGGGACTTGGGACAACAGCCTGGAGAGAAAACACAAGGGGGAATGGCTTCCCACTTCTAGAGGGCAGAGACAGATGCAATAGTTGGGAGAAAATCCTCCCAGAGAGGGTGGTGAGGCCCTGGAATGGATTTCCCAGGGGATGGTGCATTCCTGGAAGTGTCCAAGGCCAGTGTAGAGCTTGGAGCATCCTGGGGTAGTGGAAGTTGCTCCTGCCATGGCAGGAATGGGATGAGCTTTAAGGTCCCTCCCAACCCAGACCATTCCATGACCTTATTTTGAGCTGATTTAGATGATGCTGTGGGAATGCTGAGGCGTTTCCTTGAGTATCAGCCTGAGAACTGGGATTTATTAGTCAGTCCCATTTAGGGTCTGAGGTGAAGGTGGACAGAGGTGGATGAGGGTGGTGGAGTTTGGCAGGTTCCTGGCCCAGTTGTGCTCATAAAGCTCCAGTTTGGATCTGTCTCTAAACTTCTGGATGTTTCTAACATATCCATCCTGGTGCTCTTCTGGTTCCCTCATTCCCCACAAAAAGTCACTCTCATGTCACTGTCTCAGAGACTTTTACAGGTGGGACGAACTTCCCCACCTTCCCTGCCTGTCCCAGGGATTGCTTTGGATGGGCAGAACAACACGAGGCCCTCAGTCCCTGCTGCAACAGCTGCACAAGTAGTCCAGGCAGGCAGTTTTAATGGATCAAGGTTTGGGATGCAATTTAAACTTATCCTTAAAATCCCAAAGAGCCAGGTTGATGCTGTGCTTGTAACACCTTGGTGCCATGAAAATCCATTTCCCTGGCAAGGATGATGGATGAACCTGTGATCCCTTTATCCCAGCCATGTCAGAAAGAGGAAGGAATGACAGGAAGCTCCCCCTTCATCCGCAGGATGCGTGGACATCTCTTGGGATGCATGTCTGCTTCTGAAGCCAGCTTGACAGGTCCAGGTGTGGTTGGGATGTGCTGCCAAGGCTGATCCAGTGCCAGCTCCGATCACAACAGCTGCCCACGCTCCGGATTAGGCACGTGGGGTGGGATGGCTGCTCTCCTCGCTCTGGCTCTGGGCTCCAGCTGATGGAGCTCAGAATTCATGCCTGGTTCGCTTCAGCTGCTGCACAGGGCAGATTTTGGGATGGACACCTCTCTTACTGGTAGCACAGGGAGCTGTGGCTGCTCGCTCTCTGGGGTCACAACACGTCCTTCCATGATGCACAGGGATTACCAGAGTGCTGCCCAGTGCAGCTCCAGAATGAGGCACTCACAAAGTGAGGAGGAGCGGAGAGGGGAATCACACTGGAGCCAGCACCAGCCCTTCAGAATCACAGAACCACTGAGGCTGGGATCATCCAGCCCAGTGATTCCCTTGGCACTGCCAAGGCCATCATGGACTGTGTCCCCAAGTGCCACATCCACACATTTCTTAGACACTTCCAGGGATGGGGACTCCACCCCTGCCCTGGGCAGCTGTGCCAGGACTGGACAGCCCTTTCCAGGAAGGAATTTCCCCCAATTTCCAACCTAAACCTGGCACAATTTGAGGCCATTCCCTCTCATTCTGTCACTCATAACCTGGGAGAAGAGTCAGATCTCCTCCTCGCTCCAACCTTTCCAGTCTCTTTCAGAAATTACCTCCCCTATCCCCTGCTTTTAAAATCCTGGTAATTGCACCATTTTTTAATGTTCACCACAATTAATATCTGCAGGAGACAGAATTCCCAATCTAAACCATATTTTTATACAGGTTTATAAAAAGGGGGAAATCGGCTGGAATCTGGTTGAATTTCTTCTGAAGATGTAGATAATGAGTAAAATTTAATTACAAAATTAGCACAGAAGGGAGGTCTGAGATACCAGTTTGGCTGTTCTTGGTATAAGGTGAGGGGATTTTGGTAGGGAAAAGCAGATTTCCCAGCTGTTTTTCTGGAAAACACTGTGTTTCCAGGTGAGAAAAGTTTCGCTGAGCATCCAAAGTCTTGTCCACCTTGAGATAGTCCAGCTGTTTTAATAACAGCTCTAGCTGTTATTACCTCTAGCTACAAACCCCTAATTTAGGGAATTTATGAGGTACTTTCCAAATAGAGGCAGGATTGCATAGCCCTGACCACAGAACCTCTGTGTAACTGATGGATTCATCCAGCTCCTTTGGGAGGAAGAGGATCCTGCCAGGTGAAGTCCAGCTCCTCCAAAAGTCATGTGAAGGACAAAGAGGAGGCTCTTTCCCTGGGGAAGTGGTTCCAGGGGTGGTTTTGGAGGAACCACATCTCTGTGACTTCTCGAGGAATTAATCTAGGCTGGAGCCTCCAAGTGGTGCTGCCAGCAGTAGGGTTTGGCTCTCAAATGCTTTTCCATATGTCCATGGCCACTGAACGTTGTAAAGATGGGGTCTGGCACGGAGATGGGGAGATGGATGGATCCTCCCCGTGAGAAGCAAAAGCTGCTCCTGGATATTCTGTGAATGAGACAAGAACAGGAATGGCAAGCAAAGGGTTCAGTAGGTGCTCCTGGTGATGTGGTGAAGGGAGGTCAGACACCTCCAAGGACCATCAAGGTCTTGTGCCCCTTGAAACACCAAAAGAGGTGGGGAAATATGGGAGAGAATGAGCTGTGGGGATGAGCAGGGGTAACCGTAATTACGGATGGAGGCTAATGAGATAAGGAGATCTGTCAGCAAAGCTCATGAGTCAGGCAGGATTTGGGGAATTTCACAACTGCCCCACTGGTGTTGGTGTTTATCTGACCTCTCTGGGCAGCCATTAATTGCTGCCTGATGAACCAAACCCAATAACAACATTAGAGACCTGCTAATTACCACGGAATGGAGATGAGCTTCTCCAGAACGTATAAAGGAGAACTTCCATACTCCTTGGGAGTAGCTGAGGATCCTTCATTCTCATTTCTCCTCCTGTTTCACCACCTTCTCCACTGGCTCTCCCACCTGGAAGTGCTGCCATGAGACGATATTACTCCAGATACGGAGACGGGAGTTTCAGTTCTTCTTCTGCTCACTGCGGGACCTTGGGTGGTGGAGACAGGAGATTCGGAGGGTTTGGGCATGGGTATGGCAGCAGGAGCCTCCACAGCCTTGGAGGGTTCAGGAATGTCTATACTGGTGGAGGCTATGGAGGAGAAGGAGTAAGATATGGGAGATGCCTTGGGTTTGGTGGCTGGATACAACCTGAGAGGGGCTTTGGTGGAAGAGGATATTTCATAGGAGGTTTTCAAAGTGGTGAATCAGGGCTTAGGGGCACCTACAGAGGAAGTTCAGGCAGGGAGGCGCTCAGAGGAGGCCTTGGAGGAGGGGAACAAGGGGCTGGACAGGGATTGGGACAGCCTGGAGTTCTCCAAGGCATTGAGGAGGTCCATGTCAACACCAGCCTGCTGAGGCCAGTACAGCTCCAGGTGGACCCCGAGTTTCAGCGAGTGTGCTCAGATGAGAAGGAGCAGATCAAAGCTCTCAACAACAAATTTGCATCATTCATCGAGAAGGTGAGTCCTGGTCTCTGTGCTGTTATCTGGGAAGGGGAGGGACAAGGTAGGTGTGAGTCACAGGGTTCCATTCGTGTTCCATTTTCTGCCCCCAAAAATCTCAGCATTGGCTGGATTCCCACAGGCTGCTGTGGAGCTCACAGTGGGTCACTGTGAGTGCCACTGTGTGAATCACTGTTTGCCTTGGCATAAAGATCTCGGAGTTGTCTTTTGTGGCAGGACAATAAACTGCCAGGATGTCACTGGCACTTTGACTCACTTGTCTTTTGAGGAAAGGGGTTTCTGGAAATATATATTCCTATATTCTGGTGCCTGGAGGTTGCTGAAGCCAACAGGGTGATGGACTTGGACATCTCTATGTGTTAGTATTTTTTCTCAAGTAAAGCCAAACCTTGCAAGAACAGACTGTTTTAGCGCCTCTTCTTGCAGGGGTTTGCACTTGCCAGAAATTGCAAGTGAATTTAATTTTTCTGAACTATTAAACAAATCACTTCTTGGTTTGGAAGCCCTGCCCTCTACTAGGTGGTCCACCTTCAGCTCTTTCATGACTTTCCATCTCTCCAGTTTTGTCTTCTCTTCTGCTTCTACTCAAACCAGCCACGAAAGCTCTTCCACCTTGGTGGTATCTGGGAGATGTCTGTCTCTGTGTCTCTCTGTTACACGTGGAGACTTCAGGGTTTCCTGTTTCACCAGACAGGAGATGTTAGTTTCACTGAGGAGATTTCTGATTCCATAGTGCTGAAAAATATGCATGTCTGTGACTTTTCTTTCCCTCCTAAACTTTTGGGTGTCAAAGTTATCACCTGATCAGTATTATAGAAATTGTGGAGTGGTTTGCCATGGGCAGGTACACATTTTACTAGACCACTCTGCTCCATGGCCCATCCAACCTTGTCTTGGACACTTCCTATGCACCATCCCCTGGGAAATCCATTCCAGGGCCTCACCACCCTCTCTGGGAGGAATTTCTTCCCAGTATTGCATCTATCCCTGCCCTCTGCAGTGGGAAGCCATTCCCTGTGCGCTGTCCCTCCAGGCTGTTGTCCCCAGCCTGTCTCCAGCTCTCCTGGAGCCCCTTTAGGCACTGGAAAGGCCTCCAGGGTCTCCTTTCCCTTCTTCTCTTCAGGTGAACACTTCCAGCTCTCCCAGCCTGTCTCCATGGCAGAGACGCCAACTGGAGACACATTGTCCCTTCTTTCTCTTCCAGGTTCAGTGTCTGGAGCGCCAGAATCAGGCACTCTTGGCCAAGTGGGAACTCCTGCAGCAGCAAAGCTCTGGCCCCGAGGAGAGCAGGAACATCAATAACTTCTTCCAGTCCTATGTCACCAACCTGCAGCGGCAGCTCGAGACGCTCCAGAGCCAGAAGGAGCAGCTGCATCCCGAAGCCTACAACATGCTCCAGCTTGTTGAGGATTATAAAAACAGGTGAATAGTCACAAATCTGGTACAACAGGTGTTGGGATTTTCCCAGGTGATGCTCATTGTGCCTTGGATGGCAAAGCTCAGCTTTGCATCTGCAGGAGTCGGGAGTTTCTCAGCCTTGCTCTGCTGCAGGTGCATTACAGGTCTTGACTTTGATGCTGGAAGAGTTTGGTAAGGGTTGAACGCCCAAAAATGAGAGGAAAATCAAAGTTTGTGATGACCTCTCCCATCCTTTTTCCTTTCCAGACTCCTCCTCATCTTTCTCTCACTTAGCAGTGAGAGGCCCAGGATTCCACTTGTGGGGCCCTGGTGGGGAGGGACAGAGCTGAGCTTGGGGTCAAGCTGGGAACAGTTGTCACCTTTTCTGGCTTAGATAATTTATGTCCACTCACAGCTCTGAAAAATGGAAAGTTTAGTTCAGAATTACTAAATTTAGGACCGATCTGTAGTGACCCCATTTTTTGGGCTGCTTTAGTGCCTCTTTTTGCAGAGGGTTTGAACTAGCCAGAAATTGCAATTAAAGTAAAATGAAAACTCAACACACTCAGTCTTTGGGTGATTCTGTTGTTTACTGGTCCACTTGACTTAAAAATGAAGACCAATAATTAAAGATAATGGATAGATTAATTAAATATATTAATTAATAATAGATAATATAGATAATAATCTACCTCCTTCTGTTCCCCAGATTCGAGGATGAGATCAACAAACGCACCTCCAAGGAGGAGGAGTTTGTGGAGCTTAAAAAGGTGAATTAACCTGAGACCCTGAGCAAAATCAAAGCCCTGGAAATAAAACAGTATCTGGGTGGTTGCCAAGGTTGTCAAAAGCTGAAGTTCTTGCTGAGCTTTGTCTAATTTTAACCAAAGTAACTGAAAACCAGAAGAAGACTGAAGAGGAATTATTTCCTCTAGAGAATGAATTGGTCCTTTGTAGGACAAATATCTAAAAAGTGCACGTTTTTCCCTATTCACTCAATCCAGGTACAATATTGTTATTATGTTAAATTATATCTGTAGATGGCTTAGAAAAATAAAACTATCTGTGAAGAGAAAATTTAGGCAACTTTTTACTAGAAGTATGAATAAAAATGGTGCTTTCCCATTTCTCATTTCCCCCAGGATTTACTGCTGAAGTAGTGGTACTCATTTCCCAGCCAATTTTTTCATCTTAAATGCTTTCCCTTTGTTCCCATTGCTTTTCAAATGAAGTCTGAGATCTCTAAGCCATTATTTGATCCCAGGAATGAAGGCTTTATGGAAATATCCCAAGAATTGCACTTTACTGCAGCATTTGAATCAACAAAATTGTTTTTGGATTTTTTTACAGGAACTGGATAGTGCCTACATGGGAAAAATGGAGTTTGATGTCCGAGTGGATATCCTCAAGCAGGAGCTGGAGTTCCTCCGGTGTTTATATGAAGCTGTGAGTGATTAAAATCTTACCCTCAGGTCTTGAAGGACACGCCTTCTGGACCTCTCCAGAAATTTTGCTTAGGTGGGGTTCTTTGGCTTGGAGAATTAATTACTCTTGGCCTTTTGTGAATGAAAAGGGGTCTGGTGTGTCCCGAAGGCTGGAAGCCCTTGAAAACTACAAGTGGTGGGAGTACAGTGGTACCTGGGGGCTGCAGGTGGAGAAATTCCAGTGGGAAATTTGCCACAAGACTCTATTTCTTCCTCATAGAGACCCAGACTGACCACAAAGACTGTTAAAATCCCTAACCTGGTTTTCCATGCAGGAGCTGTCCCAGCTGCAAACGGTTGTTGGGAACACTGATGTTATTCTGTCCATGGACAACCACAGGGACCTGAACATGGATGGAATCATCGAGGAGGTCAGGCAGGAATATGAGGGGTTGGCCCACAGGAGCACAGCTGAAGTGGATGCCATGTACCGGGGCAGGGTGAGTGGACACCAGGGAAACAGGAACACAAGTCTCCTCCTTGGAAAAGAAACCAAAACTGTGTTGTGTCCTCTTCCCATCAGTACCAGGACCTGCAGAACATGTGGGCGAATCAACGAGAGCAGCTGAGGAACAGTCACCAGGAAATCCAGGAACTTGCCAGGCAGATCCAAAGACTCCAACCAGAAATTGAAATTGCAAGGAAAAGGGTAAAGCTGATACTTTCCAGCAGGACTAAATGGTTTAAGCCCCTTTTCCATGGGATCTCAGTGCAGGATGTGGCAGCAAGTCATCTGGAGGCAAACCTAGGGATGAAGTTTTCTCTTCCAAATGAAGCAGACTTAGATTTATGGGATTTATATTGGGGTTTAATTGTGTTAATTTACCCAGTCTAATGCATTCTTGGTGTTCTGTCACTGAGGAAAACCTTTTGATTTCCAAGGAATGCCAGGAGAATGTGAAAATTATGGGACTTGGGGGTTTTCCCGTCCTGGGATAGGAGTTGGCCTCAATGATTCCTGGGGCTCCCTCCTGACTATAGATATATATGATTCTATTATAAAATCCTCCCCACAGATGGGACATGGTCACATTCCCTTTGTTCCCTCTGCAGAATTCCAGCCTCCAGGACTCCATCAAAGATGCTGAGCACCGTGGGAGCTCGGCCGTCAGGGACGGCCAGGAAAAGCTCCAGGAGCTGGAAAACGCTCTCCAACAAGCCAAGGATGACCTTTCTCAGCTTGTCCATGACTACCAGGAGCTCCTGAACGCAAAGCTGGGCCTGGACATTGAGATCGCCATGTATCGATCCCTCCTTGAGGAGGAGGAGACCAGGTGGGGGGCAAAATCCACCCTGGCTGAAACACCCGGACAAAGCAAGCGTCCATGGATCTGTCACTGGGATCTCTGGGGTGGACTGGGCCTGGGAGGAGTCACCTTTCTGCAGATCATGGATAAAGCCTAACCTGAACTTTAATTCTGATTTTATTGGCTGCTTTACCTCAATATCACTTTTCCTCCGCAGGATCCAGGAAGGATCACCGGCCACCATCTGTGAGTATCTCAAGGATTTTCTCAGGCTTTTTTAAAGAAAACTTCCTACTTTGTGGTCTTGACACGATTGGAACAAATTATTCCAGTTCCCATCTTAATTCAGGAAAGGATGCAAAGGGGAGTTTGTGAACACACCATAATGCAACAACTGGCTTTAGAATTACTGGCTAATTCCTAGTAAATTTGGAGGAAATGGGAAACACTGCATTTAACCCATAGGTCTGTTTGATGCAGGAAAGAAAGGAAGGAAATAAAAACTAGTCCTAAAATTTATGGAAAAGTTGAGGAGCTGAAAGGAGAGCGAAACACAGTTTTGGCCTTCGTAAAGGATGGGCTGCACTGAGTACTCATGGAGGGAATAAATTATGTTTTTTAAAAAGCTAAAAAACCCAGAAAAATGAGATAATATTCCCTAGGCTAAATTCTACTAAGGGAGATTCTTGTTGGCCCCTTCAAAGCTAAGTCCATGACCACCAGGGTTGGAAGGATGATGCTTAAACCAGCCTTGCTCTGACTTTTTTGGGGAAAAAAGAATAAATAGAATGTAATTTCCATTTCTTGCAGGTGTAATTGACCACAATGCTGGCGCTCCTGGAACCTTTGGAGGCATAAAAACTGTGAAGGGGAGAATGTGCTCTGATAGTACAAGTGGGAGCATAATGAAAGGGCCAGTCTCTGGAGGGGGAAAAGGTGGAAGCTCTGGAGGGTGGGGGTCCAGCTCTGGTGGAGGTGGATCCATGTCTGGAGGAGGAAAAGGTGGAAGCTCTGGAGGGTGGGGGTCCAGCTCTGGTGGAGGTGGATCCATGTCTGGAGGAGGAAAAGGTGGAAGCTCTGGAGGATGGGGGTCCAGCTCTGGTGGAGGTGGATCCATGTCTGGAGGAGGAAAAGGAGGAAGCTCAAGTGGAGGGGCCATCTGTGCAGGTGGTGGAAGTTCTGGCAGTGGAGGCTCCATGTCCAAAGGCGGCAGCAGCTCTGGAGGATGGGGGTCCAGCTCTGGAGGAGGTGGGTCCATGTCTGGAGGAGGAAAAGGTGGAGGAGGAAGCTCAAGTGGAGGGTCCATCTGTGGAGGTGGTGGAAGCTCTGGCAGTGGAGGCTCCATGTCCAAAGGCGGCAGCAGCTCTGGAGGATGGGGGTCCAGCTCTGGAGGAGGTGGGTCCATGTCTGGAGGAGGAAAAGGTGGAGGAGGAAGCTCAAGTGGAGGGTCCATCTGTGGAGGTGGTGGAAGCTCTGGCAGTGGAGGCTCCATGTC
>VXBI01007819.1:0-13957 GCA_013397375.1 Toxostoma redivivum | reverse complement strand
AGGAAATACATCACAATGGCCTTTAATGAAGATGCAAATTCTTGTTTGATAATCAGTAGCTTGCAGGAAATAATTACCAAAAATATTTATTTCATGTAGCTTCAGTGAAATCTCTCTTATAGAGTGTGTGCTTTAATAGGAACATTAGGGCAAACATAGTTGATTTCAGATATGTGCTATAGAAGATGATAATGAACTTTTTTCTTAGCCACACTAAGTTTTATTTTTCTTTCTATAGGTTGTTCATCAAAGTGTTGCACAAAATTCTACTCAAAAGGTGCTTTCCTTTACTACAACTACCCTGGATGATATTCTAAAGTCATTTTCTGATGTCAGTGTTATCAGAGTAGCTAGTGGCTATTTACTAATGGTAAGAAAATAAATTCTATTTATTTAATTGACTCCAATAGTATAACGGCTCAAATGGCTGCCTTCTTGTTACCAGTCAACAGTCCAGAGCATTTTCAGAATACTTAAAGTAAAAATGCATTTTGTAAACATTTGCCTCAGGGTTGTCACCAATTCCTCTATGTAACATCTCTGATATATCTGTTCTATTTAAAAACACTTGTAAGCTATGTATGTTGTTGAGTGAGCTAGCCAGTAGAGAAGAATCCACTCTAATCCAATCCTTGCTTTGCTTTCAGCTTGCCTATGCCTGTTTAACAATGCTGCGGTGGGACTGTGCAAAGTCTCAGGGTGCTGTGGGGCTGGCAGGAATCTTCTTGGTTGCTCTCTCAGTGGCTGCAGGACTGGGTCTGTGCTCATTGATTGGAATTTCCTTTAATGCTGCCACAACTCAGGTATTAAGGAGCCAAAAGTCTGCTGCTAAATTACAAGAAGTTTGTTAGTAAATAAACACATCTGAATTGATATTTGAAGAAAAACATAAGCTGAGAAAGATACAAGTAAAAATAGAAAAATCAAAATACTTTCTTCTATCTAGTAGCTTACACTGTAAGAAATTGAGAATGTGCTGCCAAATGACTTTTTAAAAAGGCAGATATCCTGCAGTTTGTTTAATTTTGTAGATTCTAGGATATTTTTTTTTCTGTCTCAAAATGAGTGCAAGCATCCAGTTGTACACAAAAAAATTGCAAGTTTTGCCCTAACATCTGAATATATTGGGATGTTCTACTCCTGATAATATTTTGAAAATAATCTAAATATTATCTGTTACTCTTTGCCTACCAAAAACTTGAATTGGTTTTAGTGAAGTTTTGTACTTGTAAATGGTATACTGCAAGTTTCTCATTAATTTTTCAGAATGAAAATTAATAGCTGTATTGCATCATATTGATTTTCATTTAAGCCTTGGAGTTCTGTTCAGAATGAAGTGTAAAAGTTATTTTGATTAGCTGACTAATGACTAGCTTAATGGTAAATCATAAGAATAATATAAAAATGGTATTGGTCTTTTTGTTTGTTTTGTTTCTTCCCAAAGGTTTTGCCTTTTCTTGCTCTTGGAGTTGGTGTAGATGATATATTCCTTCTGGTACATGCATTTAGTGAAACAGGGCAGAATAAGAGAATTCCATTTGAGGTAATGAAAAAATGGGGTGCTGGGGGAGAATAAAAGAATAAAGTAAAAGAAAAAGCCTCACAGAGGAAAATATACCTAGAATTAGTTAGTAATGATTTTTTAGAAAATCTTTTTTTATAGAGATCTTTGTCCTAGGGCCTGTTTGTCCTAGGGCCTGGTGTTTTTTCCTTTTATTTATAATTACCTATGACATTCACATATTCACATTATGAAATCTAAGATCCTCCTCACTTTTATAATATTTTCCTTTTATTGACATTTTTATTGTCAGTCTAGAGTTTCATATCCAAAGTACAAATCATTTAAAAGCAATATATGTTTGTCAGTTTTGTTTTGTACAAGCAATGTCTTCCATGTGCTCTTTCCAGTTGGTTTGGCATGCAGGCAATAAAAACTCATTGTGCTATAACCTTCATATGCTTCAAAATAACCTACTGCATTGGGAAAGGGTCCTGTGTTTGATTCTCTCTGGCTTTTGTGTGGTTCCTGGGATTTCTGTTTGTTGGGTTTTTTCTTACATGGCTCTTTAAGACATTGTGTATCTGCACTGTTAATGCATGTTTATTTTCAATTAAAAATGTTAAGAACAACAAGTGACTGCATTAATACAAAACATATCCTATTTAACTGATGTATTTGATATAATATCAGTATCCATTTAGCTTTGACTTTTAAAGCCAGTGTCATTTTTGATAATGTTTGCTACCCTTCAAAAATCTAAGCACTTAATATGTTATCTGCTTTTCTCCTGGACAGTGTACTTAGTATATTTTTTACTCTTACAAACTCTCAAATGCATATTTTTATTCAGAATTTCCTTGTAATAATTGTCACTGTTACTATGTTATATCTGTAGGATGATCTCTTCATTTGCAGGACATTACCTTATTCATTTGACTTTGTTTTGCAGGACAGAACAGGTGAATGTCTGAAGCGAACAGGAGCAAGTGTAGCCCTTACATCTATCAGCAATGTTACTGCTTTCTTTATGGCTGCCTTAATCCCTATTCCTGCTTTACGAGCATTTTCACTCCAAGTAAGTTTTAATGTTGTTTTGTTAGCTCTTGTAGATAGTGTCATTGTGAAAATGAATTATAATGTTAAAGACCATGTTCAGTACTTCTGCAGTTCACTCAGTCAATATGGGATCACTGTTTACTATAGTTCTTGGTGATAACCAACTGTTTTCTCCTCTTGACTCTACTCCTTCCATTTCCCATGCCTTGAGTCTTTCACATCCTTTTCATAGGTGAAAGAATATTGTGCCCCATTCCAACTAAGTTGAGTGCAAAACCCAAGAAATATGTAACTAAGCAGAAACAAGTCTCTGGCAAGATTTGAATTCCTAAGGCAGTCTAGACCAGTATTCTGTACTCTAGTTTACACCATCGCATTCCTAAGTAGAAATGTATTCCTTTCATTGAGGTTTGTCCAATTTGCTGCTATTACAAACCATAACCTAAGTTCAATGACAGCAGCAAAAATGCATTTGCCACATTAATAATTACTGCCGCAGTTTGTGCTGACTTTTTCCCAATGTAATTTTAGCAAAATGTTGGAGAAAAATTCACCAAGAATTTTCTGTTCTTTTCTGTTCTGTTTTGAGAGAAAATGTGATTTTTCTGTGCTGAAGCATGTATTTCCTGACACAGCTGGTAAGTGAGCCTACCAGGGGAGGTGCCTCACTAGACCTGCTGTTTATATACAGAGAAGGACTGGTGGGAGATGTGGTGGTCAGAGGCTGTCTTGGTATCTTGGTTTGAAAGACAGGTCTCTGCCAAGGAAGATGTGAACCTCCCTTGGAATAGAAAATGTGACCTCCTTCCCTCCCAGTTATTATAACTCNGACGGGGTCGAGGTCCCGTGTTTTCCCCTGAGGCACCCGAAAAGATGTTGAGGGACCTTTCCAGTCAGATTGGATGTTAATAAGGTCCCAGTTCAACAACTGCTCTAACAAGGAAAGGCTCATCCACGGTAGGAAAAGCAATGGGAGGACAAATGCTCCATAGTGGCAGTGAATCCTCTGGGCAGCGACTGCAGACTGGCTGTCCCTCCTTCAATGCTGAGAGAGAGAGAGAGCTAGAAGCTGCACCCGGCCCCTTCCCCCATGCTCAATATCTCATGGTAACTGCCCTTCCCAAGAGAAAATCCCTCATATAGGAGAGTGGCCAGCTGCATCCTTCCCCCTCCTCCTCCCAGCCACATCTTTTATTCTCTTAAGTATTGGTAGTTATTGTCTCTTATCAAGATATGGGACAAAATTCCATGAGGAAAAGAAAAAAAAGGAAAAATCCTAACCTCCAACACTTGGACATAGCTACCAGGAAATTATACTTTTCAATTCTTGGTGAAGTAAGGAAGGGGGTCAGCAAAATCACTACTTAGGACTTATGGAGGGCAGACTTCGTCCTGTTCAGGACACTGGTTCAGAGAGTCCCTTGGGAAACAGTTCTTAAAAAACTAAGGGGTTAAGAAAGGCTGGACATACTTTAAAAAGGAAATCTTAAAGGTATAGCAGCAGTCCCTCCCTATGTGCCAAATGATGAACCAGCAGGAAAGAAGAGTGGTCTGGCTGAACAGGGAGCTTTTGCTGGAGGTCAGGCTAAAAAAGAGAGTTTATGACCTTTAGAAGGGGCAGGCAACTCAGGAAGAGTACAAGGATGTCTAGGTCAGGCATGGAGGGGGCATTGCTGGGAACAGCGAGGGCAATTTAAACATCTCTAAAGGAGTGCAGCAAGGAAGTTTGCCAGGCAGGGTGAGCAGACAGAGCTCCTCTCTAACCATCTGGAAGGAGCCAATAGAGGCAGGTAAAGAGACTCAGTGGGTAGTGGAGAAGATCATGAAGACATTCTTTAAGTCCCAGCCTTATTAGTATACTAGCATAAGCTTCCTCAGTTACGGTGTTGACATGCCATAAAGCTCAATCCCCTGTAGCTGCTGGAGTCGCTGACCCAGCCATGTCAGAGGCCTCCAGCCAGCCAGACCTGCTGATGGTAAAAGCAACTCTCCAGGTCATAGGTTGCCAGGAGTGCCTGATGCCTCTCTGTGAGGCTGGGGCAGACAAGCAGATCTTTTGCAGAAGGTATGCTGTGGTTGAGGACCTGTGTTGCCAGGTGAAGGAGCTACAGTAGGACATGAATAGGTTACATAGTATTTGAGTGAACAAGCAAGAGATTGCTTATTTTCAGAGATGCTACAGTCTCAAGACTCTCAGGAGTCTCAAACCTCTATTGTAGTGGAGAAGCAGGGGGACTCAGAACCCTGTAAGGTCAAGGGACTGTTAGTCAAGGGTCTGTTAAAGATGAAGACTAGAAGCAAGTCACTGCACGTACCAGGAGGAAGGTTCCTTCTTCTCAGAATTTGACAAGTAGGACTGGCACCTTCTACAACAGATAAGAGGCTCAGGAACTAGAAGGCCAGACAACTGATGAGATAGGTAAAAGTCCTTCTGTGATAGAGGGGCCTCCTAAGGCAATCCCAACTGTATGCGCATCATGACGTCCTCTGTTATGAGGAGAAGGATAATTGTAATAGGAGATTACCTTCTAAGGGGAACGGAGGGCCCAATATGCAGACTGGACCCAACTCACACAGAAGCCTGCNCGGGGTGTCAGGTTGTATTCTGACTGTCAGTGGTTTTCTTTTGTACTATTGCATGTATTTTATTTTTTTTCTTTTTTCCTACTAAATTGTATTTCTGACTTGGAGTCTCTCACTGGTTTTGCTTTCAAATCAGCAAAGAAGATAACAAAGAAAAGTCCGAGGGCAATCAAAAGGGATTTCAGGGCCCTGGGACAGTTGGTTGAAGGATAAGGAGCACAGGTAGTGTTTTCTTAGAGCCTTCCAGTAGCAAGGAGGAATATTAAAAGGAACAGGCAGACCCATCAGGTCAACACATGGATCTGAGGCTGGTGTCACCAGAAAAATTTGGGGGTTTTTGACCATGGGATGGTCTATTCAACACCTGGTCTACTGACACCTGACAGGATGCACCTTTCTCAGAAGGGAAAAAGGGTTCTAGAACAGGAGCTAGCAGGGATTGTTGATAGGCCTTTCCACTAGATTTGAAGGGGGAAAGGGACAAAACCAGGCTTGCCAGTGACCAGCAATGGGATGGCATGCCAAAACTTGAAGAACTGGGTGCTAGTGGGATCCCTCAATCTGCTCCACAAAGTGTTGGCTACAAGGAACCACACTTGAAATGTTGCTATCCCAACACACCCAGCATGAGAAACAAACAAGAGTAGCTCAAAGCTTTGACACAGTCACAGAGATATGACATCATTGTTATAAGAAAAACCTGGTGGGATGAGTCCTGTGACNTCTCTGAGTTCCTCAGAGAGAGATCAACAAGCTGCAGAGAGAGTTGAAATATATAGTCCTAGATATCAGTGTAGAGAACAAGTCTTGAAAACAAGTCTTTATGAGAGCTCCAAAACATAGTTTTAGACATAATAAAAATTTAGTAAGAATATTGCTTACATTTTTCAGATTGAACAGATAGGCCATATGCATAGATTATATGTAAACTTTCACNACAATGTAAGATGTAACCAAAACTCCATAAGCTGTCTAGATAGAGGGGCAGTGTTTATCTTCTCCATGAGGCAGCCCTGATAACACCCTGGGGGGGACTATCTCTGCTAATGGGGCATCAAGGTCTCCCAGCATGACTCAGAGTTCCATCATCTTTTCCTGAGATGCTCTCCCTAGGTGGAGGAACCAAACATTTCTACCTGTATATAATTGGAGGCTTGGAACACCACTAAATTCTCAGAGGACAAGAACTCCATAACCACCGCTGCACCTCCAGAGAAAGACCAGACCTTTCTACAGAATCACAGCTTCTACAGAACCACATCCATCACTCCAACAGGACTGTAGCCACCATTTAATTGGACTGCTGCCACCACCCTGACCTACAGGATGTCAGGTAATATTCTGACTCTGTCAGTTTAAGCCAGTGTTTCTGTACTATTGCCTTTATTGTAATTTTCCTCTTAAATTGTAGTTCTGACTTGGAATCTCCCACTGGTTTGCTTTCAAACTAGTACAACAAATAATGTAGATGTCATTGTGTGAGTGTACTATAGACTTCCTAGACTGGACCATGACGCCAATGAATTATTCTTTGAGGCACTAAGGGATGCTTCCAAGTTCTTATTGATATAAATAATGTTATGATCCCACTTCTTAGTTGTATGGTTCCAGGTTGCTCTTTCCTCCTTTTTTTTTCAGTGGGCAAACTGCCCTCATCACATTCCTTTATAATTGCTACTCCAGTGAATTGCACCCACAACTTAGAAATGTGTGATGCAGAATGTTCTATAGTTATCATATTGATTAGAATAGATAAAATAAGTGAGGTAAAGTTAAAATACTTTCTTAGGATACATGGTAGGAAACCAAATAGTATATGAGACATGTTCAAGTGAGAATACAAGTATTTCCAAAAATGGTTACAGACCTTGAGAGCTGGTAAGAGGCTTTTCTGTATTTAATTCATGTCCCATTGTAGTCCATGGCTGCCCCTCCCTCTGATTTAGGAAGGGGGTCTCAACCATTTTCCATGTCGTATTCATGTAATATTTTTTCTTGTTTTATTAAGATCCTGTAGTTCACTCACAATATTTCTGAAAAATTTAGCCAAATAATAATAAATTTTAAAAGTACTGAGGCAGAACTTGGGAGGTTAATACATATTTGCATGATTCAAAATATGCATAAAGTTTTTTACCAACTCCCAGTTTGGTTGAATTTTCTAATTCTCAACTTGTTGAAACAAAAGTAAACATCCATGAGATAAATGTAAAACTTTCCCCACATTATTCTTTCTTTTTCAGTGAAAAGACAAAATAAACTCAGCAAAAAAAACAAAAAATANAGGATGGGTTGTGGAAAAGATAAAGATGACCGTCCCCCTGATTTTTATCAGATGGCCCATCAGCAGAGGATATCTCCCACAGAGATAAGGATCACCACCCCTACTCCTTTCAACAGATGGTGATAGAATACACATCTTTACATTGTAACCCAGGACAACATAAAATAGTTTGTCTTATATAATCTGACTATATGGTCTCCCAACAAGTTGTTCTTGATGAAAACAAACAAATCACCAAAATAACAAAACTGATAATACAAGCAATTATGGGGGCAGTTAAAAGTTTCATTGGTTTCTGTTAGCAGGTTCTCATTAAAAGAAAAGTGAAAATTCAGCCTACTATAGACCAATCATTATTTAAAAACAAAGGAATAATCCATTGAGTGTTAATTCAGTTCCTGTGTATACCACAAAAGTAACCAAAAGTTAAAAGATCTTCGGAGAAAAGTGATTATGATATGATTCTATGTAAAGAGGAAATTTGAAAGGAGAAAACTCTGCTAGAACTCCATCTGGCCACTGTTGTGGAAGACAATAAAAAGTTGTTTAAAAAATACATTAACTGGAAAAGGAGGGCCAAGAAAAATGTCCGTTCTTTATTGGGTGCAGTGGGGAACATTGTAACCAAGAAGGAGGGAAAGGCTGAGGTACTTAATGCCTTCCTTGCCTCAGTCCTCAACAGTAAGATGTGTTATCCTCAGGGCAGCCAGACACCTAAGTTGGCGTACAGGGATGGGGAGCAGAACAGACCCCCTACAATCTAAGATGAAGTAGTTAGTGACCTGTTGTGCCACTTAGACACTCAGAAGTCTATGGTACCAGATGGATCCACCTGAGAGTACTGGCGGAAGAGCTCACCAAACCACTTTCAATTATTTACCGGCAGTCTGGGCTCATTGGTGTGGTCCTAGGTGACTGAAGTTAGCAAATGTGATACCCATCTATAAAAATGATTGAAAGGAACATCCAGGTATCCTGTTTAATATCTTTATTGATGATCTAGATGAGGGAATCAAGCGTACCCTCAGTAAATTTATAGACAACACTAAGTTGGACAGGAGTGTTGATCTGCTGGAGAGTAGCGAGGCTCTGCAGAGGGATCTGGACAGGCTGGATCCATGGGCCAAGGCCAATGATATGAGTTTCAATAAAGCAAAGTGCTGAGTCCTGCCCTTGGGTCACAAGCCCCTGCAGCACTACAGGCTGGGGGAAGGGTGGCTGGAAAGCTGCCCAGCAGAAGAGGACCTGGAGATGCTGGTTGACAGCTGGCTGAACATGAGCCAGCCTGTGCCCAAATGGGCAAGAAAGCCAGTGGCATCCTGGCCTGTATCAGCAATAGTGTGGCCAGCAGAATTAGGGAAGTGATTTTTCCCCTGTACTCGTCACTGCTGAGGCCATGCCTGGAGTGCTGTGTCCAGTTCTGGGCCCCTCACTGCAAGAAAGACATTGAGGTGCTGGAGCAACTCCAGAGAAAGGTAAGGAAGTTAGTGAAGGGTCTAGAGACTAACTTATATGAGAAGCAGCTGAGGGAGCTGGGGTTGTTTAGCATGGAGAAAAGGAGGCTCAGAGGAGATCTTTTTGCTCTCTACAACTCCTTGAGAGGAGGTTGTAACAAGATGGTGATCAGCCTATTTTCCTAGGCAATCAGTGACAGGATGAGAGGACATAGACTCAAGCTGTGCCAGGGGAGGTTCAGGTTGGACATGAGAAAGAATTTTTTCACTGAAGTGATGGTTAAGCATTTGAATGGACTGCCTATGGAGGTTGTGTAGTCACCATCCCTGGAAGTGTTCAGGAAATGACTGGACATGGCACGCAGTACTCTGGTTTAGTTTGCATGGTGGTGTTCAGTCAAAGGTTGGCCTCAATGATCTTGGAGATCTCTTCCAACCTTAATGGTTCCATGATGCTATGTATTGCTTTTTCTCCCTTTCTCTTTTTGTCTTCTCATATATTTTTATGATAGTATACCTTTAGGAAGATTAAATATTAAGGATGCTGAAGAGTTTATTTTGAAAGCAAGGGCTCTTTGAAGAAAGCTCTGGGAAGTTCTCTTCTGACACATTTTTAACACATAAGGAATTTATAGCATTAGCTGACCTTGGTGCAGAGCAAACTTTTTCCAGTAGTCATCTTTTCTCTGTTATAACCTAGTTCCCCAAGCATTTTTAATTCTTCTTGAGCCCCTGACTTACCTAAAGGAAGTAAGAACTGCATTTTTTCTTAATACCTGTGGTAATATTGCTGTTTTCAGCAATTTCAGCATGCCTACATCAAGCTATTAAACGGTAAAGTGTTCATGATTGCAGCAACATGACCAACATTAGTAACTTTTTTACCAATTTCTTTTAAATAGGCATTTTGGTAGTGAATAACAGAAAGTAAAGGAGAATAAAGACATTGGTCTGCTGCATATTTGAGCAGATATCTGTGTATGCTGTTTTAAAAGTCAACCAACGGGAGAAGTGAACTCCACTCAACTACCCCAAGAGAGATTACAGGTCTGAGTTAGAATTTACTAGAGCTTACAACAAATACAATGATACAGAGAAAACTGGTTTTAACCCAGAAAGTCTGAGTACAACCTGCCACCCTGTTGGTTAGAGTGATGGTTGCAGTCCTATCAAGTGGTGGTCACAGTCCTGTTAAAGTAATGGTTGTAGTCTTGTTGGAACCAGTCGCAAGTCTTGTTGAAGTTCTGGTCCTCCTCTGGATCCATAGAGTGGTGATGGCCAAAATCCCCAAGGCCAAAGATTATATATGCTCAGGTTTTGGTGGGAATGCTCAGTACCTCCCCCGGGGTGGGGAGTTTCACAATGAATGATGTAATACAGTGAGTCATGGGATATTTTTGGGAGTCTTTGATGGTGGTTGCAGCTGCCTATTCTGATAGTACCATTGAGTCCATTCTGGCCCATTAGTAGAGATGACCCCTCAGGTTGGGTGTGACTGTGATGGTGCTTCCCCAGAGAGAGTTATCACAGCTGAGTCATTTGTGAAGAAAATGAAACACTGCCCCGCCTTGCAGGGTTTGCCTCTTTTCCCTTATCTCATTTAACACCCAGCTTGTAGCCAGAGGTGTCGAGTGTGCACTGGGCAGCTACTGCAAACGATCCATCACTAACAGTTCATCAGAAATTACCCAGAGGGGAGTAAAATACAGTTTGGTTACACTTACAGTGCTTAACTGACACCCTACTTCTGTAACCAGGACACTATGACATCCTAAACTATATCTTTAGTCCTAAATAGTTAGCAGTATTTAGTTTTTCTCACTTGCCAAAACCTAGCTCACTCTTCTTACAGGGTGTATGGCAGTTAATTCTTTTATATAATGGCAAAGACCAGTTTGAGAATTTGAAGTATTTTGAAGTGATTTATTGTCATCTAAATCTTGAGGTACCCAGCCCCATGTTGGATTATTTTTTACTTCTCTCTGATGTTCCCATTTCATTAAACTCCTTCAGTTAACACCTTTGAGTAAGCTCCATTTTTTTTCCTGCTCTGGTACTAATCTTACCTTTATTGATTTTTCAACTTAAAATGTCTGAGGTCCTTTTCTTTCTCGTTTGACCATTCCCCTCAGAAAGGGTTAAAGCAGATGCCGTGCCTGTTAAAAAAATCCTCTACTTGCTCTCAGCTCAGCTGTTTCTAGATTGCTTGTACATTGGGAGATCTAACACTACAGACTTTTGTTGGTGCTTTTCTGATCAATGTCACCATTACAGATTGCAGGTATTGCCAAGATCATACTTTTTTCATTTGTCCCCATTCCCAGCCACCAGACTTCTAAATAGTATTGGACAGGGAAGGTGGTGGCTGATGCATCAGGTCAGAGATTCAATCACTTCTCAACAGTTCTTCCTTCCTCCTTTGCTAATATGAATCTCAAACCACTTCTCCTCCTCTTGTCTCGCTTCCAAGTTCCACAAATCTGGGGATTTATAGCAGAAACTGGAAAGCACACTGCTCGTCCGTTCATTAGGTGTTTTTTGATAAGACAACACATTTGAATTGATATAAAAACAATATTTTCTGTATTTAATTGTGAAAACTGTGAAATGGTATGACCTTGAGATATCAGGTGGAGGGCGAGTGAGAGAAAGTATATAGGAAGTGTGGTGTTAAGCTATAGGAATCCATCAAAATACAAGTCAGGATAGAGATAGTTGTTTAGAAGTATTTGAGTTGCAGTATCAGTACATTCACACCAGTGTGGCACAATGGAAAATCTAGTTGCTCTAAAAAGAGTTGCCATGTTAACAGGTAGATTTATTTACTGGTTTGAAAAAGCAAAACCAGTGAGACTTCAAGTCAGTAATACAATTTTAATAGGAAAGAATAGAATACATGCAATAATACAAAATAAGACCACTGACAGAGAATACAACCTGACACCCTGCCAATCAGGGTGTTGGTGCAGTCCGATTAAATGGTGGCTGCAGTCCTCCTGGATGACAGATGCGGTTCTGTTGAAGCAGTGCTCCTGTAGAAGGTGCAGTTTTCCTCCGAAGGTCCAGCGATGATGTGGAAAAGCCTGGTTTTCTCCTCTGGAATCCAGGGGAAAAGGCTGCTTTGGTGTTCTAAATCTCGGTTTTTATTTAGGTAGGAAAGGCATGGCTCCTCCCCGTGGCTGGAGCATCTCCCAATGGGATGATGTAATCTTATCAGTCAGGCAGCGGGGCTTAATGGCCAATTAACAGAAGATATCTCTCATAGAGATAAGGATCAGCCCTTCTCTTGTTTCAACAGATGGTGATAGAATACATTTTGAATTGTAAGCCAGGACAATTTACTATGTGTTGCTGGGATACTTTTGATTCTCTTTCAGAAATCAAATGTAAACATAACTAATGACATCTCTGCCACACATTTAAGTATTAATTTTTGGGTTTAGCAGCATTTGGGATTCAAGGTCACTAGGGTCTACAAAGAACTGATAAGGCAGGAAGTGTTTATAGAAATGAACAGAAGTAGAGAAGTTAGTTTTTCAGGCATGCTGAGAAGGTATAAGAATTCTTAGACCAGGTCTCAATTCTTTTTTCCAAATCTCAGCAATTCATAGCTGATCCTTTATGAATGCTCGTGATTAGACACAATTACTCATTATTTATGGGTGATTCAGTTTTCACTGGTTTGGCAGCAATAAGAGCAGTTGTATGAACTAGGTGAAACAAACAACTTGCTTGCAACAGTGTTGTCGACAAAAATTGCATTCATTACCTGGTGTGCAACAAGCCAATAATTACATTGATTATTTACTTCAGAGTTGCACAAGCCTGGGTGCTCAGTGGTATTCCATGAATCAAGAACCCCAACTATCAAGACTTTTTTCTATTTATACATTTTAGCAAACAAAGGGATTGGTGTCCATTGGCTACAAGTTACATAGATCTCTTAATAATTAGTATCCTATCTTCTATTGGTTAATGGTTCTCTCACTACTCATGTTAATTAGTCTGCTTGCTCACTCTTTCTCTTCTTTTGGTGATCCCATTTCTCACCCCAATTTAATGTTAAGATCCACTGGAATAATGTTAGGGTCTGATTATTAAAAGATGCCTTTGCCCAAATTAAGGTACAAATGAGACCATATGCCAAAGTCAATAGTATGTATCTTATTCAACAGTAAATGTGAAATAGAGAGACAAAGTGGGTGGGGGGGAGAAGGAGAGAGAGAGCAAGACAAGGAGAGAGAGACAGATTAAGTAGAAAGATAGTCACCACCACATGTGTTCCTGCGGTGTCCCATCAGCCCTTCTTCTGGTCTTCTCGGTGGTGGGGGTCTCCAGAGTGTTCTTCTGGAGGTACCACTTCTATACAGTCAAAGCTTTGTTAACTTCCCCCAAGGTCTGAGTTCACTGAAGCATGTCTAGCCCTAAACCTTAACAAGGCAATTCTACCAAGTGATTTTTTTCCTAACACCTGGACATCACTTAGAGCTTGTTTACTGCTCTCTGTTTCATGGATTAAATCTCCCTTCTGGTTGATTAGGCTTGAAAGTTGTCTTGGGTACAAAGGCAAGTGTGCAGAGTTTACAGCCCTGTCTATTCAAATACTCAGTGCCACAGCCATGGGCATGATTTCAGCAGGGAAAAAGTTGTGACCACAACTGGAAGGGGATCCATTTTTTCTGGCTTGCTCGAGTGAAGGGATCAGCAGATAATGGCACTGCATGACCTGCGAGTCCCATTTTTGAGTCTTCTAGGATGCTTCTGCAGGACAAGGCGTAGCGTTGAAATGACAACTCTGGAACTGCAGCCAGGACTGGTGGGGTTGGGGCTGTTCTTCAGTGACCATGGAGACAGACCATTTACCCCTCCTTCTGCCCCACAATGGGGCAGTGACCTGAGACAGTGGTGCCAACACCAAGTCCAGCAGGTGGCAAGAAGAGGCGGCAAAGTGGCAGCACTGACCTCACACAAATACACACCACTGCTGTTGCAGAGAAGGAGGAGGAAAACTGACACGCAAGTCTGGAACTGCCCCAGGCAACACCAACACCCCTCCATCTGCCACCAGAATTGCTT
>VXBI01007818.1:0-43789 GCA_013397375.1 Toxostoma redivivum | reverse complement strand
CGGTCAGTGAAGGAGGAGGAAGGCAGGCCGTGGCAGCGATNTCAGTGAAGGAGGAGGAAGGCAGGCCGTGGCAGCGATGGACACTGCCCCCACTGCCATCTCCGGCACCAGCCCGAGGGGTGGGGAACGGGGAGGAGACAGCCAGTGTGTGCAGCCCTCGGCACGGCCCCGAGGGGAAGGGCCATGGGGTAAAGCTTCTACCGAGAGGAAGGGCCGGGGGGCAGCACCTTTTCCAGAAAAGCAGACAGGGACCTCCCATAGGGGGAGCGGCGCCTCCTCCATTCTCAGGCCTGTGAGACACCATGGCCTGAAGGCCAGGGAGCTGCCTCAGAAGGTGACATCGTCAAAGATCGCAGACACACAGCCTAAGCAAAACGTCGCTGTAGGTCCTGCATGATGCTTTCTAGGATTGGCATCAGCCGAGGTAAACTCTTGGCTACAACAGGGTCAGACAGCTCTTGCTCACATGGCTCTGAGGAGGAAGAAAAGAATGATGAAATGGATGAGATTATTGCTGTCAGGTGGAGGAGGGGAAGGGTAGCAAGGAAAGCCCTCAGAGAATGTAGCCCAATTGCCCACCATACTCGATCAGAAAGGGAGAAAGAAACAGAACCAATTTCACAAGCCCCCTTACGACAAGCAGTCAGTAATCAGGGGCTGATATATGTGAAAGTTCCATGCTCCCTTCTAGAGTTAGAGCAGTGGAAAACTACCGTGGCAAAATTAACAGGCTATTAACTCACAAAACCCTGACTGGGCAGATTTGAACTCTATGTTAGATACATTACTCGATCCCACTGAGAGACAAATGGTCAATAAAGCCATCACAACCTCAGTGGAGGGGAGCATAGCCAGTGGACTGCTTCAAGGCACTGTCACTCAGATATTCCCCCTTGAGAATCCTAGGTGGGATCCAAATATACCAGAACACATGGCGAGGTTAAAATGATGTCAGTCTTGTGGTATATGGGTTAAATCATGGTGTACCTAAAGCTATAAATTTGTCAAAGCTTTATGAAGTAGGACAAAATTATGATGAATCACCCACTGATTTTTTAAACAGGTTAAGAGAAACCGCTATCAAATACTGATCTAGACCCTTAATCAGCTGATGGTATAATGCATTTAGTTTTGTTGTTTATGGGTCAAGCTTCAAATGATATAAGGAAGCTGCAAAAGATAGAGGGAATCTGAGATGGAGAAACTGCTAGAGTTGCTTGGGAGGTGTTTCGAGATAGTTTCAACTGAAAGAGTTAAATCCCAATCTGGTAAGAAGGCAACTCAGGAGAAGTCATCCAACAAAGCTTCCCCTACAGAGAAGAATCAATGTGCATACTGTAAAAAGTGGGGACATAGGAAAAAGGACTGTCCAGTGTTAAAAGAAAAATCCTCAGTTCCCCAGCTCCCAGTAGCTGGGGAGGGACTTGCTAGAAAAACTGGAAGCTTATAACCAGACTGTGTTTAGCTACTTCAAATACGTGTGTTTGCAATGTAGCTACAATTAGACTCTGGTTTTATGTATAAACCACGTGTGCTTACTAGCCAGTTAATCAGAAACTAGTCCTTGTATCGTAGTATAACCCCAACCCCCATTGGTATGGATTTATCACTTGTAAAAGAAATGTTAGAGCATGCAAATTTGCAGCAGCTGCCAGAAAATGCCAAGGCCAAAGCTAAAAAATCCTAGTAACGGTTCACCATGATGGCAAAGTTATAAAACAGGTAATGGAACAAATTAAGAGGGTGGGAGAACACTACTGGTGGGAAGTTTTTTTGCTGGTCCCCCATGGCCACTGACATTTTCAATGCATTGCTGCAGCCCATTGCAGTTATACTGTTAATGCAAATTTTTGTGCTTTGGTAGCCACTTGTTACTGGATGAGGCAGGTGAAGCTCTGCCTTGATAACCAGGTGAAAGGAGCGGGGCTGGCCAAGACCCTCATGGAATAGTCAAGGGCAAGACTGGGTTGGCCTCTGTGTTTGCCACCAAGATAATTTGGCTCTGCTGTTGGCTGCAACCCAGCAGGCGTTGAGCGGTGGGAACACACACCATGCCATTAAGGGATGGCCTTCTCTGTTAGCAGAGGGCCATCCAGGAGGGGAGGACAGGCCAAGCAGCCTGCAGATGGCATGAGCCACAGAATGGTTGAGTTTGGAAGGGACCTCTTGAGAGGTTTCATTTAGTCTGAACCCACCTGCTCAAGCAAAGTCACCTAGAGCAGATTGCCCGGGACTGTGTTCAGCTGGGCTTTGACCATCTCCACAGATGGAGACTCCACAACCTCTCTGGGCAAATCTGTTTCATTGTTTGAGCACCCTCAGAGTAAAGAAGCAGAAGTTAGCATACAACCCAGACAGAGGGATTACAGTAGTCCCTATTAAATATTGTATGTCAGACCCTATCAAATTCCATGTATTCCTGGTGAAATTAATATGAAGGGGAAACATCATTTACAGTGTTATTTAATGGCTTTAAGTTCTTCAGTCGATTTCTTCAAACTTCAGGCCCTAAGCCTGAAACTGAACACACTAGAGCAGTTTTTAAACAGCTGAAACACTCACTGATGTCAGCTCCAGCACTGAGACTTCCAGACCTAACTAAACCTTTTGAACTTTTTACATATAAGAGACTGAATATTGCTTTGGGGGTACTAGCACAGCGTCTCGGGAACCAGCAGAGAGCTGTGGCCTACTTTTCCAAACAGGCAGACAGTGTTGCCCAAGGTTGGCCAGGGTGCCTAAAGGCCGTGGCAGCCACTTCATTTTGATCCAGGAGACCCAAAATCTCATCCCTGGGTGACACATTGTAGTGTATGTACCCCATGCAGTAGCAGCTGTCCTTGAGCAAAAGGGGGGACATTGGCTGTCCAGCAACCAGATGCTGAAATACCAATCACTGTTATTAGAGCAGGATGGTGTTACCCTGAAAACAGCTTTTGTTGTTAACCCTGCCAAGTTTCTGTCCTCCATCTTAATTGACAATGAGCCAGAGCATGAGTGCTTGCAGGGCCAGACAATTGAAGAGGTCTATTCCAGCCAACCAGATCTGAAAGATGTGCCCATGGAGAATCCAGATTGGGAGCTTTTTACAGATGGAAGCAGCTTCATGAAAAATGGCAAAAGGATGACAGGCTATGCAGTGACCACACGGGACAAGCTGATCGAGGCAAAGGCCCTGCCAGCAGATGTGTCATCACAGAATGCTGAACTGATGGCACTGACAAGAGCCCTAGATCTGAGTGAAGGAAAGAAGGTAAATATATGGACTGACTCAAAATACGCATTTAGTATTGTCCACGCCCAAGGAGCCATCTAGAAGGAGAGAGGACTCTTGAATGCTCAAGGTAATCAAATCAAGCATGCTGAACAAATACTTGCCTTCTTAGAGAGCATTAAAAAACCTGCAAAAGTAGCTATCATGCATTGTAGAGGTCACCAAAAGGGAAAAACCACTCCAGAATTGGGAAATTGCTTTGCTGATAAAGCAGCAAGAAGGATTGCAGAAAACGGTGTTCTCGCAGTAATTCCACAAAAAGATTTGTAGGGGTACACCCCAAAATATGGCCAAGCAGACCACAAACTAATTAAGTTTCTTAAAGCTGAGGACACAGAAAGTGGGTGGGGTTGTTACACCAGCAAAGCAGGTGGTAGTCCCACCCCTGACCCTTTGGGAGCTAGTTCAAAGAGAACATGAAACCACACATTTCGGGGTTGAAAACCTTTTGAAACATCTAAAAAAGGTAATAGGAAAGGGAATGATTGATATTATACAACCAATAGTGAGTAAATGTGAAACCTGCTGTAAAAACAACAGTGACACAAGAAAGAGAGTTGTAAGGAGTAACAAAAGCAGGGAATCTTCCTGGACATTACTGGCAAAGAGATTTTGCAGTTACCTCGCAAAGAGCGATACTGGTCCATACTGGTATTAGCTGACACCTTCAGTGGATGGCCAGAAGCTAACTCCTGTCACACTAACACAGCCAAGGAAGGGGTGAAAGTTTTGCTCACTCATATAATTCCGAGGTTCGGGGTTCCCTTGGGGATGTCATTAGATAGGGGACTGCACTTTGTTGCTACAGTGGCTGAAGAAGTTAGCCAGATTCTGGGAATTACTTGGGATCTGCACACACCTTATAGACCTCAGGTGAGTGGTAAAGTTGAACGTATGACTGGGACTCTCAAAACACAAGTTAGTAAAATTTGTCAGGAAACATCCATGACATGGGTTCAGGCCTTGCCTAAAGCTTTACACCCAGACAGAGGGATAATGTCAGTCCCTATGAAATATTGTATGGCAGACCCTATCAAATCCCACATATTCCAGGTGAAATTCACATGAAGGGGAAACATGTTTTGCAGTTATTTAATGGCTTTAAGTTCCACTTTGCAGAAGCTCCAGAGTTACACTGTGCTATCCAGACCCATAGGACTGGAGACACCTGCACATCTGTTCCAGCTTGGAGACTGGGTTTGTGTGAAGTGGTGGGACAGTGATCTTCTGCAAGCCAAGGGGAAAGGACCATTTAAAGTCCTGCTGACTACCCTCACTGCAGTCTAAGTTGCTGGCAGAGGACCCTGGATTCACTAGTCCAGAATTAAGAAAGCTTCTGCTCCTGAAACAACTGTAACAACGAAGACTGATGCAAATATATTTTAAATGGTTCCTCTTCTGTCTAATTACTATTCTTCTATATATGATATTTGATAGTTTAAGATATTATTCTTGTAACATTTATTGTTGTTAGGTTTATGTTTATCATTAAGTACGCGTTTACTATTAGATATTTAGCTAGAGTTAGATACTTATTGTTAGACACTTATCTGTTATTAAATACTTATTGCCAATAAATATTTAGAATAGAGACTTGACAAGGTAGAGGCCTTGTCAAGCCTCCCAAGGGGGAAATTGATGCCTCAAGTTTTAAGTTTTCCTGTTCTACTTTGGTGTGCAGCTTTTAGTTTTATATTAAGGGTTACTAGGATCTTTTCACAGGGTGGTGAAGACAAAACAATCCTATTCCAGCTGGGGACTCAAGGACAATCTCCTCAAACTTCAGGCCCTAAGCATAAGCAACAAGAAAAGAGGAGGGCGGGAAAGCAGGCAAGCAAGGAGGATGAAACGTCATGATTTGAGGCTATTAACTGGACAGCTGACTCCTGTATGCAAATGGACTAAAACCTAGAAACATGTGAGATCTTGTGACCAAGCTCTCTTTTGCTTCCACCTTGGAGCCATCCAGGCAGGGCCACTGGCACTGGTACTGCCAGGGTGCAGCCTTTGAAGGCCCCTCAATAAATACCCACTTTATTCCTCTTAACTCTGTCTGGCCTCTGTTCCAGCTCCTCTAGGCGTCACAGCCAGGTGTCTTCCCATCCTGGATCACCGGGAATTGTGGGACCCCAGCATGAGTCCTCTGATGGGGGATGGAGTTGGAGCAGAGGATGAAGCTCTTCCTGAAGTTGTGGTGCTTGCAGAGTTTTATTACCGGTGTCTCCATTGGTGTTGATTCAAGACTGAGCTAGTCCTGAAGCTCTTCCCACACTCAGGACACTCGAAGGGCTTCTCCCCGGTGTGGATGCGCTGGTGCCTGGTGAGGTGGGAGCTGTACCTGAAGCCCTTCCTGCAGTTGGGGCAGCGGAAGGGCCTCTCATCCGTGTGAATCCGCTGATGTATGAGGAGAAGGGAGCTGGTCTGAAAACTCTTCCCACACTCAGGACACTCGTAGGGTCTCTCCCCGGTGTGGATCTTCAGGTGGGAGGTCAGGTGGGAGCTCCGGCTGAAGCTCAGGCCACATTCCCCACATTCGAAGGGTCGTTCCCCGGTGTGGATGCGATGATGGATGACGAGTCCAGGGCTGTCTCTGAAGCCCTTCCCACACTCAGGACACTCAAAGGGCTTCTCCCCAGTGTGGATCATCTGGTGGCGGATCAGGCGGGACCTCCAGCTGAAGCCCTTCCCACACTCCAAGCACTTGTGTGGCTTCTCCTCATCATGAAGCTGCTCATGGACCACCAGGTCCGAGCTCTCGCTGAAGCTCTGTCCATCTTTCTGGCCCAGGCTGGGATTTTCCTCTTCAGAGCACCGTGGGCTGGGTTTGGAGCCACTCGTGGGGAGGGATCTCCGCGGCTTTTCCTCCCCGTTGGATTCCTGCGCCGTGGAGCCGCTCCAAACGGCCTCTTCCACGAGGTTCTGCCGCGGGGATTTGTCCTCGCTACTCTCTGTGCTCTGCTCCTTGTCTGGGGGAGGAAGGACAAGCAGAGGATGGGATTTGCCTCCGTGCCAGAGGGAAGGGGAAGGAGATCCCCCCAGCACGTCCCCGGCAGGACGGCGTCGGCAGCGGGGCTGTCCTGCAGCCGGGGGCCGTGCTGGGCTGGGAGATGGAGCAGGACAGAGGGGGAAAGGGGCACTGACTTCCTCCTCACCTGCCTGGGGCTCCTGGACGATCTTCCTCTTCCTCACAGCCTCCTCCTCCATCCAGCCAGGATTTGGGAATGGGAAATCCTGGTTTGGGGTGGCAACTAGATGTGAGAACCTTGGGTTTGAAGATCCCCCTGCCTATGTCCCTGCCTAAGAGTTACCATTGCATGTCCATAAAAATCTGCTCTGAAAAAGCCTCCCAACAGGTTCCCATCTCTATTTGATCCATTTTGGGGTTCTGGGATTTCTCCACGTCCAGGATGCTGGGAGTCACAGGAAGCTAAAAAGCTCCCCCCCTTTTCAGTCTCCCCTCTTAGGGACGCCAGGGGCTATGGGAGCCCCACAGTCCCTTCTCCCCTTATTCTCTGCTTTGGGGTGTAGGGGATCCATGGAATCCCCCCTGCCCTCTCCAGGCTGTTGAGGGTCCCCAAATGGCGGGGCTCCNCCCTCTCCAGGCTGTTGAGGGTCCCAAAATGGCGGTGCTCCTCCCTGTCTGAGCTCCCCATTTTGGGGTCCTGGGGGACACAGGGCTCTGTTCCTCCAGGCTGCCTCTGCTGGCAGCTGCCACTGGGACCCCCCAATGTCCCCCCAACGGGCATTTTCCACTCAGCTTTGGAGTTCTTCATTCTCCAAAATGCCCCCAAGAAAACCCAACCCAGGAATCCACCCAGGACATCTGGGCCAAGCTCCCCCTCCCTGGGTCACCTGCGGGATGGGGATGGGGGGGAGGGGTGATGCTCCCACCGGTGAGGGGCTGCAAATTCAGGGAGAGCTCGACCTACTCCTTACTTCTCCGTTTCCTGATCTTCCTTCGTCCCTCTTGTTCCTCGTCCTCCTTCTCCTCTTTCATCCCTCCTCCCAAACGCAACCTCCTCCTACATCCATCCCTTACTGCTCTCCTTCTCCATCCCTCCTCTTCCATCCCTTCTCCTCCTCTTTCTTTTTCCATCCCTCCTCCCTCCTAATCCCACCCCCTCCTCCTACTTCCATCCTTTACTGCTCTCCTCTTCCATCCCTCCTCCTCCCCCAGGAGCAGCGACACCCTCGGGGCCGTTCCTGCAGCCTTCGCAGCCCGCGGCAGGAGCGGGGATGGAGCCGGGACAGGTCGGGATGGGCAGCGCGGGGCTCTCGGCTGCTCCCACCCGCTGGGGCCGGAGGGAACCCGGCCCGGGGAAAAGGACCGGCAAACTGGGAACACTGCGAGCTGCACATCCAAACTGGGGCTTACTGGGGACCCTGGGTGGCGACTTCCAGCCCTTGGGGCTCCTCTCGGGAGCCTGGAGATCCGCGGGGGACGCAGAGAGCGGCGGGGAATGCCAGGCGAGGCAACACTGGGACTGAGTGCCCTGTACTGAGATCATACCGGCAGTGACTGGGATTCTACTGGGATTGTACTGACATTATACTGGGAGCTGTTGGGCTCATGCTGGGGGAGGCTGCAGTCCCACTGGAGTCGAGGATCATACTGGGATCATACTGGGAGTGAGCAGGAGCCTGCAGGGGACAATTGAGACCTTGTTGGGTGCAAATGGGATACACTGGGAGTGACTGGGGTCATGCTGAGGTTGACCAAGAACAGCTGTGAGCAACTGGGATCATGTTAGGAACAACTGGGACAAACTAGGATTGACCGGTTGCATGCTGGAAGTGATTGGAAGCAACTGTGCTTATAATGGGGTGAATTGGGATCATGCTGGAGGTGACTGGGATCATGCTGTCAGTGAGTGACACTGCACTGAGGCTGACTATGAGTGCTTGGGAGCAAATGGGATCCTAGTGGAAGGAACTAAAAATGACTGGGAATATGCTGGAGGGAACTGGCCTACTCTGGGAGAGACTGGGAGTGACTGGAAGCAAAGTGAGGCTGAAAGAAAGCAACTGGAACCATGTGAGTTGCAAGAAAACAGCAAAGCTTGACACTGCAGAAAATTCCTGGGAAGCACGAAGAACTTAGATTACATGCTATCTAAGAAAAGGAAAGGCAGCCTGTGTCTTGGAAGGCTGCACACCTTGAGAAAACGAACGAAGTGTCAGGCTGATGGATTTATTACAGGCCTGCAACCACACTGTGTGTGAAGGACTCAACAAAGACTGGCACACGAAGTGTCTAAGTACTGTCTTAACTCTGCAATCAACAGATTCATTCTGCCCTCAGCTTGCGAGTCTCGTCTTCATATTTCTACAGGGCTGCCCTTATTGGTGGCTCTGTAGGTGGCGGGTCAAGGCACTGCTGTATTTGAACCCCTTCCCACACTGGGCACACTGGTAGGGCGTCTCCCCAGTGTGGATGCGCCGGTGGACAGTGAGGTGGCAGTTGAGCTTGAAGCCCTTCCCACAGTCGGAGCAGCGGAAGGGCCTCTCATCCGTGTGAATGCGCTGGTGCTGGAGGAGATGGGAGCTGGTCTGAAACCTCTTCCCACACTCAGAACACTCGTAGGGTCGCTCCCCAGTGTGGACCTTCTGGTGTGTGAGCAGGTGGTAGCTCATGCTGAAGCTCTTCCCACACTTCAAGCACTCATAGGGTCGCTCCCCAGTGTGGAATACCTGGTGGCGGAGCAGGTGGTAGCTCGTGCTGAAGCTCTTCCCACACTTCCCACACTCGTAGGGTTTCTCCCCGGCGTGGATGCGCCGGTGATTGACAAGGCTGGACTGTCGATTGAAGCCCTTCCCGCAATCTGGGCACTGGAAGGGCCTCTCCTCTGTGTGAACCCACAGATGTTTGACCAGACTGGAGCTGATCTGAAACTTTTTCCCACACTCAGGACACTCGTAGAGCCTCTCCCCAGTGTGCATCTTCTGGTGGGTGATCAGGGTGCAGATCTTGCTGAAGCCCTTCCCACACTGCGTACACTCGTAGGGCTTCTCCCTGCTGTGGATCATCTGGTGTCGGACCAGGTTGCAGCTGTCTCTGAAGCCCTTCCCACATTCCCCACACTCGTAGGGCCATTCCCCAGTGTGGCTCATGTGGTGGCGGACCAGGTGGGAGATGTCTCTGAAGCTTTTCCCACACTTCCCACACTCGTAGGGCCTCTCACCTGTGTGGATCATCTGGTGGCGGATCAGGTGGGAGCTCCGCCTGAAGCTCTTCCCACACTGCGAGCACTTGTGGGGCTTCTCCCCATCGTGAAGCTGCTCATGGACCACCAGGTCTGAGCTCTGGCTCCATCTCCGGCCGCCCCCCCGGCCCAGGCCGGGGCTTTCCTCCTCAGATCCCCGCAATCTGCGTTTGCAGCCCCTCCTGGTGCGGCATCTCCGCGGCTTTTCCTCCCCGTTGGATTCCTGCGCCGTGGAGCCGCTCCAAACGGCCTCTTCCACGAGGTTCTGCCGCGGGGATTTGTCCTCGCTACTCTCTGTGCTCTGCTCCTTGTCTGGGGGAGGAAGGACAAGCAGAGGATGGGATTTGCCTCCGTGCCAGAGGGAAGGGGAAGGAGATCCCCCCAGCACGTCCCCGGCAGGACGGCGTCGGCAGCGGGGCTGTCCTGCAGCCAGGGGCCGTGCTGGGCTGGGAGATGGAGCAGGACAGAGGGGGAAAGGGGCACTGACTTCCTCCTCACCTGCCTGGGGCTCCGGGGCCATCTTCCTCTTCCTCGCAGCCTTCTCCTCCTCCATTGGCTCAGGGGTTGGGAATGGGAAATCCTGCTTTGGGGAAAAACAAGGGATGAGCGCGTTGCATTGCAGGTTCCTCTTGCCCAACTCCACCTCTAGAAGTCCCCAGGCATCTGGGCTCCATAAAAACCTCCCAAACACCAACATTCAGCTCTGAAAAAGCCTCCCAGGAGTTCCCTGTCTCTGGTCTCTCCCCTCTGGTGTTCAGGCACTCCCCCCTGTCCCAGCTGCTGGGGGTCACGCTTGTATTGGGGGTCCCCCATCTACTCGGTCCCTGCCCTCCCCAGGCTGTTGGGAGTCCCAGGAATCCAAAAAGCTCCCCCTCTTCTGTCTCCCTGTTTAGGGATCCTTGGGATATTTGGGGTGCTGAGGTGCCTTCTCCCCTTATTCTCTGCTTTGGGGTGCAGGGGATCCATGGAGTCCCCCCTGCCCTCTCCAGGCTGTTGAGGGTCCCAAAATGGCGGTGCTCCTCCCTGTCTGGGCTCCCCATTTTGGGGTCCTGGGGGACACAGGGCTCTGCTCCTCCAGGCTGCCTCTGCTGGCAGCTGCCACTGGGACCCCAAAATGTCCCCCCAACGGGCATTTTCCACTCAGCTTTGGAGTTCTTCATTCTCCAAAATGCCCCCAAGAAAACCCAACCCAGGAATCCACCCAGGACATCTGGGCCAAGCTCCCCCTCCCTGGGTCACCTGCGGGATGGGGATGGGGGGGAGGGGTGGTCCTCCCACCGGTGAGGGGCTGCAAATTCAGGGAGAGCTCGACCCCGTGGGTCCTTCTCCTTTTATTCATACTCCTTTGTCCCTCCTCTTCCTCTTCCACCTCCTCTTTCTTTTTCCATCCCTCCTCCCTCCTAATCCCACCTCCTCCTCCTACTTCCATCCCTTACTGCTCTCCTCTTCCATCCCTCCTCCTCCCCCAGGAGCAGCGACACCCTCGGGGCCGTTCCTGCAGCCTTCGCAGCCCGCGGCAGGAGCGGGGATGGAGCCGGGACAGGTCGGGATGGGCAGCGCGGGGCTCTCGGCTGCTCCCACCCGCTGGGACCGGAGGGAACCCGGCCCGGGGAAAAGGACCGGCAAAGTGGGAACGCTGCGGGCTGCACATCCAAACTGGGGCTTACTGGGGACCCTGGGTGGTGACTTCCAGCCCTTGGGGCTCCTCTCGGGAGCCTGAAGATCCAGGCGGGGATCCCAGGAGTGGCATCACTGGGAGTGACTGAGTTATAGTGGGATCATACTGGGAACAGCTTGGCCCATGCTCTGGGACACTGCAATCACACGGAAGGAGACTGGCATCATACTGGCATCAAACTGGAATGAGTAGGAGCCTGTGGGGGCAAGTGAGACCGTATTGTGGGCAAATGTAATATACTGGGAGTGACTGGGCTCATGCTGAGGGTGACCAGGAGCAGCTGTGAGCAACTGGGATCATGCTACAAGCAACTGGGAAGAGCTGGGAGTGTCTGCATGCTGGGGGTGACTGAAAGCAACAGGGCTTATACTGGGCCCATGCTGGGGAAGACTGGCATCATATTGGATCACATTGGCAGCAACTGGACTGCTCTGAGGGTGTGGATGTGAGCAAGTGGGATCAGGCTGGAAGCAGCTCAGGGCAACTGGTATTGACTTGTGAACATGCTGAGAGCAACTGGGATCATGTTTGGGATGACTGCAATCATCCTGGATGTGACTGGAACATACTGGGAGTGACTACAAGTCCTGTTGGGATCATCCTGAGAGCCACTGGGATTACAGCGGGTGTGAATGGATCCTGACTGGGGGTTACTGGGAGCTAGGGCAACTGGGATCACACTGGGAGCAACTGTGACTATACTCTGGACAAGTGACAGAAACTGGGATCATGCTGGAGGCAACTGGGAGTAACTGGGAAAGGCTAGGATCATTCTGAGGTAACTAGAACCTTCCTGGGGCAACTGGGAGTAACTGGGAGTGTCTGTAACCATACTGGGGTCACTGGAACTACACTAGGAACAGCTGGGATCATGCTTGGGGCAACTGGGTGTGAGCAGGACCATGCTGAGAGGGACTGGGACTATTCTAGGGACAACTGGGATCATACTGGGAGGAACTGGGAACAACTGGAACTATTCTGGCAGAAACTGGGATCATATTGGGATCACAGTGAGAGCAGCTGGGTCCATGCTGGGTGACAGGGATCACACTGATGCTGACTGGAATCATACTGGGATTGACTGTGAGCAACTGGAATTATGCTGAAAGCAACTGAGAAAAAGTGTGACTGACTGGGATCATGCTGGGGGTGACTGGGATATACTGGGAATGACTGGGAGTTACTGGAATAAGACTGCAAGTGACTGGGATCATACTGGGATTCTAGTGGGTGTGATTGGACCCTGCCTGGGGTTTACTGGGAGCTACAAGACCCATGCTGGGACACAACCACACACACACTGGGAGCAACTGGGAATGATAGGATGCATGCCAGTGACAACTGAGATGTACTGGGAGTGAGTGGGATAAAACTGAGGGCACCTGAACCATGCTGAGATAACTGAGAGTGCCTGGGAATGACTACGAGAATGTTCAGGGCGACTGGGATATACTGGGAATGTCTGAGGCCATGCAAGTGGGGACTGGGACCACACTGGGAATCTGCTGGGGGCAACTGGGACCACACTGGTGGCAACTGTGAATGACTGGGGCCCTGCTGGGAGACACTGGCATCATACTGGGAGTTACTGGGATTATACTCGGGACAGCTGGGAGAAATGAGAACACACTGGAGGAACGTAAGACGAACTGGGAGCAACTGGGGCTGTGCTGGGGGCAAAATTGCGTCATAATAGGGAATGACTGGGAGTGAGCGGGCTCATACTGGGAGCAACAGGGATCAGGCAGGGAGTGAGGGGAAGTGACCAGGATCATACTGGGAGTGAGCGGGCTCATACTGGGAGCAGCCACGGCCGGCGCCGGCACCGGCACCCCCGAAGCCCTTTCCCGGCCACGCCGCCCCTCCAGCCCCAGCACCCCCCGCCGGGCTCCCGGCAATGCCAGGGGTCCCCCCCTCTCCGGCTGCCCGCTTTGCCCTGCTGGGGNGCGGCAGGAGCGGGGATGGAGCCGGGACAGGTCGGGATGGGCAGCGCGGGGCTCTCGGCTGCTCCCACCCGCTAGGGCCGGAGGGAACCCGGCCCGGGGAAAAGGACCGGCAAACTGGGAACACTGCGGGCTGCACATCCAAACTGGGGCTTACTGGGGACCCTGGGTGGCGACTTCCAGCCCTTGGGGCTCCTCTCGGGGGCCTGGAGATCCGCGGGGGACGCAGAGAGCGGCGGGGAATGCCAGGAGTGGCATCACTGGGAGTGCTGGGGCTGTACTAGGATTGGACTGAGATCATACTGGCAGTGTCTGGGATTTTTACTGGGATTGTAGTGACATTATACAGCTGGACCCATGCTGGGTGAGGCTGCAGTCCCACTGAAGGAGTCGGGGATCATACTGGGATCGTACTGGGAGTGAGCAGGAGCCTGCAGGGGACAATTGAGACCTTGTTGGGTGCAAATGTGATACACTGGGAGTGACTGGGGTCGTGCTGAACGTGACTGGGAGCAGCTGTGAGCAACTGGGACCATGCTAGAAGCAACTGGGAAAAAGTGGCATTGTCTGGGTGCAAGTTGGGAGTCACTGGAAGCAACTGTGCTTATACTGGGATGAACTGGGATCATGGTGGAGGTGACTGGGATTATACTCGCCGTGTGTGGGCTACACTGAGGCTCACTGGGAGTGGTTGTGAGTCAATGGGATCATGCTGGAAGGAACTGGTAGTGTCTGGGAATATGCTGGAGGGAACTGGTGTACACTGGGAGAGACTGGGAGTGATTGGAACGAAAGTCGGGGTAAAAGAGAGCAACTGTAGCCATGTGGTCCACAAGTGGTTCATACTGACAGTGTCTGGGAGCACACTGGGGTCACATTTGGATCCTGTTGGGAGTGACCGGACTAATACTGGGAGTATCTGAGAGTGACTGGGAACATACCATTCATATCATCCCCCATACTAGGGTGACTGGGAGCATCTGGGAGCATGCTGGCATCATAGTGGGACTGGCTGGGGTTGATCAAGGAAGCAAGTGGGACCATACTGGTAGTACTGCCATGTGACAAGGATCATACTGGAGGTTACTGGGGTCATATTGGTGCTGAAAGGGAGCAACTGGGATCACACTTTGGGCTACTGGGAGCAAGTGAGAAAACTGGGATTGTGCTTCAAGCAATTTGGAGTAACTGGGAATGACTGGACTGTATGCATGCTATAGCCAGATGTTGGGATGTTCTGGGGATGACTGGGATCATACTAGGAAAACTAACACCTTACTGGGATGACTGAGAGTGTCTGGGAATGACCATGGACATGCTGAGGGCAACTGGGATATACTCAGAGTGTCTGTAACCATACTGGGGGTGACTGGAATTAACTGGGATTTACAGAGCCTTCACTGGGGACAACTGGAAGTGATCCCCCTCTCTCCCCCAGTCTTTCCTCAGGCACGGTCACATCTCCCAACCTGCAATGCTGGGATCTGCCTGGAGCAGTGTGATGGCTCCAGCGCTGGGGCTGGGGGTGCTCCTGGGGGGAGGTGAGGGGGGAGTGGGACCCCTGGCACCAGGACCCCCCTGCTCCCCTTATCTTGCACAGGGACCCCCATGAATCCCCTATTTCTGGACATCAGGACTCCCCCTGCTCCCTTTTCCCAGCCATCCCATGGCTCCCAGCCTCCAGTCTTCCTGTGTGCTTGACCCTGGGACACTCTGGAATGCCTTGGACTCCCATTCCTGCCTTTCCCAGCCCTCAGCCCCACCTTTCTGCAAAAGACCCCCTGAACTCCCCCTTCCTGAACATCCTGGGTGTCCCCACCCTGCTGGACACCTGGGCTAAGGAACATGGCATTGAGTGGGTGTATCACGTTCCTTATCATGCACCAGCTGCAGGGAAAGTTGAACGGTGCAATGGCTTGCTTAAAACCACCTTAAGGCACTGGGTGGGGAGACTTTCAAGAATTGGGAGATTAATCTACCAAAGGCCACATGGTTAGTGAACACCTGAGGCTCTGCTAACCAAGCAGGCCCTGCCCCATCTGAGGCCGTGGGAATACCAGATGGAGACAAGGTTCCAGTGGTACACATGAGAGGTGTGCTAGGAAAAACTGGGTGAATCCTGCCTCCAGCAAAGACAATCCCATCCGGGGAGTTGTATTTGCTCAGGGACTCAGTCTCTCCTCCACCCTCTCCCATCCGGGACACAGCCACCATCACCCCCAGTTGCTCCCTTTCAGCACCAATATGACCCCAGTAACCTCCAGTTGTTGTTTTGTTTGCCTTGCTATATATATGTATATACTAGTAAAGAACTGTTATTCCTATCCCCATATCTTTGCCTGAGAGCCCCTTAATTCCAAAATTTTACTAATTCAGAGGGAGGGATTTATTGGCTCCATTTCGAGTGAAGGCCCTGCTCTGCCCTAGCACACACCTGTTTTTTCAAACCAGAACAGTCTTACCAGTGCGGCTCCTGGTTTGAGTGCATTACTCACTAGTTCTGTTCCTTTGGATCTTCCTTAGATATCACTGGCTTACATTATTTGACTTACTACATTTTCTACTTCAGTAGGGATTTCACTGCAGTTTTTTCCTGTATAAAAAGTGCAGAAACTTGGACAAATTAGATTCAGGAATTATAACTTGTACACCTTTCCCTTATTGAATTTAATCTCTGCTTCCAATATTTCTAGCAAGTTCCTCCCCAGCAATGGTTAGGGGAGTTAAGCATGTAGAGGAATTGATGGGTTAGCCAATGTTTCCCCAGTTTAAATTTTAAAGGTTGAAAGAAAGGCCATGATTCCCTTACCTTGGTCACCTCAACAACATGTACAGTGTCATGACTCAGTTTCCCTTCTAAGGTATTTAACAGAATATGCTGCTCCTCTATCTACCAAAAACTCGATGTCATCTTTCCCCAGCTTAGTTATAACCAAGGGCTCTGCTGAGGGAATAGCCCTCGGTCGCCATCACTCAAAGCCTGAGCAACTTGAGATTTGTACTACTGGGAGATGGGGAACTGAGGATTTTTTCTTTTAACACTGGACAGTCCTTTTTCAATGTACCCACTTTTAACAGTATGCACACTGGTCCTTCTCTGTAGGCTGTGTGTCTGCGATCTTTGACGATGTCACCTTCTGAGGCAGCTCCCTGGCCTTCAGGCCATGGTGTCTCACAGGCCTGAGAATGGAGGAGGCGCCGCTCCCCCTATGGGAGGTCCCTGTCTGCTTTTCTGGAAAAGGTGCTGCCCCCCGGCCCTTCCTCTCGGTAGAAGCTTTACCCCATGGCCCTTCCCCTCGGGGCCGTGCCGAGGGCTGCACACACTGGCTGTCTCCTCCCCGTTCCCCACCCCTCGGGCTGGTGCCGGAGATGGCAGTGGGGGCAGTGTCCATCGCTGCCACGGCCTGCCTTCCTCCTCCTTCACTGACCGGGCCCCGCCTGAGCTGCGCCTCCCCTTGCTCCCCTTTGTGGTGGAGCCGGAGGAGGAGCTGCAACCTGGCCTGAGCCTGCGGCCTGGTGTGAGCCTGCAGCCTGGCCTGATCCCGTGCCCTGACCTGAGCCCGTGCCCTGACCTGAGCCCGTGTCCTGGTGTAAGCCCATGCCTGCCGTGAGTGTGGCTGGGACCGATCCTGTTCTCATGGCTGGCGCAACCAAGTCCATCTCTGCCTTCTCTGGATTTTGATATATGCTACTGAAAGTTGGCTTTTTTTTTTTTTTTAATCTTTTAAGACTAATATATGTTCTTTCTTCTTATATAGACTCTGCTCACATGGTAATGCCATAAAAAGCCAGGCATGTTCTAACTCTACGAAATATCTGTCCCTGCGTATGCGGGATATTAAACTTGATATTAGTTTTCATTCTAAACTCCCAAATTTGGGCTGTGTTTCTCCATTATCTAGTTCATACATTGGCCACATTTTCTCTGATTTCATTTTCGTTCAGATTTTAGAAGCATAGACTCTTCCCCGGTAAAATTTGCCCAGCTTTTCAATATTAACCTCACAGGGCTATCTCTTGAAATACTACTATTATCATATTCACAAGAGGATACACAACCCATTCTGATACCGAAAAATAAAGAGCAAAAGACACAAAGAAAGAGCCAGGATTACAACTCACAACCCTGAGAGCCACAGCACAGAAGCCAATCAGCTGCATCATGTTTTGGCTTCAGGCCAACATCACTGCAATTTAAACCTCCTCTTTAGGAAGACGTTCCTTCTTACCCACTGATAAAGAGCAAAACAGCTCTGCTTAGAACCCTAAGGTTCCCCAAACAAACTTACAATTTACAAAATTACAGTCTACAAACCCTCTTAGCACCTAACCCAGATGCTAAACACAATACCTTTTTATTTGGTCACTCATGTGCCTCTGTCCCCAGAGTTCTTGGCTCTGATTCTCTGGACTCTGCTGGGCCTTTCTGGGGCTGCTGGCAGAGCTTCAGCCCAGGGGTTTTCCAGATGCCTCACCTCTCCTGGCTGGCTCACCAGTGCTGATGCTTAGAGGAGCTGGAACAGAGGCCAGACAGAGTTAAGAGGAATAATATGGGTACTTATTGAGAGGCCTTCAAAGGCTGCACCCTGGCAGTGCCACAGTTGTGGCCGCTGCCTGGATGGCTCCAAGATGGAAGCAAAAGGGGACTTTGTCACAAGATCTCACGCTTATCGAGTTTGGTCCATTTGCATGCAGGAGTCAACTGTCCAATTAATAGTTTCAAATCGTGAAGTTTCATCTTCCTTGCTTGCTTGCTTGCCCACCTCCTCTTTCAACATTGTTTATGCTTAGGGCCTGAAGTTTGAAAAAATTGTCCTTGAGTTCTTAACTGGAATAGGACTGTTTTGTCTTCATCACCCAAGCACATCAGAAAATCACACCCAAGGGGAACAGAAAAACTTAAAACTTAAGGCATCAGTCCTAGAGGAAAACCAACGAAGCTGATGTTTGTGGCGTTTAGGTCTTTAATTTCACTCTGAAGATGTTGGTATTTCTCAACTTTTTCATCTGCAGCTTTCTCTAGGGAATTTTCTTGCTGTTCATATCGGATGAACGTCCACTACATGTGCTTGGTCTTCTTTGACAAAAATGAGCTCTGGCTTGAACAGATGTCCCATTGTATCTCTGATGAAACACTGTCCAGTTTTCTTTTTGGGCTTCCTTGGTTAAAGGGTCACAGATGCCATTGTGCCTTTTTACTCTCACATCCTATGTTATCGGACATTTCCCGATGATGTGGGAGCATGTTTCATTTCCCTCAAGTCTACACAACTTGATACACTGCTCCTGATGACCTCTTGCCAGGAACTCACAAGTGAGGTGGACATGAGCCCAAAGCTGTAGGGCTGTTATCAATTTCCTATGAGATATGCCTCAGTAGTTTGTAATCCATACATTACTGGTGGTATCATTCTCAAAGCGTGTTACTCTTCGGCTTTGGGGTACAAGTTGTTTCCACTTCTGAAACTCTTTCTTTCTCCAGTCATGTGGCTTAGGATATTTAAATTTTGGGGTTGTCTTTTCCCATTCCAATAACTCCTCCCTCACTGGCACTTCAGGCACTAAACCATGGACATTGGTTTAGTATTCCATATTGTCAGGATTTGTTTTCCATCTCCTCCAGCTCTAGTTCATAGTTTGGTATACTTCTGTGTTACACTGTCCTCTCTTAACAGATCTTTAGTTACATCATCTGAAGATTGTGCCAATCAGTGCAATCCTCTAGCTTGGATGCTAGAAACAAGTCCCACCAGTTCCGTAATCCGTAAACCTCTGTCCTTTGTGCTGGAGTACAACATGACATCACAAGTGCTTGGTGGTAGATGGAGCCAATCCTTGACCTTCGATTGAATCTGTAGATCAAGGCATTTGGGGAGCCCTGCTGGTGTATCTGTATGATCTACTAGATAGATCAACCTAGAGATGGTATACACTCTTAGGAGATCTATCTTTTGTAAAGGTTTAAGGGTTGCTCTGTCAAGGTGATCTAGCCAGGTGACAATTTTGGATGACAGTTCCACCTTGGCAGTGCCAACCCATGGATCGATTCTCAGTCCTAGATCGATTTCTCAGAGTCTCCTGGGGATATCATATTGAGGGGTGTGCCATTCACTGTCCACAGTGAGCAGTCACTGATAGTGTATGAGTCTTTAGTTGATCTGATGTAAAAGCCATGGCACTTTTCCCCTTGTGTTTTAAGACCTGTAAGATCAGAAAAGGTCTCCAGTATCCTGATGTTGTGGGTCATACCTTCCCAGAGTTGCTCAGTAACACTAGATGATCCGTGAATTGCATTGCAGTGATCTTAAAATTTCCATGCTGGTACCCATTTCCATTTTCCTCTAATCTACATAGCAGAGGGTCTAGTGTGTGGGAGGTTCGATTTTTCTTTTCCTCACTGTCTGTGGAATTTGTCCTATTGACATGCTAAGAAGCACTGATGGCTAGTGACATGGGAAGGGGGAGACTCCCTGTTTCTTTTTTTTGGAGTTTCTTTCTCTGGACTGTTGGGGGGGAAGGGGGGAAAGACCTTGAGATCAGAAGCAGGTAAAGGAGGGTGGGAGGCAGTTGAACGCTCACTCGCTCTTGGAGTCGGAGGAGGAAGGCCCTGCTGCTACCCCACCCCCCACCATCCCAATGCTGGAAGCTGCCTCTTCTCTTGTTGGACCCCACACCTGCCATCTCCAGGCATCCTGTTGGAGCACCGGGACGCTGTGAGCAAAGTCTCTCCTCCATCCCTTTCCCATCTGGGACACCACTGCCATCACACCCAGCGCCCCTGCAGCTGCACGGGGCCATTGCATCTGCTCCTACCCAGCTGGGAACCTGCCAGAGCTCACTGCCAGTGGTGACAGTAACTGCAGCACAGGGAAGGGTGCCTGCTGCCAAGAAGGACTGGAACTGGGACTGTTTTGTTGTTAATTTCATAGTTGTTGCTTTTGTTTGTCTTGTTAGATATACTAGTAAAGAACTGTTATTCCTATTTCTATATTTTTGCCTGAGAGCTCCTTAATTCCAAAATTATACTAATTCAGAGGGAAGGATTTATTAGCTCCATTTTGAGGAAAGGCCCTGCTCTTCCCTAGCACACCTGTCTTTTTCAAACCAGGACATAGTGTGATGTTGAACAGTAGAGGGGACGTTGTTTGATGCTATTTAATATTGTAATTTGACCTGATTTCTCATCCTTGGTGGTAATACTTGTAGAGGTGTTTTTGTACATGTTTTAGATGAGATTAATTACATATTCGTCAACTTTCCTTTGCTTCAGGCCCATTAGGGCTTGTTGATGATTTACAGTATCAAAGGCCTTAACAATGTCCACAAAGACAACTGTGATATCCTTCTGTTCCTTTTTTGCATTTTTCAACAATAGTTGTAGGAGTTTTTCATTCTCCGAACAGCCTGCTGCCCTTATAAATCCTTTCTCTGCGGGGTTTATTGGGCAGGCTTTAGTCAGACATGCCAGACATGTCAGTTGTGATCTTTAAGAGTAATCTGAGGACCACAGAGCTGATGGTAATAGGTCTCCAGTTGTTGATGTCTGTCAATTGGTCTGGTTGGATTTAGGAAGCAAGACTGTTTGGCACTCTTTCAATTTATTGGGGATTGTTGTGGAGATAAGCCAGAGATTGAATATTTCTGTTAGCAGTGGAAATTTTGGGTCCATCTTGATCAAGTCCCTTATGGTGATACCCCAGACAGATTTCTTGGCCATCTCCTTGATGTTCTTTTCAATATCTTTAGAAGTTATCAAGAGTTGAAACATGCTGTTGTCTGCTTTCTTTTTAGCTTTGAATTTTCCAAAGCCCTTGAACATGCTTGGTGTTTCCCGTCTCAACTTAAATACAGAGTTGACCTTGGTGGATGGAATTTCACACTTTAAGGCTTCAATATCATCCAGGATGATGCACACTAGTTTCCCTCAGTCTATGTAGAATAATCTCTGAAACCTGAAATGGTGACCTTTTTTAGCAGTTCTTTTGTTCATCCAGTTCTTTGGACAACCTTTCTTAGAGTCTTTCACAGAATTACTAGGTTGGAAGAGACCTTCAAGATCATCGAATCCAACCCAGCCCTAACACCTCAACTAGACCATGGCACCAAGTACCATATCCAGTCTTCTTTTAAACACATACAGGGACAGTGACTCCACCACCTCCCTGGGCAGACCATTCTTGTACTTTATCACTCTTTCCATGAAAAACTTTTTCCTAATATTCAACTTATATTTCCCTTGGCACAGCTTGAGACTGTGTCCTCTGGTTCTGTCAGTTGCTGCCTGGTGAAAGAGACCAACCCTCACCTGACTACAACCACCTTTCAGGGAGTTGTAGAGAGTGATAAGGTCACCCCTGAGTCTCCTTTTCTCCAGGCTAAACAACCCCAGCTCCCTCAGCCACTCCTCACAGGGTTTGTGTTCCGATCCCCTTCACCAGCGTTGTTGCTCTCCTCTGGACACGCTCAAGCATCTCAACATCCTTCCTAAACTGGGGGGCCCAGAACTGGACACAGCACTCAAGGTGTGGCCTCACCAGTGCTGAGTATAGGGGGAGAATGACCTCCCTGCTCCTGCTGGCCACACTATTCCTGATCCAGGCCAGGATGCCATTGACCTTGCCCACCAAGGTTGGCTCACGTTCAGCTGGCTGTCGACCAGTACCCCCAGGTCCCTTTCTGCCTGGGCACTGTCCAGCCACACTGTCCCCAGCCTATAATGCTGTAGAGGGTTACTGTGGCCAAAATGCAGGACTCAGCCTGGACTTGGACTTATTAATCTTATTGGACTCTGCCCATCCATCCAACTGTTCCAGGTCTCTCTGCAAAGCCCTCCTACCTTCCAACAGATCGACACATGCTCCCAGCTTAGTGTTGTCTGCAAATTTACCGATGGAAGACTCAATACCCTCATCCATGTCATCAATAAAAATATTGAACAGAACTAGCCCCAGCGCAGACCCCTGGGGGACACCACTGGTGACTGATCCCCAGCTGGATGCAGCACCGTTCACCAGCACTCTCTGGGCCCAGCCATCCAGCCAGTTCTTAACCCAGCAAAGAGTGCTCCTGTCCAAGCCGTGGGCTGCAGCTTTTCCAGGGAATGCTGTGGGAGACAGTGTCAAAGGCCTTGCTCAAGTCCAGGTACACAACATCCACAGCCTTTCCTGCATCCACCAGGCGGTCATAAAAGGAGATCAGGTTGGTCAAACACAACCTACCCCTCCTAAACCCATGCTGGCAGGGTCTGATACCCTGGCCATCCTGTAAGTGCTGTGTGATGGCACTCAGTATAAACTGTTTCATAACCTTACCAGGTACTGAGGTCAGGCTGACTGGTCTATAATTACCAGGATCCTCCTTCCCACCCTTTTTGTGAATGGGTGTCACACTGGACAGCTTCCAGTCATCTGGAACTTCACCAGTGAGTCAGGACTGCTGGTGAATGATGGAGAGCTGCTTTGCAAGCTCATCTGCCAGCTCCTTCATCACCCTGGGGTGTATCCCATCTGGTCCTATACATTTATGAACATCCAAGCTGCTCAGCAGTCCTCTAACTGCCTCCTCCTGGATAACAGGGGAACCGTTCTGCTCCCTGACACCATCTGCCAATCCAGGAGGACAGTTGTCGTGAGGACAAACCATCTTCCCACTAAATACTGAGGCAAAGAAGACATTAAGCACTTCCACCTTCTCCTCATCTGCAGTTACTAATTTTCCTCCCTCATCCAATAAAGAACAAAGACTGGACTTATCCTTCCTTTTATGGTAAAATATATGGTAATATATTTGTAAAAACATTTTTTATTATCTTTTACAAAAGTTGCCATTTTTAGTTCAAACAGAGCTTTGGCCTTCCTAATTATTTTCCTACATGCTCTAGCAGCCCCCTTAAATACTTCTTGAGAGATCTGACCCTCCTTCCAAAGATGATACATCCTCTTTTTATTCCTAAGGCTGGGATTTATGTTGTTTCAATACTTTAATGGTTCTCTCAAGGCAGTGCACCAACGTAAAGTTTTCCATATGGTGTTCAGTTGCCTCTGTGATAATGGGGATTGGATCATGGCCCTCGAGGATCTCCCGAAATGCCCATCGATATGCAGTGAAGGTATCCTCAGCAATCTTTGTTGGTACAGTATAATCATAATGCTGCACTAACTGGCTCTGCGTAGTTACTTCTACTTCCACTGGGGGAAGCTCTTCCACCGAAGCTGTTCTTCATTTCTCTCAGTGTTTTTTGCCTTGACCAGGGCTTGTTGTTTACTTAATAGAAGGTGCCTTTTATCACTAGCTTGCTTCCTGGTTTTAGATGGGAAGTGCTGAGCAATGAGCTTGCTGATGTTCTTGTTGCTTTCATATTTCTTCATTAATTGAACGAGGTGATCCTCTTCCCCAGGCATCCAGCACTTTTTGTGGGCTGCTCTACCTGGTAAAACCATTGGCTGGGAGGCCGCAATTCGTTCCTCATTTTTTACTGTTCGATGTGCCAACCTCTTATGTTTCCCAAGGCCAACCTTTGAGTGGAAGCCCTTCAGGCATGCCTCACAGGTCTATTTGCCTGGTGTTGTTTCCTCATTTTTGCCTTTGCACTTTGGGTAGTGGTAACCAATGCTATGGATTTTCCCATTTCTCTGCCGCATTTGGCACATTTGAACCTGATCTTCCATGTCCTCTCATTACATGGTCCGCAAGCCCCAGCATCTTGCCCGGCACTTGCATCCCTGTGCGAAATGCTGTGCTGTGAGGACGCTGCTCCCGAGGAGCAACGCCCCCCTCCCCAGTACCACCAATGGGGAGGAGGACGGCACAGTGGTGGTTCTCTCTCTTGGCCCTGGGATTTGGTGAGACCTGCTGCCCAGGGGCTCTAATACACACCGCTTCTCTTGTGGCACTGGGCAGCCTGCCTGCTGGAGGCCTTCCCAGCCAACCCAGAGCCAGAGGAAATGCACCTGGCCAGGGCTGGCCATTGGCCAGATGGTAGTCCTTGCACCGGACCACCCCCTCGGTCCTCCCCCATGGGTGGGTGCCCAGGAGACAGAGGGGAGGCAGAGGCAAGGATCCACTGAACCCACGGCAGCCAAACACAACTTGCTGGCTTGAATCCTCTGGGGGAACTGTGTGGGCCCAACCCATTTACTTCTGTACTGGTTTGAAAGCAAGACCAGTGAGAGGCTCCAAGTCAGTAATACAATTTTAATAGGAAAAAACAAGAGAAAAAATGAAATCCATGCAATAATACAAAATAAAACCACTGACAAAGTCAGAATACAACCTGACACCCTGTCAATCAGGGTGTTGCTGCAGTCCTGATTAAATGGTGGCTGCAGTCCTCCTGGATGACAGATGTGGGTCTGTTGAAGCAGTGCTCCTATAGAAGGTGCAGTTTTCCTCCGAAGGTCCAGCGATGATGTGGAAAAGCCTTGTTTTCTCCTCTGGAATCCAATGGAAAAGGCTGCTTTGCTGTTTCAAATCTCAGTTTTTATTTAGGTAGGAAAGGCATGTCTCCTCCTTGTGGCTGGATCATCTCCTAATGGGATGATGTAATCTTATCAGTCAGGCAGTGGGGCTTAATGGCCTATTAACAGAAGATATTTCCCATAGAGATAATCTTATCAGTCCAGCAGTGGGACTTAATGGCCCATTAACAGAAGACATCTCCCACAGAGATAAGGATCAGCCCTCCTCCTGTTTCAACAGATGGTGATAGAATACATTTTGAATTGTAAGCCAGGACAGCTTCTTAACGGTTTCATGCCCTCTTCAAAGTTCTTTTCAACTTTCCCTTACTTGTTGCCTATGAGTCTCGTGCCGGTATTTAGCCTTAGATGGAGTTTACCACCTGCTTTGGGCTGCATTCCCAAGAAACCTGACTTCGAGAAGCCCCGGGCCCAGCGCGCCTGGGGGTGCTACCGGACTGACACCATCCATGGGCTGCGGCCTCGATCACAAGGACTTGGGTCCCCCGAGAGCGCCGCTGGGGAGGGGGGCTTCTGTACGCCTTTAGTTTCTTTTCCTCTGCTGACTAATATGCTTAAATTCAGCGGGTTGCCATGTCTGATCTGAGGTCGCAAGCCCAAAACTGTGCTGCTGCACCACCCCGCCCGCGTGCTCCCGAAGTGCACTGGTAGCTGTCCAGATGGATGGCTCTCCCCCTCCCTCCCTCCCCTCATGCCCGCATGCCGGGGAGAGAGAGAAACACAGAGGTGGAGACCCCCATCCCAGAGACAAGAACCGAAAAGGAGTGCGGCAGAGATGGTCCTGATGGGGGACTGGCCAGGTAGCGCCCGATGGCCTCCGTGGGGAGAGAAAGAAATGCGACAGTGCCTTTACGCTTGAGACGACGACAGAGGGGTGGGGGAAGGAGAAGGGTGTTGCCCTGTCACAGGTGCTTGTGCCTCGTGCGTGTGTGGCAGCACGGCACGGTACCCATGCCATACCCACCCACAGACAGCCCCCTAGGAGCCCTGGAACGAGGCCCGTGCCTCGCTTCCCACTTGCCCTCTCTTTTGGCCCTCGGTGGCATTTTTGATGCCGTCTCTCGCTCTCCCTGGCTGCTGTCACCGCACTGTGGAGCGGCCCCGGCAAGGACAAGCTCCGCCCCAGCGGCTCATTCCAGGAGCGGGGAGCTACGGAGCACTCCCCAAGTCTGCATTTAGGGCCTTGCATGGCAATGAAGACCACGACGATGACACCCACCGGGCCACAGGGAACGAGGATCGAGGCCACCGAGGAAAACGCTTCCCTCGCCGACCCCCCACCACCTTCCCTCCAGGCGCTGCCGCCGCCCACCGCGGGCAACGGGCCTGCGAGGCAACCCCAGCCGCGCCGCCGGGGTGGCCCCCCGGACGGCGATTGATCGTCAAGCGACGCTCAGACAGGCGTAGCCCCGGGAGGAACCCGGGGCCGCAAGTGCGTTCGAAGTGTCGATGATCAATGTGTCCTGCAATTCACATTAATTCTCGCAGCTAGCTGCGTTCTTCATCGACGCACGAGCCGAGTGATCCACCGCTAAGAGTTGTCTGGCTTTCGGCACCGACCCCGCGCGCGCGGAGGGGCCGGGACCGCTCGCGTGAAGCGGCCCCTTTCTGTTTCGGCGGGGACGCGCGGGTGCGCGGCCCCGCCTCGACCGTACGAGCACACACAAACGGAGGAGGGGGAAAAAAATGAGGAACCCCAACCAAACGCTCCGAAGGTCGGCAAAAAGGCGGGGGGACCCGCGCCCCCGACCGCCTCCCCCCGCGAGGGGAGACGCCGCCTCGTCTGCCTTTCTTCGGAGGCGGCCCAGGCGCCCGGGCTCGGCCCGGCCTCCGCGCGGAGGGCTGCGCGGCAACGCGCCGGACCGCGGGGGCATGGCGGCCCGCCCGGCCTCTCGGATCACGGGACGACGCACGGTCGCGGGTGGGGGTGCAACGAACCTGCTCGCGCTTGCTACCTTCACCACTCCATGGACTCATGGAACATAGCCGTGCCAACCACGTAGCCAGCTCTCCCCAGTGGGTTTACAACACTCGAGATGGAATGTGGCACCAAGGACCCACTGGTGCACCCTCACGGGACCACTCCCACCAGGAGGCAAGCATCTGGTGGTCACACTCTGCCGCCAGCTCCAGATGCCGCTGAGACCTGACCCGACATTGCGAGCACCCAAGGCCTGCCAGACGGCAAGACCCACTGCCACCATGGCCGCGCTCCTGAGACTGCTGCTGCCTCTTTGCACCGTCGGGGCCCCTTCTGCGGGCACGCTCCTGGTGGCAAGCATACAGCACTGATCTGGGGGGGTGTTATGAATGATGTTCTATTTTCCCAGTTTATCAAACAACAAAATTAAATGTAACTGCAAATTTTTAATAGTAACAATTATAAATAGATACAATTAAAGTATTGGAGATGAATACAATCAAAGTGCATATATTTGAGAATATACAAAATTTGGCATTAAGAAATTTAGTATAATTGAGGTTCGTATAAAGCATAAGCAAAACCAACCCCTCCGACCGGGAATGCGGGGAGGGGCTCATCCCTCCTCACGTACCAAAGCATCAAGGCCAACAATCCCACTTATATACTATATGCTAAAGAAGCTTCTAGAAAACTCCTCCTAGTTTCTATTTCTAAAATCTATGTCACTATGTTGCATGGCGCATGCTCTGCTGATGGGTTAGGGGGTCTCTCATCCTTTTGAGGGTCTCATTTCTGATGAAGGCTCATTGTCTTCATCACTGACCGAGGTGTGACCCGCAGGTAGCGCAGGCGCACTCTGTAACTGAGCAGATGTTTTCCATAACAAGATTCTAATTACATTTCATCTTGGAATCATCCCATTTTGGTCCATTTCAAGGTTGAAATTTTCTATTTCTAGATGCTAGTTATCAGACCTACATCCTTCTACTATCCCTTCCAAAACACTTGTTTGGCTCCCAACATCTGGAAGATGTCCTTTGTCCTGTCTTACCCACCTTCCCCCCTCACTCTGTAACAATTGTCTCCTATTGATCTAAATACAGTTTTGTTAATATAGTTACAGTTTAATTAGCACGAATCACATTTATCACAGGGGCAACGTCTGGTCCCCTTGTTTCCATGTGGAGACTGGGTGGGGGAGTGTCCCCGGAGCTGCCCGCATGCCTTTCTTTGATCCACACACGGCTGGGAAGGGCAGCAGGGAGGCGGCAGGCAGGGCCTAGGCCAGGAGTGTTGGCGGCAGCAGCGGGTGCTTTGCGGCCAACCATCCTCCCAGGAGGACACTTGAGTGGTGATGCCACCACTCAGCATGGGGTTGCCCAAACTTACTGGGTCTCTGGCAATGGAGGTACCACTGAGCGCCCGCCCGGGCAGGCAGGTGGTTGAGTAGGGACGGTCAGCACATCGTGCTGCTGGTGTGTTTGAGGAGAAGGCTGTCGAGGGGAAAGGCGCAGCTGTGCCAGTCACAGTGCTGCACACAAGACTGCAGCAGTGGCCAAGGAGAGAGCGCAGCAGTCCCCAGTGGCTGCAACCCCACAGCTGAGGAAGGGCAGAGACCACGTGCTCTCTGCCAGCATCGCTCATTTGGAGGCCGAGCAGGTCCTGGCTATGGTGAGCAAGGACAAGGTGCCCCTCCCTGGCACGGCACAGCTGCCCCCATTGGCATGCACAGCTGGATGACGGTGGTGAGCGCGTCTGGTCGCAATGGACACCACTGCAGGGGATCAGTGGGAACAGCTCCCCACCCTTCCATGACACCCTACACAGCCTGGCACCTGCAGCTGCTGCTGGCACTGCCATCGCCGTGGCAGGGTGAGCTGAGCCACCTGAGTCTTTAAACCTCTGCCCATCTTGGTGGCAAAGGCCCCTGGTGAATCTGGTGGGCAGCAAGGAAGGCAGGGGCTGCTCCCTGCTTCCCCAGGGCAGCTGGGCACCCTCCCAGCAGTACGCTCTGCCAGCACAACGCTGGAGCGTGTTCTGGTTCAAGCTAGGACAGGGTTCCTTTGGCAGGTGCAAGGAGGGGCATGGCCAGGACCCTGAGCTTATTCTGGACCACCTTACACCATTTCCAGGGGTTGGGGGAGCTGGGTCCTTTCTGCTCAGGGCAGTGGCGGAGTGAGTGGTCATGGAAGTGCCAGGTTGCACATGGTGGGTGCTCGTGTGTGAATTGTGCCTATATTGTCCACTCTGCCATTCATATTGCTGCTGTAACTGCTCATTTCTTCCTGCATCATGGGTTCACTGACAGCTCCAGTGACCTGACGTGTTCCCATTTTAGCCTCTACAGCCCCCACTCAGACTGTGGAAAAACACAGACCAGGTTTCCTCAATTCCACCCCAGGTTTCCCGTGGCTGAATCTCAGATGTGTCTTTCCACATTAATTTGTCGTACAATGACACAGAAACAGCTCAAGCTGGTGCATCTGAGCAAAGTATTCCTTGGGCTCATGTAATTTTTACCACTCTTTTTCTATTTCCCCAGTGTTTTCCACCCTTTCTTTTGCAACCCTTTATTTCTCGTTTCCTGCCCTTTTCTCCCCTTGCATTTCCCACCATTTTTCCTCTTACACTTCTCACCCTTCTGTCCCCTCATGTTTTCCACCTTTTCTCCCCTTCTGTTACACACCCATTTTCCCTCTCATTTCCATCCATTTTCTCTCGGTTTTCTTGCTGATTTTTCCCTTTGGGTTTTATGCCCTTTTTCTCCCTCTTGTTTCCCCGACATTTCCTACCCTTTCCCCCCTCAGATTTCCTGCCCTTTTGCCCCTCTTGTTTCCCATTTTTTACCTCACATGTCCCACCATTTGGTCTTCTCATATTTGCCACCTTTTCCCCCTCACATTTCCAGCCCAGAAATCTTTCTTTTCCAAGTCTTCAGCTCCTGCTGAAAGTCTCTGTGTCCATGCACCTTGCTGGCATCGCAGACCTTGGTGTCCTTTGCTATCCATCATGTCTGGCAGTTCAGGGCTCTTGCTGTGTCTCTCAGTGTCCATCCACCTTGGTGCCATCACTGGGGTTCTGTCCTTTGTCACTCAAAGGTTGGCAGTTCAGAGCCTCTGGTCACTCTGGGCTCCCACCCAGAGCTCCACCTGCCTCTCAACCTGCATCTCCATCTGCCTCTGGAAGTGCAGCAGCAAACCCAGAGGTGTTCCTCAACAGCAGAGCTCTGGGTGTTGGGCACACAGCTCAGCTGTGTGGGGACCTACACACAGTGTTCTGCATTTCTGCTGTTATGTCTCTGTTTGCCATAACATTTTGGAAAATGGTTTGGAGGTGAGAAGCTTCCTGCAGTTTCTTCTGTGGTCTCTCATCCTTCTTTAGTTTGAATTTCTTATTTCTTTCTCTAGGCAGTCCTTCCTGCAATTCATCCAATGCTTTAAAAATCCAGTCTTTTCATTCACTACAACCCACATAAAAAAATGTGTCAATGAAAGTCTGACAGTCAATGAGGTGGAAAACAATGCAAAACCTAGAGAAGTAGCGATGGTAAAAGGTCACTCTCAATGGAGTTCATTAACATTTCATTGCACTAATTGACAATTCAGGGAACATTTAAAATTTTGCAGTGACTGAAGTCTGTTTTGCGTCAAGCAGCTCCACAGGCAATTCCACTTCCCTCAGGGGCTGCTATTGCCCCTGTGCTCACTGGATGCCAAAAGAACAGGCTGCCCTGCAGGAGAACAAACAGTCTCCTGGAGAGAACCTCAGTGAGGAGATCACTGCCAGTGGTCATTGCAGTGACTGTAGGAAAGGGCCATCCCACCGCAGGACATTTCTTGGTCAACTCGAGACATAAAGAGTGGAAAACTGTCTGTGACTCAGGTTTTGACCTTGAAGCCACTGCTGTTTGTCTCCGTTTCACGACAAATTTTGGGAGAAAATGCCCTGGAATGAGCATTTCCTCTAAGGAGAAAGGGCTTCAATAACTCCCTTTTCTTCTGCCAAAGAGAGAAATGGATACCAGGGGGTGAAATTGAAAAAAACCCCAACCTGATTATTAAAAAAAAAAAAAAGAAGGAAAGAAAATTGACTAAATGATAGATATTGAAATTGTGGAACCTAACCCACCCCTGAAAACCAGTGTCAGCCTTATCTTGGACACAGGCACTTTTCCCTGTGGTGCAGTTCCGCTCACAGCCAGCAGGGGTGCTGGTGGCTCTGGGCCAGGCAGGGCAGGTGCAATGACTCCCCCGCGCCTGCAGGGGCGCTGTGGTGCGGGTCCGGCCATCTTTGTCCATGTTAACGATGGCGGGCGCAGCCGGTGGGACGGGATGGAGGAGGTGCTTCCTTCACAAATTCACAGGGGCACCCAGCCCTGGTGCCCCCTCCGCATAGCGAAAAGGGCCATAGCAGGAAACCTCAGAAGCAGCAGGGTGGAATGACAGGGTGGGCTCCCCTAGGACAACAAGAAAGAGGCAGCAGAAACTGCAGATGCAGCAGGACCTCCCAGCAGGCAGGAGCAAAGCAGCTACAGTGCAGAAAAAAGCTCCAGAGCAGCAGTAGAGGCATGGTGAGGGCTAGGCAGCAGCAGCCTGGCTCCCAAACATGGCAGGGAAAGGGCTCCCTGGGATTTTTCACTGGCACTTTCAGGAACCTGGGTGTGGGCTATGTGGAGGGGAGCGGCTCCTGGTGAGAGATGGTGTTCCTGAGTCCTGGTGTGCACGTGCTGGCTCTGGGCTTTCTGACAGCAGAGCAGCAAAATAAGCCAAGCCAGCAAGCTCAGTCACAGTGCCAAAACAAAACAAACAAAACAAAACAAAACCAAAAAGAAGCAGGCAAAACCCACAGGAACAGCAGGATCCCCTGCTGCATGTGTTCAGTCAAATAGCCTGCCCTGGCAAGGGAAAGGGCTGCCTTTTGCCCTGATCCCAGTGCCCACTGGAAACGCCGACTTGGTTCCCATTAGAGCCAGGGAGGATGAGGACTGCGGCAGGGACAGCCGCCACCCTTGGGCACAAAACAAAACCAATTCAAACCCCAAAAATGGTATAGGATTATAGACCATCCCCAAGACACTGTGGTTTGCAGGGAGCTGCAGTGTGGCATGGCCCTGGCTGTGCCCAGGAGTGTTCGCTTTGGGGAAGGTGTTGGTCCTGGCTGGCACAGGGAGCTGCAGTGTGTGGGGAATTAATCCCTTCTGGCCTCCTGCCCCAGAGGTCCCCCAGGTACCAGCCCTGCCTCACACTGGTGATGCCACCTTCTCACAAAAGGACTTGGGCGGGGGGCAGGTGTTACACACCAAGTGTGTGGCAGGGAAGGACAGAGAAGTGGCGCTGGTCTGGGCATGGGGACAGAAAGGATGACAGGACTATGAGCAGGGTGTTCTTGTGGCCTCTCCTTCAGCAGCTGAGACTGCAGGATCTCTGACCCACCCACTCATGGAACTAAGGGGCCACTGTGACACTGCAGGGCCTTGTGGAACCAAGGATCCATTGTAACACTGCAGAATCTTGGGGAACCGAGGGATCATTGTGACACTGCAGGGCCTCGTGGAACCAAGGAGATCAGTGTCTCCACTGATTTACTCCATTTGATCATAGATCTGACAGGAATAAGATTAATGTGTCTTTAAAAACTGGCTGTGTGAATCTTCTTGTGGATAAAGCCAGATATTTGTCCATAGGAAATAACAAGAGAACCCATTAGTTTTAGGAAGCTTTACTAATTGACATGGACTGCTGCTCAGCCAAGGTTGTGCTAAACTGCTGAACTTTGGGAAGGAAAATAAAGACTTACTAGGGTTATGAGGGTTAACTTCTCTGTCCAGGGCAGACTTAAAGCTAATTTTAATTATTGTGTATTGTATGTTATAGAGTGGAGTGCAAACCAAGAGTGGACATGTAGTGTTGGATAGGGTAGAATATCCCAAATAATTCCAAATGGAATATTTGGAATAATTCCAAACGTCTCAGCCAATGGGGAAGGGAGGAGGATGTGATATGGCTGTGAAATAAAAATAAAAGAAGACTACTTGCTTCAGCTAGTCGAGAGAGACCTCCTTTCGACACGTCCCTGTTTTCATGAATAAAGTCACTTTTACAGGACTCTTCTGTCTCCTTTGTGGACACTGACTTCTAGTGACATGAATTTTTCACACATTATTAGGGAAATAAACAGCTTCAGTCCCCATGTGGCTCCCTGAGGGCCCCCACCTCTGGCAGGTTCCCAGTTTGAAAAGGATCCCTTTCCCAGCACTCTCTGGGGACTGCCTGCCAGCCACTTGCCACCCACAGCACAGACCCCTTGTCCAGACTCTCACACATCACTTTCTTCAGAAGGAAGCTGTGGGAAATTCTATCCCAAGCTTTGAGATACTCAGGTAGATGCCATCCACTGCTCAGCCCACCCCAGCTGAGCTGGGCACTGTCCTAGAAAGTGATCAGGTTTGTCAAGCCCCATTTGCCCTTGGTGAGTCTGTGCTGGCTCTTCCCACTCTCATGTGTCATGTGACTTCTGATAGTCCCCAAGAGGATAGAACTTTCCAGGGACTCAAGTAATGCTGATGAGTCTGTAATATCTCCTTTGGGATGTGTGATGGGTCCTTCCAAGGCCAAATATTAGGAAGAAGAAGTAGCCAGAGGAGCTGTTGACACCCCCTCCCTGGGTGAGCTCAAGGCCAGGCTGGATGGGTCTTGGAGCAACCTGGTCTAGTGGAAAGTGTCCCTGCCCATGGCAGGCGATGGAATGAGATTATCTTTAAGAATCTTCCCAACCCAAACTATGGTTCCATTATAAGAGCTGCCTTCTCCTCCTCCTGGCACTCCCCAGCATCTCACCATCCTCAAGAGGATTGTGGAGAGACCAAAAGCAAAGCTCAACAAGAAGGAGGATGTGCATTGGCCACAGTTCCCCAGGGACAGGTTGTCTGCACACTTGGGGAGCAGAAGAACGAGGGGGTTTCAGTATGGCCCCAGAGAAGACAGGAAACGAGGGATGGAGCGGCACAGAGGTGCTATGGACATGTGGACATGCTCTGTTGAAAACAATGAAGCTAATAAGGCAGAGGAGTGATCCAGATAGTAACCAGAAACTGCTTCATGAACTCAAAAATTCTTATTATTTTTCATACCCATACCTATGCTAATGACTAAAGTCACTCAAACTCCACCTAAACATGAAAGGACATTATCTGTAACTTTACCTTTGCTCCTCCCTAATGGAAAACAATAGAAATAATGCTTCAATGGGGAGGGAGATCAGAGAAGACACCATCATAACTTCTGGGGTTGCTCTATGGCCTGAACCTGTCTTCTCTCCCTAGGGACACCGAATAGATAGAAACTATGTTGTCTCTGCACTAAATGATTATTTCAAGATTTTGTTGGTGATTGTCTGGATGGCACTTTGATTTGTTTTTGTAGTCAGTTACAACCAGCAGCCATCTTTGAACCCTAATCTGTCGCTCAGGGCTTCTGTAATGAGTGTGTTTGTTAATCAAGTGTGTCATTCCACAAACTGTTAGTGTGAGTCCTTCATGGGCAACTGGCAGCCACCAGCAGTGGAGAACATACTTGATAAAACTGATAATGTGCCAAATGAGAATGGGGATAATGTCAGTGTGATCCTGAACACGTGAGTCAAACCACCCTCAGACACCAGGGGCTGTTACATGGGGACCCCAAAATGGGGCATTGACAGGCTGGTGGGGCACTGATAGATTGATCAAATATAAAGGCATCAAGGAAACCTCCCTCTTGCGTGATAAGGATTTATCTTACAGCACCTTCTGACATTTATTGCCCTTTTCAGGAGATGCTGCACCAGATAAGGAGCACAACCAGTGATCACCTTCTGCCCTAATATTTTTTGCTGTCCACACGTGTGCCTTCCTCCTTTACAGTTTAATTCCTGCAATCACGAGAGCATCACCAGATACCAAAAACTGACTTTCCTTGAATCCAGCACTATCATTCTGCAACATGGAGCCAAGTGCTTCTTGTCAGGGCAAGGGTTTTGAATATCTCAAGATATGGACCCATGAAAACCCTCAGCTCGTAGGAGAACTATGCACAGTTACTATCAGAAAGCTGTTTTTCTCAACAACAGCTGGATTACTCTGCTCCAGCCAACTTTTTCCCATTGAAGTGCTGCCTGCATCTGTGGAGAAGGCTTGTGATGGTTTGGGAATTCATGCAGCAATTCTAGGGTTCAGCTTTTGCTGTAGTTAAATTCAGGTAGTGGAGATTGTTTGGCAAACATCAGCTTTTGATTTCATTTAGGAGGAGATGGACAGCATGTATAGTTTTCTGCTGCAGAGCCAGTCTTGGCTGGGTAGTGATTGATCTTGTGCTGCCACTGACAAAGAAACTGATGGTGATATTAGTCCCAGTCTTCTCCCCTTTTAATAAGGACTCCTATGCCCATCTAAAATTGCATAATATAATCCAGTATGTTGCTCTATCCAGCTCTGTGGATGTCCTGGCACTCTGCTCTTGATAATACTGTGTCCATGTGTCACAGTTTGCAAACATGACATGCAGATGTGGGGGAAAAAAAGTCAGCTTTATTCAAGCAGAGAGAGTCTGCCTGACCTGTACATTTGCTATACGCAGGAGAAATAGGAGGTCTGCAATGAGTAAGTGCTTTAACAAAGATTAATTTTTGCTCTAACATGGAAGTAAGACAAAAGCAGCTTCCTAGAGGGATTGTGTTTGATTCTTAGCTGGATGTTTAAAATTTCCTTTTGATTACTAACCAGGGCCTTCTGCCTGTTGCTGAGCAGTTTTTTCACTAATGAAACCAGTAGTAAAATAAACAAACAAAAACCAACAACCCACCTCCACTCTCCCCCAGAACAACAACAACTATTTCCTATTTCCCAACCTGGAAATGGAACTCGAGATAATTTTAGTAAGGAGGTAATATAAAAGGGGATCTTTATTTTGGAGGCCTCCAGGAGCAGTTATGGAAAGATGTCCACAAAAGCCCCTTCTCCCCCAGGGGTGAGTACATTTTATAGGTTTTAGGAAATTAGCATAACTGGGAGGACAAGTGGTGATGCAGTTCCCCCACAGGTCGAGCCCCTTCTCTGGAGTCCTCCTTCAGCACTAGTTGTACTTTGTCCAGGAAAATGTATCTTGAAGAGTTGTTCTTAGCCTCAGTTCCCAGGAAGAACCAAAATAGCACTGGAGCCTTATACCTCCCAGGGCTTGGAGCTCTGGAATTTGTTTTGTCTTTCTGCTTAAGGAAAGGCCATGGAAAAGTACTGGGAAAACTAGTCACTTATACAATAGACTACAGAGCTACAAATATATGTGTGAAGAGTACAGAGGACGANCTACAAATATATGTGTGAAGAATACAGAGAACGTGGAAAAGAAAAAAAAGGCAAAAATCTAAATTGCATCACAACAACAACAACAACAACAACAACAACAACAACAACAACAACAACAACAAAAGAAAACGGGGAAGTGCAGGGGCAGCATCACCATCCATTGTCCTTTTCCCTGCTCTTCTCTGCTGGGCCTCCCCCAAGTGTGCATGGGTTTTCATGATTCCCTTGGGATCCACACTGTCACTGGGGTCCTTCTGGGGCTCTCAGCCAGCCATGGGTCAGTGCCCTTTTGGGGTTCTCAGATGGCCATGGGGTGTAGTATCCTTTTAGAGAACTGCCTGGAAAATTATTCCAGGCCCGAGCCTTTCAGCTCTGTTCTCTGAACCATTTCTCAGGGTGATAAGCTGTTTTTCAGCTGAAGGCCAAGAAGCCTTTCCCAGGAAAGATAAATTGGTCAAAACACAGAGGAATTAATAATAAAGATAAAGACACCTGTTTGCTGTTAACAGACCCTGGGAATGGAGTGTCTTCTCTCTGGACCAATCATCTTTATTCTGTTCTCATTGTTGCGAGTCGTGCTACTTAAGCAGTGACTTTTCTGAATAAACTTTGTCTTCTTGCCTTCTCTTTCATCTCGAGAATGACCGTGTGACTGTGTCTCTTTACTCCGCCACAGCTAAAGGGTTAACACCCCAACACTGCAGTCACAATGGGGTAGCCCCATTCCAGTGTGGAACAGAGGCTGACTCAGGCTGCAGGACAGGGGATGAGCAGTGACCACTCCACGTACACAGAGCTTTGCCCTTTTCCTGCATCTGGTCTATGAATCCACAACCTTCACTGTGGCCATCTACTTCTCCAACCCCCTGGACTACAACCTGTTTCCCATGGAGCTGGGCCTGGAGCTGTCCCTGGTCAAAGCTCACCTGGGCAGGTTGGAGGACACCTACACCCGCATGTCCCAGAGGGGGACTCCCCCCACCACCAATGAGACAAGATGTTGGGGAAGATGAAACAGGAAAACCTTATAAATATGATTGTCTGGCCAAAGATTTTGAGAATATGGAAACTCTAAGCGAGATTGAAATGAAAGCCATTTTTGAGATACCAAATCTTAGTTACTGAACAATGAGAAAACAATAGCATGGCCAGCTGAAAGTAATCCCCTCTTGATTGAATAATCCCCTCTGCTTGCAGACAGGTCAAGGGTCAGAGAAGACCCTGCTAGCTTGGTAAAAGGGGTCCAAAGAGTAGTTTTTAGGGTTTAAAGTGTAACACAGTATGGTAATGTAATGATTCTTATAGGCTATATGTAAATGCTATAGGATTTGTATCTTGTATTAGATTGGTTAGTGAAAATTAGAATATTCAACACAGAAGAAGATTTATTGTATTGTAACAGGAACCTTGCTCTCTTACTCTTGTTCTTACCCTCACTTCTTACACTCTGCTCCTACCTCTTGCCTCCTACCTCCTTACCTCTCACGCTTTTAGCTCTTACTCTTATGGGCCTGCTGTGAGCTGCTGCTGGCAGCTCCAAGCAGGGCCCTTCCACACATGCCCTGTGCAATAAGCCACAAGTTCCAAGACCTGGCTTTAGAGATCTCTTCATCAGTCCCGACTGTCCTACCCTCAGCCACTCCTACAACAACTGTGTGCTACTGTGTCACCCTGGACACCTGCCAGGAGCCCATCCAGGGTGAGTGTTGGCCATGTCAAGGTGAAAGCACCATGTCCAACACACAGAGGTCCATTATCAGGGTGGTTCTGCAGGAGCAGGAGTGCTCAGGGAAGGAAGCTGGAGGGAAACTTCCATTCAAGGTGATACTAAAAGAATTAATTTAATTTTTTCTGTGCTTGTGAACTTTTAGCAGAGAAACAAGGCACGCAAAAACTACTTTCCCAGCAAGAACAGTTGGAAGATAAGAAGATGACATCTGGCTCAAGAATGTAGTAAAATAGACAGAACAAGGACTGAATCTGGGAACTTGGGGTGAGCTTTATGGTAATGGGTAAATTGTAATATGCACTTACTTGTAAAATTGTGTGTGCATGAATGGTTAGAAGTATCCTTCGTGCGACCTCAGGCTTGAATAAATGATGCCCTCTTTAAACCAAATTAGTGTTAAGGAGTCTTAGTCTGATATTTTGGAGATTTTGTGACAGTAAATTGGAGAGCCAGCCAGAAGATCATCCAAGAGCTTCAATGAATCTATGGTTGGCAGATCTCCAGCTGGCACTGAGGAATTTTCAGGGAAAACCTCAATGTTAGACCTTCAGAGACTCGAGGCAAGATCCCTGGGGTAAGTAAAGGCATAATTTAAATTATTTTTCTTGGGGTTATTGACAAGGGATGCAAATCCCCACACAGAGTTATTGGTAAGGGGGATTTGAGTCTCCCTCAACAGGGTTTGAGTCCCTGGGTAAGCTTATCGGGGGAAGATTTGAGCTCCCCAGCTCAGGGAGTTCGAGTTTCCCCTGTCTGAGATTCAAGTCCTCTGGAAGTATTAGAGGTTGTCCCTGGGAGGTATCAGGAATCATTGTATCAGGCGAAGATTGTAGTTTGAAGAAAAATTATTGTTCTGCTGTCTTGTAGCATGGGCTGCCACTGTCTTGACTTGGATGAAGGAAGGAAGAAAGGAAAGAACAGTCTCCATTTACAACTGAAGCCTGGCCCTGGCTTCATCTGGAGCCCTTTTGTGATGAAGATTGGTTAGTTCCATTGCATTCCTTGCATTCTTTGCATTCGTCTTGAACTCTGAGAGTGTGTTCCTGTGAGAGTGGTGTGTTGATTTGAATTTGCCAGGATATCAGCATGGGAATGCCCGTGATATAAAAATTCATTTGCAGAGAGAGTGTTGGAGAGTGATTGAGTATCTACTGGTGTTTTGGAATTGCTTTATTTTTGTGTGCATGGCTGAGATTGCATTTGTGGACTTGAAGCACCCTCTTTTGTCAGTTTTAGTGATTGCAGGTTTGGCAGTCCCCTTCTCTTCCCCTCTTCGCTGTCCATTACAAACCTGGAAATACTGGTATCACTTTCAGAGGTAATAGCTTGTATATCTGTAATTATTGAATATAGGACTGGTTTCTCCTAAAACTAAAGTGGGAGATGATATTCCAAATTCTCCATTGAAATGTTTGTTGAAAAACTGCAAACAGATAGGAGAACACCCACTGAGTAAACCTAGACTAATCCAATATTGTAATCACTGGTGATCAGTATACAAGCTAAACTACCAGGCTAAGTGGCCAGAGAATGGCACCTTAGTTTATAACTTAAACTAGTTTATAACTAGTTTATTTCCTTTCACAGCTGATGTTGTTTTATAGAAGAGAAGGGAAATTGAATGAGTTGCTTTATGTGGATTTATTCTTTTATTTGGAAAACCATCTGGAACTGCAAAAGAAGTGCTCAGTGTTGGGGTGAATCTGGGGTAAACAGAAAGTCTGTCATGGCCGGTAGTAGTGAAGGTACTTTCTTCTATAGAGAAGATCTGGAGAGAGTATCTAAAGTATTTGAAACTATTCTTGAGACCCAGATTGAGGGGATATACAAATTCTGCTAGATAATCTAGTAGATTCTACAGAGAGACAGTACTCCAGACTACTAGGAGGGAGGTGGACAGCACAGACACAGAGGGCAGGCTGCCAGGAGCTGCTGAAGAGCACTTTCCCTCCCTGGACCCCCACTGGGGACCCCAATATCAGGGATGGGAAGGATTCCTTAGGACAATATCAAAAGTGGATATTATTTGTCTTCAAACACTCCATGCCAAGGTCAATCAGTTGTTCTAAACTTTATGAGGTGAAACAAGAACCACACGAGACTCTGACTGCATTTGCAGAATGCCTAAGGGCAACTGCTGGGAGATACACTGATACTGATCCAGGAAAACCAGAGGAAGCTGTGCAGCTAATGTCCATATTTATAGATGGAATCAGTGCTGGACATTAGAAAGAAGCTGAGAGAAGCAGAGTCTCGTGACCTAGGGAAACTCTTACAAGTGGCCTGGATAGCTTTTAATAATAGGAAGAAGAGGAAGAATATAAGATCTGACAGAAAGTAAAGAGGAGGAAAAAGAAAAGAAAATAAATGGGAAACGGAGAGGGAGAAGGGAGAGATGCAATACTAATAGCCCTGAATGGGGTGCTGTTAATGGCAGAACAGAGAGGAGCCCTGCCCAGGGAGGACTGAAGCTGAATCCATGTGCTTATTGTAAAGGGTCTGGGCAGGAGGATTAAAGCTGGATCAATATGCTTGTAGTTGTCTGAGCTTCTTGTGAATGGATGCAGAATGGTCACAGAGGTTCATACAACACATTCCTTCAGAATCCTCACACACATGCCCATGTGCCACTATAAAAAAATCTATAGTAGCTCTATTCTGCAGTGTGCTGTGTCTTAATATTATCTACATCGGTGAGCATCTGTTTCAAAATAGCTGAAGTTAAGTTGTTTGTTAATCCAGGATCCCAGCTTATTAAGCATAGCCAAAGATTGAGCAGCAGCAACACCTGGAGAAAGAATTGAGGCTAGTTTTCATGCTGGAGCACCCCAGAACTCTACGTTATTGTGACAAACAGATCTCAAACCCATGATTTCTCTTTTAGCTCTCTTGTTATGTCCCGCTCTCCAAATAGTCTGATTCAGCATTTCGTGCATGCTAGGGGCAAACATGGTTAGTTTTCCTAAATAACAAGGCCCACCAAAAGGATTACTTGGAATTGTGGGCCATGCACTATCCCCACAGATTAAAAACACACCTGGTAGAAGCATTCTTACAGTCGCATTTTCACCAGCACTTCTAGGATAAGTCAAATTGTGGCAATATTTAGTCACGTTCTTATACCAGCCAGAACTGAGGTTAAGGATGACAATATTATTTCTGGGATGTGGGACTAGGGCATTGTTCATAGCAGTTGATCTTGGTTTTAAAAAGTAGTTAAAAAACAAGCAATAATTCCCAGGTACCAGCCCTAACAGGTCTAGCTCAGGTCTAGTCCACTTTCATTCAGTGATCGTGTTATCATACCTGCTTGGAAGCCCTCTCTGTTTGGCTAAAACCCAAATCTTTTGCATATATCCAATTTTGTACCACCTGTGGTTATGTTGCATCAGCGATTCTCTGTGTCCAATCTATTTTCTCTCACAAATGGCTCTCCTCCAACTCCTACTCATTTTGCAAAACCAGTAAAATTATTTATTGGGACACGAATTAAACATGTGTGGAAAGGATCTCCTGCCATGGCTAAGGATAAACAAAAGGAATCGACTTCAGTAACATTGGCCCAAGTAAGCCACATATTCTGCTGATGCCATCCTGGCAGGTTAATTTCTTCCATACTACAGATGTTGCCATATATTACAAGTAACTGAGGGAGACCCCAAAAACCCCACATATCTAATTTTAAACTGTTCCTCATCCTTACCATTGGTAAAGAACCTTTCCCCTATAAGATCAGGGACAAAATCCAAATTGACTGTGCCTCTTGCTCTTTGCTCTTTCTCCTATTCTGTCTTCTTTTGGTTCTTCTCTTCCTACCTCTGCTTTGTTTGTTCCCACTGATCAGGTCTAATTCTCCAACTCCCTGGGATAAATATTCCTTTCCCACATTCAATAGCCTTGGTCTTCTTCTGCCTCTCTCTTTACTTGAGTTTCTGGAGTTCCTTATGATACCTGAATAGCCTGTCCCAATTGCTTCCGAGATTCAAACAAGCTTAGTGCTTCCCAACAGATTCCAGGGGAATTAACTGCTATTCCTGTCACTTGAGATAACACCACCCAGGTATTAAATTCTTGGGAGTGCTGATGTCTGCATTCTATACACCTTGAGAAGCTTCTTCCTGTAAACTGGTAACACCTATCTAGTCCACACTCCACATACTCTAACCTCACCCAGGGGTAGCAAAAGCGTTCACAGTTCTGAGGGCATTTGATGTTTTCAGGTTGTTGGTTCATTAGTGACATTAGGGATCTGAGTGTCCTTCTCAAGCCAGGGGCGAACCCATTTTGTTGATATCCATTGGGGTCCTTTGTCTGTAACAACACAAGCATAGCCCCTGCCTAACATTAAGAGTTCTGCAGGTCCTTCCCATAACCCTGTTATAGGATTCTTAAAATGAGCTTCTGGCTGGTGCTGCATCAAATCAGAATCTTGCTGCAAACCCAAGTAATGTGTTAATGCTGGTGGATCACTATGAGCACCTACTAACTGCAGATTATTCTTAACATAAACTGCTTCCAGCACTTTCAGCACTCTGTCCTGTGGGCTCAGCCTGTCCCCCCCGTTTTTTATTTATCAAGCAGCCATTTCAGTACTTGATGTGTTCTTTCAATAATAGCTTGTCCTGTGGAGTTACCTGGAATATCTGTGCTATGCTTCCTTCCCCAACGATCCAAGAAATCTTGGGTCTGTTGGGTTATGTATCCTGACCCACTGTCAGTTTTGATTTCCTGAGGCAAGCCCATTATGGCAAAACAGCCTCACCAGTGTTGAATGACAAAATGAGACCCTTCGCTTGTCATAGGAGTGGCCCAAACCATGGCGGAAAAGGTATCTACGGTTACATGAAACGATATTCCAAATTGTTTGTATAAAAGTTTTCCACTTTGATGAAAAAACTCATGAGCCCTTTTGGCTTGGGCAAACTTCTCAATGTTGGGTGAAGCAGAGGCCTGTCACGATCCACTGTTAATACAGGTGGGAGTCGTGATGGTTCGTTTTGATCTCAGAGGTGCAAAAAGGCAAACAACAGGGGACAAATCAGTTACTCAAAGCAAAATGCACTTTATTGAGTGCCAACAACTGTTTTGCGATAGAGGGAGAGTTCAAGGAAACAAAGTAAAGAGAGAGAGAGAGAGAAAGAGGGGAATGGGTATAGCTACCACCAAGACGGATGCCCTCGTGGTCTGGTCCGATAGACTCCGCGGTGTCCTCGCGGCCCCAGCCAATAGACACGTCTGCTGTGGGGAGATCTCAAAGGCTTCTCCAGAGGGTCGCTTTCTTATAGTCCTTTCCAAAGCGAGTGGCATCTGGCCAAGACGTGGGGAGATTTCTGGGCCATTGTGAGGTGCTCTGAGACAGAACATGCAGTGGTGCTCCGAGAAGCAGCGGTAGGCGTGGTACCTGTTTGAAGGCACTGCACCATAGACAGCTGCTGGATCACTTTGCCACAGTGAGCACAGTACATCAGCAAACAGTCCCTTGGCCAGCATCCACCTCGGCCAGGCCAGAACTCCTGTCTAGAAGTGGGTGGGGGTCCTTGGGAGAGCCTCTATCCTCACGATGGTCGTGAGGTATATGAGGGAAATTCTGGATGAACTCTTACACCCTGATACAGCAGCAGGGCAGGTCCTTTTGAAAACATAATTTGTAGCTAAGTCCTGTGGGGACACCAGAAAGAAGCTGGAAAAGTTGAAAGATTGGCAGGATAGGGGGCTTCAGGAGTTGTTAAGGGAAGCACAAAAAGTGTATGTTAGAAGAGATGAGGAAAAAAAAAATTAAAGCCAGGATTCTAATAGCAGCAGTCAAGGAATCACACACAGCCACAAACACGGAGAATTTATCAGAAAAGAATAAAAAGAAAAATCAGGTCCTACCTCTGATGACATGAGACCCATGTGTTTTTCTTGTCACAAAAAAGGACATATACAAAATTCTTGTCCAGCTTCCAGGGGTACAGGACCCATTTGTTTCTATTGCCGCAAAAAAGGACATATATAAAAAGTCTGCAAAAAGGAAAAAAAAAAAAAAAAAGAAGGCAGCAAGATAAAAAAGATGCTTCAAGAAGATTAGGGGGGGTCAGGGGCTCATTTATTTAATGAGGACTGAAACACCAGAAGAGCCCTTGATAAAGCTGAAAGTAGGTTCTCAAAATGAAGAAATCATATTTTTGGTAGACACAGGGGCTTTGTTTTAGTTTAGGATAAATTTGGGGGGAAACTTTTGA